>JAOXNQ010000010.1:893218-962452 GCA_028571165.1 Hypoxylon perforatum
CCACGTGCTGCCGAACAGGGCCACGTTGTGCCGCCGGCGGTCCAAGTTCAGCTCATCGGCGCGCAGCCGCGCTAGCAGCGACCGCTCGATCAGGTGCGCGCCCCCGCGTCGCTGCTGCTGTTGTTGTTGGTGCTGCTGGTGGCCGTTAGCCCCGGCGTTCGCGTTGTCGTGCTGCAGTTGGTTCGCGTCGTTGCCGCCGTGGTAGAGCGAGGGGGAGGAGAGCGGGTTGCGGGATGATGTGTACCATAGCGTGTGCGACTATAAAACGTATGCATGCCATTGTTAGCCTTTTTCTTTCATATATCGTGTTTTACTACATGCTGTACATACGTCACGCGGTGCCAGGTCGGGAAGTAGGGAAAACATGGCGCGGAGCTCGGAGCAAGGGCTCCAGGTCAAATGTTGTGGTGAGTTGCGACACGGAATGGTAGGCTGGAGACCATTTCGTTTGTGTTGTGGTTGAGAGAGCTAGAGGCTATCCTAAGAATTACGTTAGGTATAGCAGATGTGAGGTGCGGGATCCAAATTGAGGCTCCAAATATTATGACAATACATCATGACTAAGCGGTGTAGCCACATCATAACTGTTAGGTACCACGAAATTTCTTTTTTTGGTAAGACTCTCCCAAGTCAAGAGCTCCTATGTAGTGCAAAACACCTTCCAAATAAATTTCTATGTTGATGGCTTATTACTCCGAATTCTGATTTCTTTCGTGATATCAGGGTGGCCATGACAAAGGCTGCAAAGGCATGTGATTACTCCGAACGAATGTATCCACAATATTTTCTATTTCCAGGCGCAGCCGCAAAAGTCAAGTGCGTCTTGCAGCCTGCGATACAACTTCGTCTATTGATGCTGTTCCGGTATGGATTGCCACTTTGAGTCTCATCATAATATACCTAGTTGAAAACAAGGTTGTAACGATAGACGGATCAGCGCTCGGTTTGTGTTTCCTGTCCACTTTCCGTGCCCATCTCTCCCATGTCGCTTAGGCAAGGTTGTTGCTTGTGTCGAAGACAAATAGACCACGTAGCGAACAAGTCAAATCCTCGCGAAGTCCGCTTACCAACTAATAGCCGGACGATGTTTTCATCAGGTAATGAGAATACCCTGAAATTGCTAGTGCAAGGGGGACTATATGGCATGACCATCGGCGGTGAGAAGGGCCGCGGTTCACGAAACAAGCTGTAGATCCGTTAGACAAATATTTGTCTAGGCTGACTTCCGGAAATGCTTCTTGACTACGGGAATTATCGGAATCTATTTCGCAAAGTGGAAACCCTTCGCGGTGGAAAAGACGACGAATCCGTCCCTTTTTATTATTTCGTACATGTGGTAGCGCGCCTGTGCGCGTACTGGAGATCGAATAGCCCAGCTCGCCCCTCCTCGTCAGCCCTCTTTTATTTAGTCCGCCCCGCTCTCCCCTCCGCGACAGGCAGGGATTAGGAGGGGGAGGCTTTCGAGAGCCCCTCCAAGCCTGTGACGCCTGGATGCTTGTGATATTATTCCCTAACCTAGGCCGATCTCGCTTTGTCTCTTCTATGTACTCCTGAGCGTACACCTAGAGTCTGAGTCAACGACACGCATTGCATTGAAGACGCTGCCGCCCGTTTACCGCAGCTGTGGCTGGTGAAATCTGACACATACTCAGAACCTCCATAGGTAACCTTTATAGCATGAGTTTTCTGCAATTCTCAGCGAGGTCACGCTCCTGTCATATATTCACCGAGATCTAGATTGACTACTACCCATGGCCCGGACTAGCGGCTCGGACGAGACTCTAGTGCCAGATAACACACATCGCATTCAACAGGCCTCGTAATTGGTTGTATACTGGTATTTGATGTTGTCGATTCTTTCACCGACCAGTTTCCGAGGACATGAGCTAAGCATCAATGGTACGGAAGGTCACGCGGCCAGAAGCCCTAGCACCACGTTATAGCCCTGGTCACATATTCGACTAGTGTATGTAACTCTGCCGCCCCCCATTCTACTTAATGTCGGATGCAGGTCGACCTTGCAGAAATAACACCGAGCCAGGCGAGCATAGCTGGCGGCTGGGAACCCAGAGGGCTGTTCCTAGACCAACCAAGTCGAACAAAACTTCTCATTGGCCAGTTGACATATTATTGTCTCTGCCTTAAACGAGTTGTGTAGAAGCTAGAAGCTGGAGCACAACCCACAGCAACTTTCTGATAGTCAATATTCTCTTACATTCTGCGGGGCTAGTCATATAAGGAAGGCTACGTATGCTGCGAGACACCAGTTCAGTCGAAGTCACACTTCGCAACGCAACGAAACGTCGACTGTTGTCTATGAACCTTTAATCCATGGCCGGAAGCGAGCGACGGGCAGCTTCGTCAGCTCGGTTAGACATGGTAGTTGTTGCGGGATATAATGGTATTACCTATTTGAACGATTAACATACTACATACGTGACAAATTCCAAGGTAGGAAAAATCTTGGTTGATGATTCCCCCGTACCCCCTCACCTTTGGTTCCAAAACTGTATTTTGGACTGTTCGAGCTGTTCGAGAGACAAGGGATAGTGTGTGAAACCCCACGCTTGCCACGCAGCATGCCCCAACCGGAGGCTCTCGTAAGCGGATTCGTCTCTCACATCGGACCCTGCCACTCATTTTACTACCTAGCACACACAGGCACATTAAAGCTACAACATACTATATTCCTGACCTAACATAGTCCCGTATACAGTAGTGACTGTACTAAGTAGATAGTGTTCCATAGCAGCGGCCAAGGCGACATCGGACCATGGATGGACCATGGAGCTCTCTGGATGATTCAAGACTGACGCCCCTTGCGTTGGTTGGCGGCATCACGCCGTCTGGGCAGCAAGACGGACTTTATAAAAGCTGTGCTACGTTTTATGTCACTGCACGTTTTGGGCGAGCTTTGCTTTTTCTATCCGCCAATCCGCCTACAAGGATGTGGACGAGGGGAACGAGGGGGCTTCGTCCTGGGCTGGACCCCTGCCATCGGGATATGCAGGTCTGTGTGGGGTGCGCAGGGTGCGTTCTGGAATGGACTTTTAGTAAATGTCCATCTGTCGTTCGAGAGCGGCAGGCGTTTCTGTTACTCAAAGTCTTCGTCTGCGGCTACCTACGTAGTTCAACGACAGGCAACAGGACACCTCCGATGAGCGGCAGGGCTTTCACCTAAACGTTACCATTGGTTTGTTTCTGAAGGTCAATTAAAATGCAACCAAGTCGCCTGCTAAGCGAATAAACTCATGCCAGTCAGAGTCGATCCTCGGGGAGCCGACTACCAATGAACCGGTGCCTTGGGTTACAAATCAGACGTGCTTCCAGAGAAGCCCTATGTTTGGACTGCATCATTACGACATGCAGGTAGCTCATATCAAGGGAGTAACCCTATAGTAGCAAGTGGCTCTGTTACTTTGAGCGCGGCAGGTTGACAACTTTTTAGATTTTTTTCCCTTGCCAAGAAGACGGATACAAATAACAAGACGTGCCTATCGGACGGAGAAGATTTTACTAAGTTGTCTGATATAATTGTCGAAGAAAGCTACCATTGCATGGATGGCATGTTGCATTTTGATATTAGACCACAAGGAGCCCATGCGCATTGGCAAACAGCATGACTGTCGCTGTGTACCTAGTGTCAGTCCACAAATGCCCTCAAGCCTACATACGAAACCCCTACCCAAATAAGACGTCCTGTGCCATCCCGTAAGGCTTGCACCATGCCATACACCCGCGTAGTCATCTTGCTGTCAATTTACCTCTCACGGTGTCTGTCTTGATCACACAGAAAGAGTCGTGACCCCTATTGGTGCAACGGGATTGCGAATTATCAGTTATATATGTCATATAGGTCATATAGGGGATGCATATGTCACATATCCCGAGTTGCGCGATATATTCATTCCTCGCCTATTAGACCGATAGCTTTTTGAAGAGACGTACTTGCTAAGGCCTCGCTAGGTACGAGCTGCGAACGACGTACGACTATGGAGGCAAAGTTTAGGTTGCGTGCCGAGTTTTGTGTCTTGCAGAACTAATACTAGAGAAAAAAAAATAAGAAAGCTAAAAGGGTTACTAACAACTGCCATAGTCCTTGTTGATTTGGACCAATCAGCATAACGCATTTGTTAATCCTTAAGTGACTCTACGTGCTGTCCGTGCTCCCTACGTGCCGCTAACTGCGAGGCAGAGGTAATTGAACTCCGGTAACGTCACCGAGTCCAACTAGCCGTTCAGTCTAAACCAATAGACGCAAACAAATTACAAGGGTCTGAAAGAGTTGGCCGTCCGTCCTTCGGCCATCTCCTTCCCCTCCCCCACTTAGATTCTACTCTTATTATTACGGGCTGGGGACTAACAAGTAGCAAGCCTAAGAAATTCCAGTGGAGGAGGCCGATCTGTTCCATGCCGGTCTCTACACCAAGTTACTGTTACTGTTTGTATGAATAAATATTTTTTCTCTCCTGACCCGACGCTTGTGTATACTGTACTGTAGGAGCCTAGGAGCCTAGGAAGTCTTGATCTCTAAACCCGGCTTGGCTCCTCTTGCTTGTTCACATCCATAAAAAGCCCACGTTGCCGCCACACCTCCCTCAAGACTGCTCTCTTCTTCCTTTTCTTTCTCTTGCCAGACCATTTAGCGAAATACCCGGTTCTTCATCGAGACTTCGAATCGCATTACATACTCTCACGAGAGCCAAGCCAAAGAGAGACAGATAAGAGAAGAGAACTTCATATTAGAAATTGTCTTGTAAGTATACTAAAGCTTTTTGCCGTTCACCCTACCAGCAACACTCCAGCCCAGGACCTCAAGTGCCACCACGATATTATACCATGGAAACCGATCCGGAAAGCGGAAAACCTGGATGGGTAGCACGTGTACCCAGAAACCTGGAATCAGATTTCAGAAACGAAACAGTGATCAGCGCTGCAATTACCTATGGATATTTCTCCGGAGGTTCAATTTTGGTGTTGAAGAAAACATGGCTTGTCTTTAGATGAAGCACTCTGTTCCCTCCCAATGCAGATACCCTGGTCCCTACTGTACGAACAATAAATTCTGGAAACATTGGTCCACCAAAAAAAACCATCATCATATGCACGATTGTCAGCCTATCAGACGAGAGATTGATAGCCGCATATATGCGTTTCAACGGCTCGCTATTGGCTATCATGGTATCTCTCCCCACGCCACCACTGTATGGACACCTATGATTCGGCCAGCGAATTTCCTGATTCAGACTACGTCTACATGGGTGTGTCGTGGTGGTTTGACTGCAGAAGCTCAATGACGCCAGTAGTGCATCCGGGGTCGCGCGCGATATTGAGGACCTCATCAACGGCCTTTTTGTTCTCCTTTTACGCCGACAATGGAGGTTCCGACTACGGCCTTGGATACAATGGACAAATACATATCGGATATCCTTGACACTGGAAAAACTCGTGAAACTTTCTCTAGCGGGAGACTACACAACTTATATTTGCTGCATCCCCTAATTGGCGCTTCCGCAGGCTTTGCTAGGCCTCGAGCGAGACTCGGATCTAGCGCTAGATAGAGTTGGAGCTCTACTTTTCCGCTTCGGCTGCAAGCATCACATGGCAAACTCTCCACTCTCTACGGAAGAAAAAAGGTTCACATAAAGAAAAGAGGGAGAAAAGGTTTCCAAGAGCTGTAGCCTTGGGTCCTAGTCTTGCTCGTACATCACCCCGCATTCCATTACATCCCACCAAGGACGCCACCCTGGACCATCCTGTATCGAAACTTGTCCGGCCATTGGATCAACCTCTGACTCTGCATTATCTCTGGCATCGCTTTTGTTATTGTGCATCTGCCGATAGATTGTTGATTACAGGGTGCTGACATAACTTTCCAATTAGCTAGACCTGACGTTTAAGCAGCGTCAGCTGCTATCACCTCCGTATACACAGGGCCAACGTCTCTCGAGGCATCTAGACTCCCTCCGACCCTCCTGATACCCATACCTTAACTGGCCTTACCACTACTTGCCTGACATGGGCCTTTCCGCCGATTTCGACGACAGAAAAACACATATAGAGTCCGAGGCCGAGGCCTATCATCCATATGAATATCAAACAGAAAATAATAGCTCCTGGGCTGGCGCCCTGCCGGTGAAGCAGTACGTTCCGAACATGCTAAAATCTCGTGATGTATCTATGAAGTCTAACTTAACCTTTGTAGAGGATTATACGACCCAGACTTGGAAAAGGATGCTTGTGGTGTCGGTTTTGCCTGGTACGGACACAATCTTGCCATACATATCTTGCAATTTATCCACTAATCATACGTGTAGCCACATTAAGGGCAAGGCAAGCCACAAGATTGTCAGCGATGGTCAGTTTTTAATAGAGAAGACAATTTGCGTGTCCAGACCAATAAGCTAACTATGTGTAGCACGAAACCTACTCTGCAACATGACCCATCGTGGTGCGGTCGGTTCTGATGCTCGAGATGGCGATGGTGCCGGTGTTATGACATCGATCCCCCACAGGTTTTTCATCAAAAACTTTGAGAAGGAGGAAAACATCAAATTGCCCCCTTTGGGGCAATATGCCGTGGGAAATCTGTTCTTCAAACCAGACGAGGAGACGCTGCAAGAGTCGAAGAGGCAGTTGGAAGATATTGCCGAATCGTTAGGGTTAAGAGTTTTGGGTTGGCGATCACCTCCTGTAGACTCTTCTCTCCTTGGTCCCGCCGCGTCCTCGCGTGAGCCTTTTATTCTGCAGCCATTTGTTGTCCTTGAATCTGCGTACGGCTCTGGAAATGTTCCTGAAATGACGGACCCAGAGAAATTCGACGAACGACTATTCGAGAGACAGCTATATGTCCTTCGAAAGCGTGCAACTCACACCATCGGCCTTCACAACTGGTTCTACCTTTGCTCCCTTTCGAACAAGAATATTGTCTACAAGGGACAACTGGCACCCGTCCAAGTTTACCAGTATTACCATGATCTGGTAAACGCTGACTACGAAGCCCATTTCGCTCTCGTACACTCCCGCTTTTCTACCAACACCTTCCCTTCATGGGATCGTGCTCAACCACTTAGATGGGCAGCCCACAACGGTAAGTGTAGTTCTAGAACCCTTGTAGCCCGACATGTCTAACCCCTTTTCAGGTGAGATCAACACTCTCCGTGGCAACAAAAACTGGATGCGCGCCCGAGAGGGTGTTATGCAGTCCGACATCTTTGGTGACGATCTTGAGCATCTGTACCCCGTCGTCGAAGCTGGTGGCTCTGACTCGGCTGCCTTCGATAACGTATTGGAGCTCCTGACGATAAATGGCGTTCTTTCGCTACCCGAGGCCGTCATGTTGATGGTCCCGGAGGCCTGGCAAGGTAATACTGCCATGGACCCCAAGAAAGCAGCGTTTTATGAATGGGCAGCATGCCAGATGGAGCCATGGGATGGCCCTGCTCTCTTCACGTTTGCCGACGGCCGATTCTGTGGTGCTAACTTGGACCGAAACGGTCTTCGTCCATGCCGATACTACATTTTGGATGACGACCGCATCATCTGTGCTTCGGAGGTCGGAACCATTCCTGTTGACCCCGAAAGAGTCATCCAAAAGGGTCGTCTGCAACCTGGTCGCATGCTTCTCGTCGATACACAGGCTGGACGCCTGATTGACGACTCTGAGCTTAAGTCGGCTGTAGCCAACCGCCACGACTTCCGTGCTTGGATCGACAAGGAGCTCGTTAGCTTGCCAAAGGTCCTGAGCCAAGTTTCAAATGACCATGCTGTCGATGTTGCGGCGAAGCCAGATTCTACACGACTGCAGGAAGACCCTCTACTGCTAGCTTTCGGATATACCTATGAACAAGTCAGCCTGCTGCTTGCGCCAATGGCTTCAGACGAGAAAGAGGCGTTGGGATCTATGGGCAACGATGCCCCGTTAGCCTGTCTTTCTCAGGCCCCTCGTCTGCTTTCCGAGTACTTTCGGCAGCTTTTTGCTCAGGTGACGAACCCTCCCATTGACCCGATCAGAGAATCCATTGTCATGTCACTAGAGTGCTACGTTGGACCGCAAGGCAACTTGCTCGAGATGGACCCTTCTCAGTGTGGTCGTTTACTGCTACCGAGCCCGATTCTTTCTATTCCCGAATTCAACGCCTTGACCAACATATCTAAGGTGCAACCGGACTGGACTGTGAAAACCATTGACTTGACTTTCCCCAAGTCAGAGGGTGTTGCCGGTTATATGAAACATCTTGACTTCATCTGCAACGAAACTACTGCTGCTATTGAGGCCCGGGACAGAATCATCATCCTGTCCGACCGAAAGACGTCTGCGGACCGTGTAGCTGTCTCCTCGCTACTAGCTTCGGGTATGGTTCATCATCACCTGGTTAGCAACAAGTGGCGATCCATGGCAGCCATTGTGATTGAGACCGCTGAGGCTCGTGAGGTTCATCACATGTGTGTCTTGCTCGGCTACGGAGCAGACGCCGTTAACCCTTACCTTGCTATGGAGTGCATCCTAAAGCTTAACCGCGAGGGCTTGATCCGAAAGAAACTCTCCGACGACACTCTTATCGCTAACTACAAGCACTCCTGCGATGGTGGTATCCTGAAGGTTATGAGTAAGATGGGTATCTCGACCCTGGCCAGTTACAAGGGTGCTCAAATCTTCGAGGCCCTCGGTGTCGACGATGAAGTTGTCGAACGATGCTTCAGGGGTACGGCCTCCCGTATTAAGGGTCTGACCTTTGAGCTTATCGCTGAAGACGCGTTCCGCTTCCACGAACGGGGTTTCCCTTCTCGCTACACTGTAGGAGTTTCCGGCCTACCGGAGTCTGGTGAATACCACTGGCGTGATGGTGGCGAGGCTCACATCAACGACCCAACTTCGATTGCAAACATTCAGGATGCTGTCCGCACTAAGAACGATAAATCGTACGAGGCGTACTCCCGCTCTGAATATGAGCAAATCAAGGCTTGCACGCTACGCGGAATGCTCGACTTCAAATTCGAAGAGTACAACCCGATCCCTATCGAGCAAGTAGAGCCATGGACAGCAATCGTGACGCGATTCTGCACTGGTGCTATGTCGTATGGCTCAATTTCTATGGAGTCACACTCTACCCTCGCTGTTGCCATGAACAGGCTAGGTGGTAAATCAAACACGGGTGAAGGCGGTGAAGACCCCGAACGCTCCCAGGTTATGCCTAACGGCGACACCATGAGGTCTGCTATTAAGCAAGTCGCCTCAGGACGATTCGGTGTCACATCAGCCTACCTTGCTGATTCCGATGAGCTCCAGATCAAGATGGCACAAGGTGCTAAGCCTGGTGAGGGTGGTGAGCTACCTGGTCACAAGGTCTCTAAATCCATCGCTCGAACCCGTCACTCGACCCCTGGTGTCGGTCTTATCTCGCCACCTCCCCATCACGACATCTACTCTATCGAAGACTTAAAGCAACTTATTTACGATCTCAAGTGCTCCAGCCCTCGATCTCGCGTTTCCGTCAAGCTCGTCTCCGAGACGGGTGTCGGCATCGTTGCCTCTGGTGTTGCGAAGGCTAAGGCTGATCACATTCTTATTTCTGGACACGATGGTGGTACTGGTGCTAGTAGATGGACCGGAATCAAGTACGCAGGTCTCCCATGGGAGCTTGGTCTTGCCGAGACTCACCAGACACTTGTTCTGAACGATCTCCGTGGCCGAGTTGTTGTCCAGACTGATGGTCAACTCCGAACCGGTCGCGACGTTGCTATCGCTTGTCTGCTTGGTGCTGAAGAATGGGGCTTTGCTACGACTCCCTTGATTGCTATGGGCTGTATCATGATGAGGAAGTGCCATTTGAATACCTGTAAGTGTTCACTCTCCAGATGATTTCCCGCTTTGACTAACACTTGACATCAGGCCCGGTCGGCATTGCAACCCAGGACCCAGAGCTCCGTAAGAAATTCAACGGTACGCCCGAGCATGTGATCAACTTCTTCTACTACGTCGCCAACGAGCTCAGGGCTATCATGGCCCAGCTTGGTTTCCGCACCATTAACGAAATGGTTGGCCACGTGGAGTGCCTCAGGGTCCGAGATGATCTGCGAACCAACAAGACAGCCAACATCGATCTCTCGCTCATCCTGACGCCTGCCCATAAACTTCGACCTGGTGTTGCTACCTTCAATGTCCGGAAGCAAGACCACCGTCTTTATGTTCGACTGGACAACAAGCTCATTTCCGAGGCAGAGTTGACTCTCGACAAGGGACTTCCGTCTCGCATCGAATGTGATATTATCAATACTGATCGGGCCATGGGTACATCTTTATCCTATCAGGTCTCTAAGCGATACGGAGAGGCTGGTCTTCCCATGGACACCGTGCACGTCAACATCAAGGGTTCAGCTGGTCAGTCTTTCGGTGCCTTCCTTGCTCCTGGTATCACATTGGAGCTTGAGGGTGATTCCAACGATTACGTGGGCAAGGGTCTGTCTGGTGGTCGACTCATTATTTACCCTCCGCGGTCGGCTGTCTTCAAGGCCGAGGAAAACGTCCTTGTCGGCAATGTCTGCTTGTATGGTGCTACGAGTGGTACTTGCTTTTTCCGTGGTGTCGCTGCTGAGCGGTTTGCTGTCCGAAACTCAGGTGCAACTGCAGTTGTTGAGGGTGTTGGTGACCACGGTTGCGAGTACATGACTGGTGGTCGTATTGTCATCCTGGGAAGCACTGGTCGTAACTTCGCTGCCGGCATGTCGGGCGGTATTGCTTACGTCCTTGACATCCACGGTGACTTCCTGTCCAAGCTCAACATGGAAATGGTTGAAGCCTCCGAGGTCGACGACCCTACCGAAATTGCCTTCCTTCGCGGCCTGATCGAAGATCATCACCACTACACCGGATCTGAATTGGCTGCTCGTATTCTTGTGGACTTCAACAGGGCACTGCCACGCTTCGTTAAGGTCCTTCCTGTGGACTACAAGCGAGTCCTTAAGGAAGAGGCTGCTAAGGCAGCTGAAGCTAAGCGTGCCGAATACAACCTGCCCATTGTGTCCGGTGTCCAGTCAAAGAAGGAAGAGAAGCCCGCTAAACTTCAGGATATCGAAGAGACGGTCGGCGATAACGCGGCCGAAAAGAAGCGTGCTCTAGTTCTTGACAAGACTAAAGGTTTCATGAAGTACCAGCGACGATCAGAGAAGTACCGCAGTGTCAAGACCCGAACCAAGGATTGGGCCGAGCTCTCCCAGCGCCTTAGCGAAGACGAGCTTAAGTACCAATCTGCTCGTTGCATGGACTGCGGTGTTCCCTTCTGCCAATCTGAAACGGGATGCCCGATTTCCAACATTATTCCTAAGTGGAATGAATTGGTATTTCAAAACCAGTGGCAAGACGCTCTTAACCGTCTTCTCATGACCAACAACTTTCCGGAGTTCACGGGCCGTGTCTGCCCGGCGCCTTGTGAAGGTGCTTGCGTTCTAGGTATCAACGAAGATCCCGTTGGTATCAAATCAATCGAATGCGCCATCATCGACCGTGGCTTTGAGATGGGTTGGATGGTTCCGCAACCTCCCGAGATCCGAACAGGCAAGAAGATTGCGGTCATTGGTTCTGGTCCTGCTGGTCTTGCTTGTGCCGACCAATTGAACAGAGCCGGCCATACTGTCACTGTCTACGAACGCTCCGACCGTCCAGGTGGTCTTCTCATGTACGGCATTCCTAACATGAAGCTCGACAAGCGCATTGTCAAGCGGAGAACGGACTTCATGGCTGCCGAGGGAGTCCAGTTTGAGACTGGTGTCACCGTTGGTGAAGATGTCACTCTGATGGGCCTCAAGTCTCAGAACGATGCCGTTGTCATCGCCACTGGTGCTACTGTTGCCCGAGACCTTCCGATCACGGGTCGCAACCTGGAGGGTATCCACTTCGCGATGGAGTTCTTGCACAAGAACACCAAGTCTTTGCTCGACTCGGAGTTAGCTGACGGTGCTTATCTCTCCGCTAAGGATAAGCATGTCGTAGTCATCGGTGGTGGTGATACTGGCAACGACTGCATTGGTACTTCGGTCCGCCATGGCGCGAAGTCCGTCATCAACTTTGAGCTTCTCCCTCAACCCCCGCCTCAGCGTGGCCGTGACAACCCCTGGCCCCAGTGGCCCCGAGTCTACCGTGTCGACTACGGTCACACGGAAGTGGCTCAACACATGGGCAAGGACCCCCGCGAATACTGCATCATGTCCGAAGAGTTTGTTGATGACGGAAGCGGACGGGTCAAGGGTATCAACACGATTCGTGTGGAGTGGACCAAGTCCGCTTCTGGCGGTTGGGACATGAAGAAACTTGAGGACACAAAGCAGTTCTTCCCCGCCGACCTTGTACTCCTCTCTATGGGTTTCCTTGGCCCCGAGGCTCGCGTTCTTGGCGACGAGATTGAGAAGGATCCTCGTAAGAACGTGAAGACACCTGCTGGCTCTTACGCCACCAACGTCCCAGGCATATTCGCAGCTGGTGACTGCCGTCGTGGTCAGTCGCTGATCGTCTGGTAAGTAAATCCGATTGCAACTATTAACCACGCATTAAGCTAATGGATTATTTAGGGGTATCAACGAAGGACGACAAGCTGCTCGCGAGGTTGATCTATACCTACAGCAGTACACTAGCTTGCCTGTTACCGGTGGCATTATCAAGCGGACGGCACAGGAGATTTTCAGCATCGCCGCTGCGTAAAAAGTTGAACCTCCTCAACGAAGAAAGAAAAAAGGAAAAAAAAAAGGAAATGTATAGCTATGCCAAAACATAGAATTGGACAGGCTCGGTGCTTCAACAATAGGGCAGGAGCTACATGTTTTATGACTGGGATTATGATACCATGCAGAAAATGGAGCAAATAATGTTGCAAGCACGGTTGGTTCGGGAGATGAAAAAATACCTTTTTGATATCGATTACTGCAAACTGGGAGTTAGTTACATGATTATAAGATATGTATTGGGGGTTTGGACTGTAAATATGATGTTGCCATATGAATATATATTTGAATTCCAATCTTGATGCTTGCGTCGGCCATATGATCATGTCTATCTACCTGCCTGGGTGTTTATATACCGTAATAAATGTGGCACATTGGCACGATGAAGATTGCGTACTTGTGCCGCCTCTTTGGTCGATGGTGTTTGCCAGGTTTCGAACCCTTAGCGATCTATTAGACGCGCTATTATTTATCCTTTTCCCCCCTCCTTTTGCTTAAAAGGATGAATGGACTATACGCTGCCACTACTCTAACATTGAGATTGGTCTACGTTAAAACTCGGTTACTTAAAAGGGGGGAGCGTGTGTCGACTTAGACCGCGCAAGTACATATAAACAGCATTTAATGTTAGCTATGTCTGTTGAATACCCGGCTGGCTATCGAGGCCAGATTTTTCTAGTGCTTGTTATTAGAGGCATTTTGATCGTGATATGCTTCAAGCACGTTGCGCGAGCATGCGACCTCATTGGCAAAGCTCTCGAGGTTGACAGTCTGAAGCTAATGTAGCTAGGACGGCTAGGTCGATGAAAGGGGTAATATATGGGCTTATCCGAACAACCTGGTTAAGCCCTGGCTAAGACTAAGCCCGTGCCCCGCCGGTAACTCTGACGAAAAGAAGCTGCAGATCTAGCTGCTTATTTGTACTGTGCAAGAAGAAAGCTTCCCTTGTAAATCTTCACATAAATCCCTTATTTTCCAAATATAATAAACAGCACTCTTAATTCTCACGCTTGGTCGTGGTTTGCGATACCCTGTATTTCTTGTATATCCTACTCATATCCAACTCTTTATTAATATCAATATTGCCTTCCAAACCTGCTCACGTGCTACCGTGCGAACGATTGCAGAAACCAAGCTACGAGACAATTGATCCTCCCAACCATTCTAAAAGACGAGTTTAGAAAATGCGTTTTGGCAAGACTCTTCGCGAGTCTATATACCCACCATGGAAAGACCAATACATAGACTACTCGAAGCTAAAGAGCATGTTACGGGAGGATATGAGAGAGGACGAGGACGTGCCGTGGACCGAAGATGACGAGAATCGCTTCTGTGACGAAATCTTCAACGTCCAGCTCGAAAAAGTCGCGCAATTCCAAGACAAGACCGTTAGCAGCTTGAAGGAACAGGCCGAAACCGCGTTTGAGAAGCTAAAGGATATGGCACCCTCCGACGAGAAACCCAAGAGCGATATCACCGCCGCGCGCCTGAAGGAGCTCAAGGGCGAGCTCGATGCTATTACCAACGAGGTCAAGGAGCTCAAGAAATACAGCAGCGCCAACTACACCGGATTTCTCAAGATAGCCAAGAAGCACGATCGTAAACGCGGCGATCGATATAAGGTCCGACCTATGATGAGAGTTAACTTGGCCGAACGCGGCTTCAACTCGGAGCAGGCATACTCTTCTCTCCTTACCAAGCTATCTCTAATGTATTATGCCATCAATCAGAACCTGGATGAAGGCGAACAATATCAGCCATTGGATCTCGACTTGAATAACCAACAAGAAGTACACAATGGGGAACGTTACACCGCACACAAATGTAAGTTCCCGAGACTATTGCAACTCTATTTAAGCTAATGTGATGTTGGCAGTTTGGATACACTCGGACAACCTTCTCGAAGTTAAGACGGCTATCCTACGACATTTGCCCGCCCTAATCTATACACAACAAGCTGGGAAAGAGCCTGACGGAAACGACGACCCCAAGATCACCTCTCTTTATTTTGATAACTCCAAATTCCAATTATACAGCCGGAAGGTAGAACGCCAGGTTGATGCTTCCTCTTTGAGACTGCGCTGGTACGGAAACCTAGAGTCGCAGCCGGATCTTGTTCTCGAACAAAAAATAGTTCACGAGAACGGCCTTAGCGAAGAGAGGAAGTTCAACATCAAAGACAAGTATATCAAGCAGTTCATCGATGGCGATTACAAGATGGAAAAGACGGTACAAAAGATGGAAAGACAAGGTCAGGCAGCCGAGGCGATCAACGACTTCAAGACTACTGTCGAGGAACTCCAAGAGTTCATCGTCAGGACAAAACTTGAGCCTGTCCTGCGGGCCAATTACACTCGCACGGCTTTTCAGAAGCCTTCGGATGATCGCGTACGAATTTCAATCGACACGAATATCGCCTTTATCCGCGAAGATACCTTGGACCGAGATCGACCATGCCGCGACCCCGCAGAGTGGCACCGGCGGGATATCGACAACGGAAATATGTCATATCCGTTTAAGAACATAAACCAAAGCGAGGTTTCGAGATTCCCCTATGCGCTCCTCGAGATCAAGCTTAAGGAGGAAGGCGGACGCAAGCGACCGAGGTGGGTAGAAGATTTGATGGTTTCTCATCTTGTACACGCTGCTCCGAGGTTCTCTAAGTTCGTGCACGGCGTTGCTTCGCTTTTCGAGGATTACGTCAACAACTTACCGCTATGGCTCAGCGATCTCGAGACAGACATCCGGAAGGACCCGCAGATGGCGCACGATGCGGAAGAGCAACGTAAAGCTCAGCAGGCGGAAGACGCAATGGTTGTAGGGAGCTTCCTGGGCGGCGGCGCTGCCGCCGCTGCAGCCAAGATGGGCTCGTATAAGCCAGCGACGAGCTCGCCTGTCGGTAAGTCTTACCTATCAGAGCGAGCCGCCAGAGAAGCTAGAGAAGCGAGGGCCTCTGCGCCTCCGACTTCCGTCAGCCGACCCGGGGAAGAAGATACCGAGGATAGTTCCACGCAGCAGCGAAGCTACGGAACCCTCTCCTCCGTCTTCCCCGGGTTCTCGCTGTCGCGGTACTCGCGTGCGAAGCGGCAGCGCGAGCAGCTGCCTCCGGGCGTGATGAAACCGGAGGTCTGGCTCAAGAACGCGGGGCCGCTGCAGGTAGAGCCCAAGGTGTGGCTCGCCAACGAGCGCACGTTCCTCAAGTGGCAGCACATCTGCGTGCTGCTGGGCAGCCTGGCTATCAGTTTATATACCGCGGCGGGCAAGAACCGGGTGGCCGAGGCCATGGGCGTCGCGTACGTGGCCATCGCCGTCGCGGCCGGCGCCTGGGGCTACGTGATGCTCCGCCGCCGCCGCGATATGATCGTCGAGCGCAGCGGCAAGGACTTTGACAATATGCTGGGTCCCCTCGCGGTCAGCGCCGCGCTCATGCTGGCGCTGGTTCTGAATTTTGTGTTCTCGGTGAGTTTTTCATACACGTACGTACCTTTTGAGGGGTGTGTGATTGCTAATGTTGTGTCACGTAGTACCGGGCCGCGTTTGCAAAGCTGGATGCCGAGACATTCGTCAACGGGACCGAGGCTGCGTTTGTTGGCGAACTTGTATAGGACGGAAGTTGACGGTGACCTGAAGAAGCCTTCAGTTTCTTCAACTGCTGATTCTGGCACCTCTTCCAGCGCTACCCTGGGGAGGCCTGAGGGTGCTATATGTATAAGTACCATATGCATTTATTTACGCAGCACATATAAGTGCCTTCCGCAGAAGTCTTGGAGAGCAGCTGTTCATAGGTAAACTGGGCATGTATAATAAGAACATGAATAGCAAATAATTCATGTAACATACCTACCTAGCGCTATTTGTCTCCTCATAGAAAAGGAAATTTCTAAAATGCTGTATCGCAAACACATTGTGCAAGTTATAAACTGCCAACATTTGGCTCGAGGTTGATGTACCCAAATCACCAATGGTGGGGGTTATGAGGTAAGCAGGTGACTTAGTAGGGGTAGTATAAAGTACGACACAGCTGTGCTCTTTTTCATATGAATGGCTGCCTCTTTTTTAATCCAATGCAAGACCCTGTTTCAGCGAGATGCAGCAGCACATCGAGGCTGGAGACTAGAGACTGGAGACTCTTCTGGAATTGTGCATATGCTGCATATGGCATACAGCACCTGCAGCTTCCTGTTTTTTACAGCGCGTCTAATGTCTACAAGCTACCTAAAAATAACTGAATCCATAAATATTTCTTTTGTTATGGCTTCTTATGGATTCCTGTTAATAAAATCCCACGATTCTCACAATAACCATTACTATCTGAGACAATAAAGTAGGTACTTGCTACACGTACCGTTCGCGTGGCAAGTTACAGTCAAGATCAATTGTCTTGTTTGTTATCCAGCTCCCTCTCTCGATTCCTCGGGTTGCGCAGCCACACGACTGACGCGTACCTTCCCATCGTCAGGCCCAACGTCGATAATGATTAAGAGGCGCATCGAGATATCTCTCCCATATTTTAATACGTGACTCTCTGCCTATTCCACTTATTTTCTACTAGTGCACTACTTTTCATCATCGACGCAAACATGTCTGAACCAAAGAAGAAAGGACTCTGGAAGGGTTTGATGCGCAGACTCAGTACTGCCCAAGGGAGCGGTAGCGGTAGATTGGTATGTGTTTTATTTCGGCCCAATCTCACCGCTGAAACTCAAGTTTACTCACAAAATTGCTTAGGAAAAAGATCCGCCACCCCCGAGACGGGTCAGCGATGCAGATGCACCTCCACGGAGGAGGAAGCCTGAGAGACATGATGCTCCTTCCTCCCGCAGGAGGCCTCGCCGCCCGGATCCTCGTGATTCCAAGGGCAAGGGTAGGGAGCAGCCAAACGGCCACAAGTACGAGCCTGCGCCCTTGTCCGAATGGCCTCCATCTGGTGTCTCCAGCGAGGAAGAGCTTACACTCGGTCATGCGATGGAGCTCATATCGAGAGGTGTCCCGGCACATAAAGGACACAAGCGTCCGATCGCTCACGCCTCCGACCACTACTATGGTTTGTATACAACGACTGCGGGTAATCACGGTGACGACAATGACGCTGCCAACCAGCATAATGCAATGACCCAACTAACTACCCTAAAAATCCAAGGCTCTGGACCGCCCAATTACCCTTGGGAGACCCTCGAGCAACCAAGCCTTGCGTTTGGTTACGGAGCCCGGCCAGGAACTGTTACTCTCAATCACTGGGCAAGCTCTTTCAGCGCTATCCCACCCTTGATTGGACTCCGCGACCCCGGCATGGCACCCAGAGATGTCGACTTGGAACAAATCTTTGATCGACTCAAGCAACTAGAAGGCGGCCTGGAAGATGATAACGAGGAATTTCTATACCGCCTGTACAAGCGATTTCTGCGGGACCCCGACAAGGTCTTCAGCCCGCACAAGACCATGGAGCGCCAGATTACGGATCTGGTCATGTGCCTGTCGAGTCCGGACTGGATCGACTTTTCGAATCCGAAGAATCAGGTCGCCACGAAATTCATCTACGACACGAGTGCTGAAAACCAGGAAAAGTATCACAAGTTCTTCTACCAGCTGCTCTTGAGTCTTGAGCTGGAACTGCGGATAAACTCGAGACTGCACACGGATTGGGCTAAAGAGAGGCTCATAGCGCAAATACCGCCTAGGATCCAATGGAATCTGGCCCTTGCGAGACGGTGGAGGGATTTCGTGCGGGTTGAAGACTACGGGGAGACAGCAGAGCAAATCAAGTTACGGTTCAAGTTAAAGAAAAGACAGGTCAAGATATTGAAGAGATTCGCTCAGATGATGAAATGGCCGAATCTCACCGAGACATTAGAGGAACTAAAGGCAAGAGATGTGGAGGGGGCTCTAATAACAGTCAGTTCGCACGCGATGGCCTTCTTCAGTGGTCTTGTCCTGCCTGGGGTAAGTTCCTATCGTATATACTGACTTCTCATACAACCTTGCTAAATTTGCTAATAATACTGTAGCCTACGTTCCCTTTCTTGATTATGAACTCTCTGATCGATATCGACCCAGACAAGGCGACAGATAATCTCGCCTTGCTCACGCATCTTCACCCCCATTGTGGCTTTCAGTATCGCAATAGCTACACGTATTGGTCGTCAAGTTGTATCGTTGGCAAGGTTCTTGCACCAACCTGTCTAGAGGCTGCTGGCTGGGTTGGACCGGCCCGCCCAAGTCAAGACCTAGGGCGCTCACAGATTGCCCGGATCCGTTCAAGAAAACCGCGACAACATGTTTTGACGCCGGAAGACGTGACATCAATGAGCGATAGATCTGATCCTTTGGGACCTCCAGCTAAGGTTTTTCCTGTCTCAGACTACGCGTTGCTCACGCCGGACGTAGATGATTACATCGATACAGTACGGATTGAACAAGTCAATCTTAAAGCAGCCAACGATAAGCCGGATTCTGGCCCTAAAATATTCGATGCTTCGATACAGTTTGCTATCGATGGCGTATCATGGCCACTTCATCTCTCGTTTGACGTTTCGTTTATCAATGCATGGCCATGCTCTGACGGACCACATCCTCTATTCTTCGACTACGAATATACTACCCGTAAAGCCGACGAAGTAATAAATATTCTAGATTGGGGTAAGCCGAGCAGCAAGAAAAGGAGCCCGGTATCATCACCAGTGGGCGGCAGTAAGCCAGCGAAACCCATCGTGGAGGACGAGGACGAGGACGAAGAAAAAGTACTAGTAATCGAGGCGTTCGGAATTAGCGACAACGAGGTCTTGGCGCGGGCGTGGTGTTCCCACTGGGGCCTCAGTGCAGTAGTGGCGGACGTTGGTAAGACTTGGTGAGTTGTCCCGTCGCACGACGATGGCCGAAAAATTAATAGCTAATGCAACACAGCATGACATGTGCCATCCGCGAGGCTTACGCGGCAACCTTGACGGTGGTAATCCTCGTCGAGGATCTGCCGGAGGATGCAGATTAATGAATGACGACCGGACGATCGGGAGTTTCACGGGGAGGGACCACGGAATTACACTACGACGGCGAGTGGCAATAGTGGGAAGGCGGAAATTGTGTACCGATCAATCCCACGGAGGTGATGGCATGGTGACGCGGTTGACGACGTTCACGATAGTTACACATGCGATTACTCAGGCGTTTCGGGGCATCGGCATCGGGGTGAGCGACAGGGGGGTTAGGCTAGGTAAAACGTCTGCTTTGTAGTTCGGAAATGGGAGTTTTCGCGTAGATATACCCAACTCAGACCGGTTTGCCGGTTTGCTTACGATTTCAAATTCAGTTCTATTTCTGTTTCTCCTAGCCGAAATAATATTTGCCCTGGGGTACTTCTCGGCGGTGCGGCTTTTAATAAAAAAAGTGTCAAGTCGAACTCATGATGGGCTGATCGGCGGTTTGTTGCGGAGAGGGGTCTTTTCTGACGAACCAAGACCGCAGCAATATGCTACTCGCATACGGGCGAGAACTAGCGGAGTGGCGGCCTTGCCACACCACAGATCATCGTGACAATCCTCCTAATACCGGACTTCATTACTGCATAGGCCCGGGAGCCAAGTTGGCGGTGGACTGCAAGACTTGCACATCACAGCCTAAGATAGAAAATGTAGCAAACCCTTGTTCAGTGGTACCACAGCTAGTCTACCAGTATAGCTTGTGAAAGTGGATTTGTTCTGTTCGCTTAAGGATGACTTACTGAGAAAGAAGAGGGAAGTGCCAACGCCAAATGCCAATGCCAACATGTTTCTCCAATTGATTTGGAAGAAAAATTTGCTTCTAGGCCTGACTTATGTTCGTGTTGCAATGCCGCACTCACCGAGTTTTGTGGAGCGATTGGTCCTTCGTCTGCAACCCAACAAAAGGACAAGAAAAAAGTCACGATGTCTAACCTGCGGTGCGGAGCTGGAGGTTAGAAAAACTGACAGGTACGGGGTTATGGGGGTACGGGGAGGTACTTTGGACCCTACACTTCGACCGGTGCGGAGGGTGGAACGAGGGGAGCGATGAGCCAGGTTCGCTACGGTTAGGGCAAAGATTGGCGGGGTATTCGCTGCATTTGCTGTCTTTCGGGTGGGGTATGTGGAGATCTGTGACGACACTACCGTACTGCGGTGTACCCTGCAAATGGGTAGGATTGGCACCTGTCCAGCCCTGTCGAGGCCTGTTGGACTGCTGCTGGCTTGCTGCTGGTGTCAAGGTCCAGGCGTGCCAGAGCTACCCTCCATTAAGCTTTTCGACCCTTCTGGAGAGGGATGAAGGGGGGTACCGGGGGATACTGGGGAGTGCTAGGGTAGCACTGGGAGGGGTGCAAACGGGGCTGCCGGGGGTAGCATTGGGGGAAGCTCCTTGGTGCTGCTTGGGGGCAGCAACCACTCACGATAGCAAGACTGTGACGAGACCGACCCGACCATAGGACCCTTTTTATAATTTTTTTTTGCCTCCCACGGATTTATTTCGTGTTCGTCCCTTCTATTTGCGTGAATTGATTTTTAATCTCTCGTGTTTCCCGACTAACAACCTTCCTTGTACCTTAGTCCTTCTCGAAGCTGACCTATACCCCAGCACAAGACTCGTTATTGCCCTTTCCCACGCAATCGGATGCTTTGGAAAAGCCTCAGAGTAAAAATAACAACAACCTAGACCGTCTGTGCAACCGAGCCCATACACGCCATTGGGCGGGTTAAACTTTCCTGCTGTGATTAATAACTTTACTCACTCGTTTCTCAAACACTTCCGTGGCTAAACTGAGGCCGATTCTTCCCCACGATGGAGTTAGTGAATGTCCCTGTCCCCCCATGACGACTTGTGTCAAACTGTCAGACTGTACAACAAGGACGACCGGCTAACAAAGAGCTATTTAGTACTCGGAACGTAATCCATTTCGAAAACAACGTGCGTCCTCTTACACGAATCATACTACTTACTTCCTCTCTTCCTATGCAGTTCCTTGATCCTGAACCTCCCTGATTGACACCAACCATGCAGGACCACTACATTGGTATTGACGTCGGCACCGGCTCTGCCCGCGCTTGCCTGATAGACTCTTCCGGAGATATTAAGGCTCTTGCTTCGGAAGCTATCAAGCTATGGCAGCCCCAGCAAGGCTACTATGTGAGTTCTTTGTGCTAGCTACCTTACCTACCCCTCCTGTCTCTTCCTTCGTTCTTTGTCTCGATCAATTGAAGCTTGGAAGCTTACAAGATACCTAGGAACAATCCACCACGGACATCTGGCATTGTATCTGCCATTGCGTACAACGCGTTGTCCACCAATCCGGAATCGAAGTCTCCCACATCAAGGGCATTGGTTTCGATGCCACTTGCTCCCTAGCTGTCTTTTCCGAAGATGAAGACCTTCCCGTCACCGTCACCGGACCGGACTTCGAGAACGACGGCAATGACCGCAACGTTATCCTATGGCTGGACCACCGTCCCGTCGAAGAGACGGACAAGATCAATGGCACGGGCCACAACCTGCTGCGCTACGTTGGCGGCAAGATGAGCATTGAGATGGAGATCCCCAAGGTGCTATGGCTAAAGAACAACATGCCCAAGGAACTCTTCGACCGTTGCAAGTTCTACGACCTGTCGGACGCCCTGACGCATCTTGCGACGGGCAATGAGAACCGAAGCTTCTGTAGCACCGTCTGCAAGCAAGGATACGTCCCTGTAGGTGTAGACGGAAGCGAGAAGGGCTGGCAACACGACTTCTTTGAGGAGATCGGACTAGGTGATCTCGCCAAAGACAACTTCCGGAGGATGGGCGGTGTAAATGGTGTGGTAAGTGTTTAATCAGACCTTCAATACTTCTTCGCAGTCTTCTTTGACCATTCCTCTAACTTATTATTTCAGAACGGCAAGTACTTCAGCGCAGGAGAGCTTGTTGGACACCTATCCGAGCAGGCCAGCAAGCAGCTGGGTCTGCAAGCTGGTATTGCGGTAGGCAGTGGCGTCATCGATGCTTACGCTGGTTGGGTTGGCACTGTGGGTGCCAAGGTCGATACTGAATATGGTCATGCCGACGAGACTCACCCGGCAAACGACGTTGCGCAGGCTTCTACCCGTCTCGCCGCCGTAGCTGGCACATCCACCTGCCATCTCGCCATGTCCGAGAACCCCGTATTCGTAAATGGCGTATGGGGTCCCTACCGTGACGTACTCCTACCTGGCTTCTGGTTGGCAGAGGGTGGTCAATCGGCTACGGGCGAGCTCTTACGGCACGTCCTAGAAACGCATCCGGCACACAAGGAAGTGCTACCCCTTGCAGAGGCTATGCACATGAACATCTACGATTACATGAACGGTCACCTCCGGGAGATGGCTGAGAAGGCTGGCGCACCTACCGTATCCTACCTCGCCCGGCACTTTTTCTTCTACGGTGACTTCTGGGGTAACCGGTCGCCTATCGCGGACCCTAACATGAAGGGCTCGGTGATTGGTCTGAGCTCCGATTCCAGCGTGGATGGTCTCGCGCTCTATTACTACGCCACCATGGAGTTTATCGCCTTACAAACGCGACAAATCATCGAGGCCATGAACAAATCAGGCCACAACATCAAGACCATCTTTATGTCTGGCAGCCAGTGCCAGAACGACATGCTAATGGACCTCTTCGCTACGGTCTGTGATATCCCTGTACTAATTCCCCGCTATGTGCACGCTGCTGTGGTACACGGCGCAGCCATGCTCGGCGCGAAGGCGGCGAGTGTTGATGCCAAGGGCGAGACAGAGAACCTCTGGAGCATCATGGACCGAATGAGCAAGCCTGGTCGGCTCGTCAAGCCTGGCACCAACGCCAACGAGAAGCTGCTCTTCGATGCCAAGTATGAAGTGTTCCTAGAGCAGGCCCGGACACAGCGGGAATACCGGTCCAAGGTTGATGATGCTATCGGTTCTTGGTCCCTGGTACCCAACGGTGTGAACGGTGTGAACGGAAAATAAAAAGGGGCGATTGGTTTTTGTTTTTTCGGTAACGATTAATGTGTGTTTGGACAGCTAGATGGATTCGGGTCAGGCGCAGCAATGTCGATGGCGTAGACCTGGAGAATAACATCGGGCTTGGGGCAATGATATAGAATGGGCGCTTTTGCAATTTATGCTAGAGAGTCCTTACGATTGTTTTTCGTTAGGCAACACATTGATGCAAACATGAATCATAATTATGTTCTATCTCAAATCATGTAAGGGTATTTGCATATACTGAAGCTTACTGAGAAACATCAGAAAGAAGTATTCACATGTGAAGTTACCTAGTGATATCAGGTACCTGATAGACAAGGAATGCAGAGTACGGGGGACCAAGATGAGCTAGAAGGATAAGCTAGGTACTTAGGTACCTAAAGAGAACGCGAATTGGTCTGTGCACAAGCTACCCGCAACGTGCCTGCCTTGTTGATTGTTTTTTTCAGCCTCGCATTGAAATTTCCAGCATCTTTTACAAAAATAAATTCGCCCACTCACCTGGGTTTTCTGCTGCCAATTGCAGCAACCCGTATCATCTCCTAACCGCGACTATTCCACTGACCTATCATTCTCTCATTTTCAATATGTCGCTGTTCGGAGCGAAACCTGCGGGGCAGACTGTGGGTAGCAGCATGTTCGGTGGCAACGCTGCAGCTAATGCAGCTCCCAGCCAGCCTGCCCAATCGACTATGTCGCCGTTTGGACGCCCTCAGATAGGCGGTGGCAGCTTGTTCGCTAACTCTACCAATACCACGCAACCATCGCAGCCATCGCAATCGTCCCCGTTTCCCAGCCTGTCAGGAGCCGCATCTACAACCCAACAGACTCAGGGTAGCAACCCGAATCCTTTTGCTGGCCTACCCGGTGCGAATACTCAGCAGCAGCAACCGAATCCCTTTAGCGGCCTTCCGGGTGCAACAACTGCAAATACCCAGCAGCAGCAGCAGCAACCTCAGACGCAAGGCATGTTCGGCGCGATTAACAACAATCAGCAAACGCAGCCCGGCGGCATGTTCAGCACTACAACTCAGCCCCAGCCTGCCGCCGGCGGCCTCGGCTTGGGACTTTCTACAAACAACCAGCCGTTAGGAGCATCAATTCTTGGTGGTGGTCAAGCCAACAACAATAATAATAACAACACCTCCTCACTGCCGCAGGGCAATACGACGGGCTATTTCGATACCCTGCTCTCAAAGAGCAAGAAACAAGCTAGCGAACAGTCACCGCTCGAAGATCTTCCCAGCCTTCACCTTGGCTTGGGCGACCTCCGTCAACGTCTTCGAAAACTCGGCCCGCAGACAGGCCCTGTGCAGCAAGATAAGGCTCGGTACATCTTGGCCGCGTCCGGTGTCGAGCCTGCCGCAGCCGTTAGAGACCTGAACGAATTTGACGTTCGGATCGGAAGCCGTATCGAGCGCCCTACATCCGCCCATACCACTGCGGAAATCGATGTTGACGCTTACCTCGCAAACCTCCAGGCGAAGACAACCCTGAGCATGATTGCCGATGGCTTGGAAAGATCGGCTAGGGACTTTGATAACTTCCTCGAAGATAACATTACGATGGAGTGGGAGACGCAGAGAAAACGTATTTATGAGCATTTTGGCATCAAGACGGACGATGGGTCTGCGGAGGGAGCATCAGGAGCACCCAGCAGGGAGTCGCAAGCGGGCTTTGGCCGGTCACGACGAACAACCAAGGCGTCAAGGTCAACGGCGCCAGGCATCAAAGCTAGCACCTTTGGGCGATCAAATCTCCAAAAATCGGTCATTGGCACGCCTAGCAAGATTGGCGCACACGAGCCCGAATTCACTGATGTACAAGATACGACAAGAAGCACCACTACTCTCAACGGTGCCGCCTCCATGGACGATCGATACCTCCGAGACAAACAGGCTATGCTTGCTGCCGAAATACGAGATCTCAATCTTGCGCGGATCGCAGGGGAACCGCATCCGATCCTGCACCGGCTTGGGAAGATGGCGCTGGATAACTCGACCGATAGGCACGCTCACTCATTATATGATGCTTACCTGGCTGCCATAGCTATAGTCGGGGAGAATGAAGAGGCGGAGACCTGGGCGACCGAAGCTGGTACAACGAAACAACGCCAGTTCAGAGATCAATATTTAGACACCAATGAGAAGTCGGCCGCATCTCTGGAGATGCGGAAGAGGATCCTGAATGGTGCGAATGCGTTCCTCGAAAGGAAGTTCTTTAAGGAGGTTGAAAGCATCATCACCAAATTCCCGCGAGAGGCGAACTTGGGTGGTCGTCCGGATACCATCAACAAGATCAAAGCGTATGTTCGGTTACGGCATGCGCGAAAGGATCTAGTACCAGACAACACCGAACTCCAACAGGTCGAGGGCGAGTTCGTCTGGGCTATCGTATTCTATCTGCTACGTTCGGGGAAGATCAACGAAGCAGCCGATTATGTCAAGGCCCAGTCAACTACCTTCCGAAGCATCGACCGTACCTTTGCGTCCTATCTCCTCGAATATGTCAGTAGCCCTGACAGGCGATTGAGACGACAGCTGCAAGAACGCTGTAATAACGAGTTCAACCAACGCTTCCGCAACGCACCAGAGAACTCCATCGATCCATACCGTATGGCCTGTTACAAGATCGTCGGGCGCTGCGCTGTCAGCAACCGCAATCTTGACAACCTAAACACGGAGATTGACGATTGGATATGGCTTCAGTTCAATCTCGCTCGAGAAAATGACAAAGCGACCGAAGTAGCTGCCGAGTCGTACGGATTGCAGGATCTACGAACTAGCATCAGGGAGATTGGTCTTAAGCACTTCCCGAAATCCCCTAGCGAGGACGACAACGGTTCCTTTGGCATGTACTTTTTCTTGCAGATTCTCTCGGGCATGTTCGAACAAGCTATCGCATATCTTTATGCCTTCTCTTACGTGGATGCCATCCACTTTGCCATTGCCCTCGAGTACTACGGTCTTCTTCGCCCTTCGGACCCCTGGACTACGACGGACTCTCTTCTATCACATGATACTCGCTCAAGGCCCCAATTGAGCTTCGGCCGAATGCTAGGATACTACACACGCGACTTCCGTGCCGCTGACGTTGACGCTGCCGTCGATTACCTGACGCTTATCTGTCTTAATGCCGATCTAGAGGGCGAGGCAGGACGGCAACAAGCAGAATTATGCCATGTTGCTCTGCGCGAGCTCATTTTGGAGAGCAGAGAGTTCAGTAAGCTAATTGGAGACATCAGACCAGATGGACATCGCATTCTTGGTCTGGTCGAACAACGGGCTTCGCTTATCGGTCTTCGGGAGGAAGACGACTTCGTCAAGACAGTCACGCTACAAGCAGCACGGTTCGCCGACGATAACGGCCGCACTACGGATGCGGTGCTATTATACCATCTAGCTAGTGATTACGATAGTGTCATCAGCATCGTTAGTCGTGCGCTGAGCGAAGCTATCTCGTTGGAGATTGGTGAGGATCCAATGCGTCTGATGCCGGTTAAGCCCCGATCAAACGGCAAGGATCCTGAAGCACAGCCTGGTAGCAGCTTAAGTCTGGCGTCCATCGACGACCCTATACAGCTGGCCGTGACGATGATGACCATGTACGAGAAAGACGCTATGTTCTACACTAAGATTGAAGAACAGAACCGCGTCGCATGCTCGATTCTCTTACAACTAAGCGAGATCAAGACCCTAGTCGCGAATAAAATGTGGCCTGAGGCTCTGGATGTAAGTCTATTATCCCTGAACTTGCCTTCCCCTATTAGATACTCGTCGAAAATAGTACTGATGAGTTACACAGAGAATACGTGCACTAGAGATCCTACCTCTAGATGCTGGTGGCGATCCAGCCCGAATTCGACACTACGCGGCTAAGTTCTCGGGCCTGTCCCAAACGGTGGCTATCAACGTGCCGAACCTGCTGATGTGGACTATAACTTGCTGTATCCAGCAAAGGGATAGGCTCACAAACGGGCAGTTCACCGGCAACGAGGGCACACGGCGGATCATGTGCGACAACCTAAAGCAGATCAGCTTAGACCTGACAACGTACACGAGCCAGTTGCGATACCGCTTCCCGCCGTACCTTCACGAGGCTCTTGCCAGGGCTTCTGCGGACTAAGCGTCTGGGGAGAGCAGTGTAATAGTAGTTCAAGGAAATGAGACAGTTGGTCTAGAGACGGCACATCGAATGGCATAGTGCGGATGGCATTAAGATTAATAAGACAAAGACAAACAACTGGACTAGTCGCATCATTGGGACGGACGGACAGGCGGTCTACCGTAAGGCACGGCTATATAGTCGAGCAACAGTACATACATAGCATGACCCAGACGTATCTGACTGAGTATTGACGAAGTATGATATGTTCTAGATACCTACATGCTATACAAAATGTAGTTGACAGACGATGGCTCTAACAAACAGAATGTGACAAGTTATTTGCGATAGCTACCTCTAACTATGCTCCATTCAAATTGTATTAGGAGTGGATGAGAGCTATGAATGGAGCTCTAGCTCCTAGCTCTACATAGCTCTCTACCTAGGCAGGTACCTAAATGAAGCTCTAGCTTTAACCAATTAAAACGCAGATCGGCATGGGACTCGGCCGGTTGTACAGCTCGCCTCGGTTATTCCCTGACTCGAGCTTTATGCTAGCTTGTTACAGTAAGCCGACTCCAATGAATCATGACGGCGATCCTCATAGGCTCCCCCTTTTATGGACCTATAAAACTGGTGGAGCCTGACTCTGCTGCCCGGGCGGTCAGACGTTATGTGGAACCTAATTTTGCCAAGCAGCCAGTCAGACTTGGACGCATCAGCTTTCGAGGCTGTCGCTTGTCGGCTTTGGATACACCCAGACCCCTAATGTACTACGGCAGCACCGGTCCCTCTCCCCCCAAACCCGTCCTATCCCATCTCCCATATTACCAAACCAATTACCGCCCGTGGTACCTCTCGTATCTCCGTGTTAGCTGTCCGCTTTGTGCAATAGTAGCACACTCCTATGCTCCCGCCATCCGCCGACTCGGGACCCGCCTCCTTTTTCCCCTCCGTCAGCGACTTTCCTCCCGCTGTCTCCTCCACTTCCACCTCCACCGTAGGCTCTACTATTATACCAACCGGTAATAGTAGTCGTGGTACTACTGCTGCTTCCGCGCACAGCCCCAGCATCACAACTTCCGTCGAGCTTAGTAAGAGACCGGCCGGGACCCCCAACAATGGTAGCGGTGGTGGTGGCCAGTCCTCCGACTCAGGCCGCGATCGCGTCGACGATGACGGCGGCCACCTTGAGGACCAGCGGACTAAGAAGCGCCGTACCGGTCCTAGCTCTAGGGGCGTAGCGAACCTGACTCCCGAGCAGCTCGCCAAGAAGAGAGCCAACGGTATGCCTTTATGCCTCTTCCATATGTCTTAGCCTTAGTCTTAAGCCCAAGTGTCTGTCCTTAGTCGCCCTTGTAAGCCATGTTGCGTTGACGATTTTCACACGTCTATATCGCTTCATAAGCACCACATGCTCTGCACTGTAACAATAGCACCATGGTGTTCTTAGTTCCTAGCTAATCTCTGATCACCCGCCGGTAGACCGGGAAGCGCAACGGGCCATACGCGAGCGCACCAGGAACCAGATCGAGAATCTCGAGAGGCGGATACATGAGCTGACGTCCCAGCAGCCGTATCAGGAGCTCCAAGCCGTTATCCGAGCCAAGGAGGCTGTGGAGGCTGAAAATGCCGAGATCAAGAACCGGCTAGCTTCTATCATGTCCTTGATACAGCCCATCCTGTCTGGTCAGCAAGGTAAGCCCACTAGTTCACAGTTAGAGCCAGGCACATCTGTCTCGTAACCGTATTTATAAAAAGAGTCCCTATCCCAACCTACCGTATATGTAATAGACTTGGGTAGCGGGCTGACTGGAATACGTCTTATTAGTTGAAGGAGCGTTCGCTCCATCCCCGTTCCCAAGTTTCACGCCAGCACAGACAACAACGCAACGCTCACCCTCCGCCCCAACAACTACGTACAACGCCTCGACGCCCGCGAGCGCTGCCTCGCCGTCCTCCGCGGCGGACTCGTCGTGGCAGTCGCAAGGGACAAGCCAGCCGAGCCCCAGCTTCACGCAGGTCAAGCTGCTGAGCCAGCAGCGGCACGAGCTCTTCCACAACCTGGAGCTCGGCGCCGGCGAGCAGCTGAAGCTGGACTTCTTACTCGATCCCTCGCAGCGCGTGAGCCGCATGCAGACGGGTGTCAACGGCCCGCAGGACACCCCCGAGTACCAGCACCTGCCCATGAAGCACGACTGGAACGCGGTCTCGTTCCCTCCGACCCACCCACGAGCGGGCGGAACAAACAGTGGGCCGCAACAGCAGCACCGCATCGAGTACGCGGCCGCGCAGGGCCCAGACGACGATGACGCGCCGTGGATCGGGACGTCGGCGCCGATCCGGAACGGCCCGCCGACGTGCCCACTGGACAACCTACTACTGGACTTCCTGCACGAGCGGCGACAGCGCGCGGCCGAAGGGGTGCCGACGCGCGAGGTGGTCGGGCCCCGGTACCCGTCGGTGTCGTCCCTCTTGAACCCAGCCAACAGCGCCTTCTCGCACCCGCTGTCGAAAGTGTTCACGGACATCCTAGCCGCGTTCCCGGGAATCAGCGGGTTACCCGAGCGCGTTGCTGTGTTATATTATATGTTCCTGGTGATGCGGTGGCAGGTATGCCCCACGCGCGAGAACTTCGAGATGCTCCCTTCGTTCGCGGTACCCACGCCGAGCCAGCTGAACACGCTGCACCCAGCCTGGATCGACCACCTCCCCTTCCCGCGCATGCGCGAGAGGCTCGCGCGCGGGTACAATCCCGCAGAGTACCTGTTTGATAATTTCTTCATACCGTTTACCACGACCATCTCGCTCAACTGGCCGTACGAGCAGACCGACACGCTGCTCCAGAGCCCCGACGGCGCGGAGCTATTGGTTAATCCGGTGTTTGAGAGGCACATGCGCAGGCTCGAGAACTGGACGCTAGGGACCGCGTTCGACGACGCGTTTCCGGGACTCAGGGGCACGTATAATCTTAAGAGGGACGGGGGCGAGGAGGTGAGGGGGAGAGCAAGGGGTGGGAATGGAGAGTGTGCGGATGGGAGCTTTAGCGGGGGGTAAGAGGGAGGTGAGGTATTGAATATACGAATGAAAAAGGGGGGTTGCCCAGGACCTTCCCTCGTACTCGTGATCCAGGGTTTTCACTAGCTGGTGAGAGAATGCTGGAACCCGGGGATTGGTTTGGGCGGTGGAGAAAAACATGTAAAGTCGTACGAAATACGTGTATTTTAGTGTATAATGACGAAGAAAACGGTGTTGCCTGCAACATGAGGCGAGATTGGATGCAAGGGCAGATAGTAAAAAACACGTAGTAAAGATGAGTGATACCACGTTCTACTAGCCAAGGCATATCAGTACACTAGCCTTACAAGATCTTTAGTAAACGTATACATGCTCATAGTTGCGATATTCGATTCTAATGTTTGTACAACTCTCAACCCCCCTTGTCTTCTACCCCCTTTCCTAGGAGAAAGGGGTTTCTCCTCCGGATATAAGGATCGCCTATACCAGGGTATAGCATCAAGTGAGGCCAGTATACTTAATAGGAGGAACAGATACTCCTCCCAATAAAAGTCCATCTCAGGCACATACTAACTGCATGCTGACATTTTCTGGCATATTTATATACATGCAAGGGTTTACAGAGAAGTAGGTCATGTACATAACTTGACTGGAGTGTACTGTCACACCTCTTGTCCAGGAGACTACATGCAAGAAGCATTCACAAGGTCACATATATAGCCCAGATCTATAGGCAAAAGGCAAGGGAACCATCACATCACAAAAAGGAGCAAAATTGTTACCAATGAGTGCAATGCATATGATCAACTCCACCGTGGAGGATCCCATCGCAACTAGACTTTCCGTGTGGAAAACACAATAGGGGTATCTTAATAAACACAGACGCCCTTTGCAATGCAATTTTTTCCCTTTTTCATGCAACCAATCCGGCCATCCATCGGCCATGCCATGCAATGTCAATTCCTGACCAATACAAAAAAAATATCCCCATCCCTAACCGCCCCGGTTCAGACTATTCATTCGCATGTGTCGTCTAAAATCGACATTCGTCATTGGGGTATCAATTCTTCCATGCCGTATGATCCGGAAAGTTCAAATGTCCTTTCGTAGAGACCATCGATATGGGAAGAAGTTAGAACAGTGGGGAGAAAAGAAACGAAAAGAACATGTGTCAAGTCTCATCTTGTCAACTAGGCCTCGTCATCGATGTTATCGACGCCGAAACTGTACGCGCTGATGTTACTCTGCTCGCCAACAAAGAGTGTGGGAGTAGCATCGGTCGGGAAGGGCTCGAACTGCACGCAGTGGATTGCACCGTAGCGCGAACGGATCCGATCGACGTCTCGCGACTTCAGTCTCTTTCCGGTACGGGTTGAATACAACGCTACTCTGCCGTCATCATGGGCGGCAGCGACGATGCCCGATCCCTTGTCAACGTCTAATCCGATATTGATGTGAGCAGCATTTTGGTACCCCTCAACTTTGAACAGGGGCACTGAGTTTGCAGCGGGTACTTCGTAGCTACTGCTACTCTTATAGCGAGTAGTGTATCGGAGATCGTATACACACAGCATACTCTGTAGGCCCGAAACCAGCACCTGGTGCTCGGTGAGCGGCTTAATGTGTGTGATCGGGTTCTTCAGGGCCAGTTTATGCCACAGGTTCGCCTTCTGTCGCGTGTCGCCAGCAAACAAGTAGCCGGGACGACCACCGAACAGAACGACATCTGGGTGGTTGGGTTGGAAATCCACGGCAAAGATGTCTCGGAATTTGTTTGAATTGTTGTAATAGTGACCGGGACCCCACGGACTCGACCATCCCATTGACATGTCAATACCGCAATGCAGAAGACCTCGGCTCGAGCCGACCATGAACATGTACTGGTTGCCTCTGGGGGCCGGGCATACAACGTTGGCATAATAATCGTTGTACGCAGGGTCTCCGTACCCTCTCACATTCATATAGAGAGTTGTGCCGTCTGCATCACAGCCATATTAGCATCCTCACGAAATACTAAATTAAAAAGGCGACAAGAAAGGCAAAAGGGAGAGCAGATAAATAAAGGCAAGAGCTGTTCGACTTACTCTCTCCGATGAGCCAATAAGGCCTAGTGTCTGCCGGATCTATCGTCCTCTTAGGGGCAAAAATCATGGTCGACACTCCTGAGCTGGGAGATCTTGACGCCACAAGGATGCGATGCGCCTTCTCGCTATACTTTATATCGCTAATCTGGCGGACCGCAATCTCTCGATAGGGGCGAATGTGTTCAGGCAATCGAACGTGGTCTGCGATGAGACGTCGATGAATTCTATGCTCACAACCAAAGTTAGAGCTTTTCTCTACTACATAAAGAAAATTGCTATATCCAACATATTACTTACCTGCCGTCCTTACCATCTCGGGGGACATAGGATGACAACACGGTGTTTTCATCAAGAGCTTGAAGGGGTTAGTGTTAACTTGCCAACATCTACTTTGCAGGAGGGGAAAGGGACAACTCACTTGCGTAAGCAGTGCAAATGTCATTCCTGTGACCTTTTCCGACAACTAACATGTGCTTGATGTTGGTGTTCGAGCCCCAGGCAGCGTCGGCCAGCGGGATCATGCCCTTGTGGACCAAGCCCTGAGCGAAGGCAGCGGCGGGTTGGTCGCGATCCAAGTCGCCGCACTCGCGGGCGAAGAAGCCACCCATGATGGGCTGGTTGACAGCCTGTGAGCGTACAATCCGATTCTTATTCAGATTGAGCTTGCGCAGGGCCTCGACGGATGCCGCATCTTCCAGCTTGCGTTTCTTAACGCTGTCAGAAGACCATGCTGCGTCGGTAGGTGCGGTGCCACCCTTCTCGACCTTGAAGTAGCGTCGCTTCTTCTCATCTGAAATGGCATGCATAAGTACGGGTATCATAAAGCATCGATGTAATTAAGACTCACCCCAGTAATAGCCTGGAATATTATTGGTCGCCATCTTGTCGGCCTGAAGTGATTTACATCAAGAAGGGTGCGGCGTTGAGATGAAAAGAAGAATTGGTGTTGACCGAAAAGAGTTTGGGAGGGTCAAATAACGGCGTAAAAAAGCGAGTGTACTAAGCAATCACGCGGAATATACATTTCGACGCGAACTGAAAAAAATAATAATAAACACGACGTCGATAAGAAAACTCAAAAATCCAATTAGGTATCTACAGCAAAGATTCAATTCGATATTTTTTCACTTAGGTATACAATAGCGTTAACGAGTTGCAGGATACCACGTGATTTTAACCGTTACTGAGCAACGAATCCAGAAATGACGTACTGGGCGAACACCTTCGGATTCAGCGGACATGTTTCAAATAACGCAACCTTTTATAAAGAATTACCTAGTACTACCTTCAGAGGTCAATTAGGTAGAGCTTGAACTTGACTAGCCGCGATATGCTTCACATGCACGGAGAACCAAGAGATGTTGAATATTTTTTTCATTCTTATTAAGTCTAAAAGAGACGTGGGTATGACATAACCGATGGCCTATACGCCGTGGTATTGCAGTTTACAAGAAGGAAATTTTAAGTGAACAACCAAGCCTGTCCGGAGTATATCTATAGACCGAATGGGAGGGCGAGTATGTAACACCGATTAGGGGTCTTCTTAGGATACGACAGCCACTTAGGTAGCGGGCTAATCGTTTCATCCGCGAATCGTCTATTGGGACTTCTCGTGCTGGGTGGAGACACGCTGGAGAGAGACAACTATGAAACACGTTAGTTAAAATCCCCGCAAACCATTCAGTTATGTGTAACTTACCGAAATCTTCGAGAGATCTCTGCTTCTGGCTGCCCTTGGGGGACTTGCCATGCATGAGGTTGTCGAATCCAACGCTGTCCTGCAGAATGTAGTAGATACCACCCAGGATGCAGAAGACACCGAAAGAGAAAATCCAGATACGGACGACGGCGACAATGTGAGTGTAGCCATCCTCGAAGAAACCCCAAATGGTGAAGCAAGTAGCGAGGATGTCGACGAGCAGAATGGCACCAGTGAGTTGCCAAGAGGGGATGGATGACCAGAAGGGACCGTTGGCACGGGTGATGAAGATAAGCCAGTTCTCAGTAAGGGAGATCTCAAGGAAGAGAACCTCATCCATGTTACCGTTGTTCTGGACGATACCTCCGTTCTCACCCTGAGCGTACATGGTGGTGACAGTGATCCAGGTACCAACAGCAAGAACGACACCAAGAAGGACGGACATACCCCATAGCTTGGGCAGGTTCCATTTGACGGGGCTCATGGAGTAGGGAGCGTTGTCGTAGGCAATGGCAAGAGTAGCAACATCGGCGAAGATAGCAATGAAGACAACCAGCTCAATGTTGAGCGATCGGTTCAGGATGGCAATCCACAGACCAAGGTAAATCTCCAAATGCAGGGAAAGGGCGATACGGTAGACAACGTAGGCGTACATACGGTGGAAAATCTGTCGGGAAGTCTTGAGGGCATCAATGATAGCACCGAGACCGGGAGCCAAGAAGACGATATCAGCGGCAGATCGGGCGGCGTCAGAGGCACCTTCAACAGCAATACCAGTATCGGCCTTCTTCAATGAGGGGGCATCGTTGACACCGTCACCAGTCATGGCAACGAGGTAACCACGCTGTTGCAGAATCTCGACGACGTTGTACTTGTGTTGGGGGAAAACCTCAGCGAAACCATCAGCAGCCTCGACGAAATCGTAGACCTCGGAACCGGGCATGTCACCACCGCCACCAAGACCAAGACGTTCAGCATTGTACACGTTGGTGCCGAGACCGAGTTGACGAGAAGTTTCACGAGCGATACCGACGGCATCACCAGTCAACATCTTGATGGAGAGACCCAGGCGCTTGGCTTCGTTGATAGTGCGGGCAGTGTCGTGACGAGGAGGATCAGAGCAAGGCATAATTCCAAGAATTTCCCAGGCGCCCTCACCCCGCTTGCGGGCAACACCGAGAGAACGGAAACCACGAGTAGCGAATTCAGCAACCTTGTTCTTGTAGGCCTGGTCGATCTCCTCAGGGATGGGGTGGTCTTCCTCGACGGTCTTCAGGACGAACAGAGGGGCACCCTTGACACAGGTGATGCGCTCACCCTGAGGGGACTCAACAACAGCGGTAACCTTCTTGGAGACAGGGTCGAAGGGGAAGAACTCCTTGACGATGTACTTGGATAGAACACCCTTAGCGCGGGGGTAGAACTTGAGGGACTTGAGGAAAGCCTTGTCAATAGCGTCAATACCCTTCTTCTTGCGGGAGGCAGCGAGACAGGCAGTAAGCATAAGATCCTCGGGGTCGACGCCTTGGACAGTGAAAGGCTCAGAGAGAGAAAGCTTGTTCTTGGTCAAGGTACCAGTCTTGTCAGAGCAGAGAATTTCGACACCGGCCAGAGACTCAATGGCGGACAGCTTTTGAACAATAGCCTTCTTCTTGGCGAGGTAAGCAGCACCGACAGCCATGGTGGTGGTGACGACAGCAGGAAGACCGACAGGGACACCGACAATAGTGATAGCAAGAGTGAAACGAAGAATGTCAACAATAGGGTTGGATCGGTAGAACGAAGAAACCCAGACGATCAAGAGAGTGAAGACGACGAGAATCAGTAGCACAGTACCAATACCGTTGAGGACTTCCGTGAAGTGACCAGTGCCACCGGCGGCCTGGTTGACCAGGGCAGCAGCGCGACCGACGAAAGTGTTGTCACCAGTAGCAGTGACGACCATGAAGGCCTCACCACGCTTGACAGCGGAGGAAGCGAAACATTGGTCACCCTTGTGCTTGTCAACGGCAAGAGATTCACCAGTGATGGCAGACTGATCGACTTGTAGGAAAGCGTCGTCGGTGACAATACGGCCATCGGCGGGGATGATGGTACCCTGGTGAAAGAAATGATTAGAAAATTGTGACAAAACTGACTGGACAGCAGGGATCACTCACCTCCTCAACTTGAAGGATATCACCGGGGACGACCTGGGGAGCCTCAACCTCCTTGAGGGTACCGTCACGGAGAACAACAGCCTTAAGAGCGAGGGTCTTCTTCAACTCGTCGACAATAGAACCAGCCTGGTATTCTTGAATGAAACCGACAAAGGCGTTAAGCAGCAGAAGAGCGCAAATGACACCAAAATCGACCCAATCTTCCAAACCGGCAGCGAGGACGGCAGCAGCCTCCATAACGAACTGGATAGGACCAACGAAGAAACCCTTTTAAAAGTCATGTTAGCAAGATACAGTCCAATTGGGAACGGCGCGCAGAGCTTGCGACTTACAAAGAACTTGAGGATAAGATTTTCCTTCTCCTCCTTCATCTGGTTGAGACCATACTTGCGGCGACGGTTAACAACCTCAGCTATAGAAAGAGTCAGTCTGCTGTAATGGACGGTCGCATGCGACAGGCGACATTCGCGAATAGCCACATACCGTCAGTAAGACCGACACGGGTGTCAGTCTGGAGCATCTCCTCCGGGATGACACGACCCTGGCCGGCGTTTTGGGCACCCTCTTCCTCCTCCTCGTCGAAAGCATTGCCATCTTGAGATTCAAGATCCTCAATCAGAGCGTCGATATCCTCATCTTCCTCTTCCTGATCTTCCTTAACAGTCTTAGTGGCAGTAGGATCTTGGGCGCGATGGGCCTCTTTCTCATCGAAATGGCCTGACTCAATATTGGTGTGAAGCGCCGGCGCGGCGGCGTTGGACTCGGCCATGGTTGGCGAGCTTCTAAGGTGACAACTGAGCTATGCCCAGTGTCAAAGAGAATAGAAAGGGTTATTAAAGGACCAAGTCCGAGTGATTATAGTAAGTCCAGGTTAGGCGAGTACAAATTGAGGCTTTCGATGGTAATTAGGATCCGATTGGAATGCTGATTAGGTTTGGTAGGAATAAGGTGTTTGACGATGTTTGTGTGAAGGTGATGGTCGTGGGGGGGTAAGATAGACGACTGTTCAACAAAACACACAGGGAGAGGGGAGATTTAGGCGGAAGGCACCACGGACGACCTTGGGAGGAATTGACGAGCCAGACGAGCCGAACCAAGTCTTCAACGTGATGAGGAGGGAAAGAGAAAAGCGCGTTGGCACTGGGCGAAGTTTTTCTTTATAAGGCGTGGGAAACACCTGAGCACAACAAGAAAGAGCTAATTCCGAGTGTGGGTCCCTGGTAGACCAAGCTTCCTGATGCTCCAGTGCTCCAGGCTTATAAACACCGAGGTATAGGTACGGGCGTGGTACAGTGTGGGAATCACTTCTGACCTGCTTGGCTATCGAGCCCACTTATGTTTACCTCCAATCAACCCCCAATTGGCTGCTCTAGGGCGAACGTACACTCATGATACTTCCTCAGGCTGATAGCTTTTCCCTCTAATCACGAACTTATCTGTCGTTAAGGACTCTATCGACGTATCAATGCGCGTTAATTTTCTGCAAGTACCTAAATCTAGCAGAATTTTCTCCTTATTCTCTTCAATCCGAGGTAATTCTTGCCCTAGGCAACTCCTAAACACTGATAATGTCGAAATGAACTCATAGTCACGTATCTACCTAAGTCGCGCATTATCAACACACATATTCAATCCTATCTGATTGTTCATATTCACCTCAGGGTTTTGTTTACCACGCAGCCTATCTTGGCTCTCTTTCGGGAAATTGCTTCCTATGCACATCAGTACTTAGGGGCCGAAGGTACGACGCATTCGCACGTAATATGTATGGATCTGCCTTGTACCGTGTCTATATTTCCTAATAGTACTAATCTATATGCCTTAGGTATAATAGGTACATATAAAAGTAACTTTCTTAGTGGAGGTCGATGTGCATGTCCCTATCGAAAGGTGCCTGGGTTAGTGCTGGGTAGTTCAGCACAGTGTGACTTGGTCCCTGCAGCCTCCACCTCTCGGTACCTGAACAGCTTGACTCCACAACGCATCTGTAGAGAGAAGAGCAACCTCGCAACCCTTGAACTTTCTGATCTTGCGGGAATTACTCGATTTGCGCCCGTGATGACATTCAATACACGCCCCGAATTTCTAAATTTTCACTGCCGTCGAAGCTCAAAGCAAAATCATAACAGAAACCGAAGCTGAAGCTTGAGTTGCTTTATTCAATTGGCTAAATTTCATGTGGAATTCTCTGACAGATGAGCGACGATTGGCATGGGAATAGCTTTGGCCTACTATTTTGGTGAGCTTTTTTTCGCCTCGACCTCCAGCTATTTCTCCAGGTGGTCCCAAATCAAGATTCCACGAGCTCTGCATTCGGGATGCACGGTCTCTCTAGACCCATGGGCTTATGCGAGGGCTGCTATCCATCGACTGGGGGTCCCATGCTGGATTTGTCCACAGTGTCAACTCGTAGCACATCGCCGGCCGATATAGTCGATAGCCAGTCAGTGCGCCTTATTACTGTGCAGCTGTGCTATGCAACCCACACCCACATCCACCCCCATCTCCCATCTGCAGCCTGCAAAGCAAGCAGCCTGCAGCCAGATGCCAGACGACGGTACATACACAATAGGTAAGCCAGGTACTTCGATCCAAGTATCGCGGCCAGCATTATGAGCCATTTTCCGCTCGAGATTTTGAGCGAGGCTGCTTTCGAAAGAGGAATGGCGTTGGAACCCACCAAGTCTTGCCGATCCTGCTAAGAAAATGTTTCTCCAGTTGTCTCATTAGAGCATACCATGCGACTATCTAGGTATTTACAGCAGCCTCAAGCAGCTCGAAGTCCACTATTGCAAGATGCCCAGCCCGCCTCCGTCCCCTATTAACCGACTATCGTCATCGTTTGACGTGGAGTCCGGGTACGTATTACCCTGCCGGTGACCTGCCAAATGCGGATTCGTAGCTAAGCTCAGGGCTTGCGATGAGCGTGGCTAGGGGAACGCGAACCGTCAAAACGCACGCAGCGTGGGAGTCGAGGTGACTTTCTAACCCACCGCTTGGCGACGGTAGCAATTCCTACGTACGACACCAGACAAGCGTTAAGCGTCGGTGGCTTATTTTTCATACGTCATGAGTCCATGGGATCAATCCCATCCCGCATTTTTTTCCCAATCCTGCATCGCGCGCGTACCCCAGCTGGAGGTCACAGACCCAGGACCCAAATTAGTTGTTATTGCGTTGCGTTGGAAAAAGTTTTTCTTTCTCGCGGGCCTACCTACACCGACAAGCTCCGGAATATCATGGCTCGGTCAGAGCACCAAGCGTCTTTGTCTACCGCCATTTTCTCGGATGGGCATTCGTTCGGTATGCCCGCCGCTCCACAAAGCTTGCCGCGTGAGTCTGGTGGCCACCGTCAACTTTCTACGTAGTTCCGTCCGATACCCGCTCTTTACCCCCTTCTCCTATGTACGGGGAATGCGTTAGCTTGGAAATGGCATAATGGACCAACCTTAATGAGCCTTGAAGCAGCCAGGCGGTTTTCGTTTTTCACCAACGGATTTCTCTAACTTTCTGGAGTGAAGCCGAAATATCTTGACCTCAGATGGGTTAAGGCCTTTTTTCGGCCATCGGGATCTTCATCGTTTCGAAACATTCCCGTTTACGAACTTTTGCGCGAAAAGAGTAAGACATGCCATTTACTCTATCCATTTACAGCTATCTCGTCTTACCTAAGGTAGGCATGCCACGCTCACCGTCAACTCAAGAATGAGCCTATAGTCGTATATGGCTCACTCAATGTAAGGCAAGTAGTCGCGTGGGCGATCATAAAGTTCTCATGCCTTCTGGACCCGGATATGGCACTCTCACTAGATGAATTCGCCAATCACATTCGCGATAAAGGCGTAATCCTGAGAGGACGGGATTCGTGCGACTAGGGTGCGCCGGCCGGGTAGTACGTGATGGCGCTAGGAGATGCATCTTGAGGATGGGAGAAGAATTACCTCGCTCGCCGTTTGCGGGCGGCTGGATTTAGGATAGCCGGGCGACAGGGGGGCCTAGGCCGTTGTAGGGTAGTACAGTGGAAAGTAATGGAAATATACTGGGAGGATCCGAGGATCGAGCCGCTCGTGTCGCTAAAAGAATTTCCCATTTCGCGGCCCCCGTTTGAGCTCCTATCACAAGCTATCAGTGGTCAATGGCTCTTATTCGGACATTATGTGGTTCCTCTCCCAGGAAGCAATTTTATGAACGGTCTTCCTAGGTGCGAATAGCCTGGGGCCTCTAACGGACCCCACGAGCAGGCCCTTTCCTAACAGGTGCTTGATTCCCGATGGTTTGACACGCTCGCGCCTCCGAGCAGCCGAAGAGCGCGCTCGGTCTCGTACTGCTGGCGAGCCTGGCTTGATTAAAAGGAGAGGACTAGCCTAATAGAATCGTCTGACCTATGGATATACGGGTTATATGTGAGACAGGCTGCCGACGTCTGTTGCCGTTGCCGTTGCCGTTAGGTCCCATTGACCTATGCACGTTACCGTGTCCCAGGGTTTTACAAGTTAAGATCCTGTAAAGGGACTTCTCGTAACACCGGCGACTCTAACGTCGTACAGACGCCCCCAAGGCGCCGTGCGTGGCCATACAAGGATTGCAGATGCAAGCAAGTCACGATGAAACCCAGCTACGGAAAGCTTGGTTTTTTTTTTCGATGGAACTTGAAACAAACCAATGAGGATGATGGATTTTACAGTAAACATGATTGTTTACTCAGGAATAATAACTCAATCTGAAACAAAAATGGCTGCGATCATATCTCACAATTATATGAGTCTTTTTTTGCCCTTCTATCGCATCTATCGACATGCTTACTTCTATGCAAAGACCCTGCATGTGCTTTGGAGAAAAGAGGAAAAAAGAGTTACCGTAGAAATGGCTCAGGGTCCTCTTTCTAGTAGTTAGAGGAGAGCTATTAAGATCTATGGAGTTACTTTGCATAGCTCATCCATGCAAGAAGGGTTCTAGTTCTATCTAAACATAGATAAAGGCGTACGGGAATAAGAGTCTAGATATTTTAAATTCTAGCTAGAATTCATGATGGTAACTTTTAAGATGCATTCAAGATCCCTCTGTAAAACATGGGTGTGCTGCGTTGCTTAATCTCACAACTGCGAATGGACTTATTTCTAGAGCCACTAAGAACACAACATATAAATATAATTCAAGTCACCGCCAGAAGACTACAAAAGATATGCCATTCATCTTGTCATACTTAGCCCAGGCGACACGGAGACACGGCAGATCTGAACTCTTCGATTTCTCCGCCCGCCATTTTCATGTTTTCTTGTTAGCGTAGAACATTCGTTCGCAACATTTGGGTAAGGTATGGGACATGCCGGGCATTTCATACAAGTACATACGTGGGCAGACCCAAACATCAGGGAATCGTGGGAAACCCGTGGCGAATATCTGGCAGGACTAGGGGACTCAGAAAAGAAGTTAGGAAGTACTCTACATCAAACGCAAGTATCCGGCTCTGTATTGTCCTGTATTCCCGTTGAACAATAATACAGTGCTCACTTACGGTGCTTCAACAGACTTCACTTCAAATCAGACATCGTCTCCTTGGCAAGTATACTTGCGCGTCACGCCAAGCGACCACAAAGATGCTACAAGATTGTCCCAAGAGACCCCCAAGAGACCCCAAGAGATGCTATTAGCTAGGTGTCTAGGCGTTTTCCCTTCTCTCGGTCACTTAGGATTGCAATATTTGTGACGAATGAGCCGAATTAGCGTGCAGGCTTGGCTGTTGACAATTTTTTTTTCACTCACTTCGTCATCTATTCTATTTTTTTCTCTTCCGCCGTGTAATCTATGTACGTGGTAGCAACGTCCATAGTCGGTAAAAGGACGCCAAGACCGTAAACGAGCCACGATGATCTACACGTAACCTTTACATCCGGGGACTACGGACCCTTTTTTTATCATCGAAACTCTCTTGGCGATGCTCGTTGTATCGCAATCAAACAGGAAGCAAGTTTGCGTCAGGGAGGAGGTAAGAAAAATGGCGAAGTGCGAACCCTGATAAGGGAACCGCGCAATTGGCACAGGCACACAAGAAGCCAAGCCTATACTAAAGGCTAGGCGCCTTATCAATAATTAGACACCGAAGGGAATGTCAGAACCTTAAAACGGGTAAAATGGGGGGACACGTAGTTCGGATCTGGGGCTATAAAAGGAATAAATAGAAACTATACCTGGAAACAGAAAAAGAAATACCAACAGCCTCGCGCCAGGCGCTTGCTTGGAAGGGCTGGGCAAGGCTGGGCGGATTTGACGATCCCGTCAGCTTTGCCAGTTTCCGCCGTTCGGTAGGTCATATTAGAAGAACGTTCCCTCTCCCAAAGCAAACGCGTCACACAGGAACCAGCCAAGAAAACTCCTAACCAAACAAAGAGATGTTTCAAGACAAGCCGGAGTTGCGCAAGGACAACAGGGCGGCCCTTCCGATTTGCAGCTGGAATAAATGAAGAGGCGTATTGCAATACCGGCCGCTTCGGGATCGGCAGGGCGAGCGCACGGTTCGTTATCCCGGAAAGGCCCGTATGGCGCTACCGCGGTTGGCTATCCCCTCCCCTTTCTTCTTCCCTCCACATCCCACCCAGACATCTGGGGGTGGACAGCTCAGCTGGGGTACGTAGCGAGCCACAGCTGCGGCTCTTTGCCGAGTCGCCTACCGCCCCCCCTGAGCCACCATGCGTACCTGGCATCGTCGTCAATGGGTAATGAGATCACCGTCCCAGCGGGTCATCCCGGTAGCGACGACGTACGTGGTGATGCGTAGCAGCCGGAATTACGGTAGTTTTTAGATACATGACCTCCCTTACCTGACCGCCCTTTACGTACGTTGTGTACATGCATATGTCTTTCAGGATATTGGGTTCACACCGGCATGAGGAATTTTTCGAGAAAGAAAATCATACACATGAATATATGCCGGCTGTCATGTTATGCCTTGCATGGCTTTCCCTTCCCCGATGCGACGGCGTCGCGTAAAAGACGACCTTTGATGGTATGGTAACCTTGATACCTAAAAAGCGACGTGTATGATGCATCGGTCCGGTCCCCTCTTGTTGGGATAGGGGTTACCACCGTTGGAACCCAATGGGCTCGAACGTCCCCGGTATAATGATCAACCGACATGTGATCGATGGCAGCGTGTCACTTGGATTACGTATGTAGCAGTTGTGCGTCAAAAAGTTGACAGTCGTGCCTTTTACCGCTTCTACCAGTGTTAAGCCGCAGATAGCGAACTTATTCGTGCGAGGGACAAATCGGCGGTGTCAACCATCTTCAAACATTTTCTACGTGAGCGCAACACATTGTTTCTATAGGGATGGGTGTCAATGGCTAATGGTAATGGACATTGTCTCTGAGGTACGATACTGATTTTATACCATATACAGCTCCTTTTTAGCATATACTGAAACGGGCGCTCGATAGTTGTTGGTGGCTTGCTCTTAAGCCACCTGAGGTCACTTCTATTTATTCGTTACTTCCAGCGAGCAACACCAGGAGGCCGTAGGTTAGGTAAACCGAAACGACCGGAGTGTTCGGACCGACAGACTCGTGTTCAGAACTTGAACCTCTTCACTTACCCGCGAGAATTGGGGAAGTGCTGAAGCTACCTCGAGGTTTAACGAGAACTCCCTCGGACACAATTTATGAACTCAATAACTAACTTTTTTTCTGGGATACTCCTTACTTTCGAGATGTCATGAATCAATCGTTCTTATTGGCTTTGATAGTCACCAGGAGTTGACTGACTTTTATGTCTTACACGAAGTCGACGCAGGCGAAATGCTAAATCTGGGGTGCATTTGACATGTCGAAACGGCCATCTTGGATATGGGCATCAGCATCGGCATCGGGGATCTGGTGTAACATGCATTGCATAGTTCCGTTCAGAGCTGAGGCCGATATCTCCTTTCTCACAACCATGTGTAGGTACTTATGGCACAGTGCCCTCTGTCGCACACAGATGTTGGACCCTGATCTCCAAAGGTGGCGGCGGCGATCTACTGTATCTGGGCCTTACCTCGAGCCAGAGTGGTTCCGAAGAGTACATAGCAAGCAAGTACTCAAGTCAGACGGGTTTAGCTGACACAATATGCACGTGCTGAGTAAGGAACGGCATCTCGAGACGAGGAGATATAAAGATTTACCGGAACTCACGGGAATTAAACATGATTGATGTGGTAAGTCTGGGGGTCAAGTTAGGGAATACTTATCATCGCGGGGACAACGTGCTTTGTGATAGATTCACCATGTTCTCTACTATTAAAGATTCATTACTGAAAACTAAAACTGAACACCCGATTTTTTGCAAATGGTGACAAATGGTGACAAAGGGTGGTAGGTGGCGAGGACTGGCAATTCCTAATCGAATCTCTATAATGTAAATTTTTTGACAGCATGAGTTACTCGCCATTATGGTCTTACATATATGGTAGGCAAACGCTACTACAACACCCAGGTTGAACTACAGGACTCTATAAAGGTAGCAGCACCAAGAATAAAAAAATAATACCCCGTAGATCACCAATTGATCATCCAGTATGCTCTATAACTCGCAAGTTTTCATCCGTAAAACGCCGCCTAATGCTTAGCCGTAACTTTGTCGCCGGTCAGCTTTTCCACGTAGGTTTTGGCCCTAATTTTGCAATCCCCGTTAGTACGTATATCCGCATTGGTAGGATGTAATAGGAGGGGAGGATAAACTTACATATCACCCATGGCCACCATGCAAACCGTCTGCCAAACGCCCAATCCAATACGGGGCATCACGCCACGATACAAACCCCGCAGTCCGTTATTGTCATAAATGTATTTGAAAGTGTTGCCGACCGTCATCTTCTTGGGTCGGTTAGGGTCCTCCTTCTTGCTCTGCATCTCGACACGAATGACCTCGATAGGCTGGTTCCAGGCAGACAAGCCACCGCCCACGGCCGACGCCGTGATCTTCTCCAGCGCGCTGAGCTTATCGCCCTGCTCCTTGTTGGTAACACGGCGGATACCCTGTTCGGCGAGACGAGACAGGCCGAACCGAGAGCCCCAGTTGGTCATCTGCCGGATGGCGACAGCGTTGACACCCTTGTTGATACCCCGGATACCTTCCTGACGGTAGATGCCCATGAAGGTCTCGAACGTGCTGGGCGGCTTGACACCCGTAGCGGCCAGCTTGTGCTGGGTGATCTCGACCGTCTTCATGCAAGTGCAGAAACCCATGGTGGCATAGGCCTGGGCAACACCACCGGTCACACCGCCAAGGATACCACCGCCAAACTCCGAAGCACCGGCAACTCGGGCATAGTACTCGGCTTCGGAGGCTACGAAGAGCAACACGGCACCCTTGGTCGAGGCCTCGATCCAAGCCCATGGAATGAGACCCTGGTAAACTACGATACAGAGACTACGTATTAGCGGACGAGCTTAGGGAAACGTATCGACTGATGATGGTTACTTACATCCAAGTACACCGCCACGGTTCCAGATGGAGCGAAGCGCAGAGGCGAAAGAGTCGCCTCGGTTCGCGGCAAGATGAGTCTTGCAGACCTCCAGAGGCTGGCCGAGGGTGGTGACCTCAAACATATTGAGGCCGGCACCCAGCAGCAGGTTGGAGAACTTGATAGGCTTCTTCTCCAGCGTCTTCTCCGTCAAGGGGGGAGTAACCCCGGTGGTAGCGGCGGCGGCGGACATCTCAGGCTAGGAACTTGGATGGAAAGGGGGCCTGACCAAGGCAGTCGGGTGCTTCTTCGCAAGAAGGGACGGGAAATTGGCGATGCCTTAGAAAATGACGAGAACTTCAGGCGACGACGTGAGGGATAAAGTTGTGGTAGAGTCGGATGTCAGACGAAAATCGAGAGCTTAACGACAAACAAGGTGTTCGGAGTCGGTGTGCTGTCAGCCTGTTACCGGGCATGTGGTCAGCAATCAAGGTCTAAGATGGGGGTCTACATCCTCGGATACATGTGAGGCTGCCCTAGGTAGGTAATGACCTAATCTAGGCCTGCCGCTGGCCAATCTTAGGGCAGCTAGGAAACTGGGGATTGGTGACGGAGTTTAGACTTACTGTAACTAGTGTAGGCGAATAGCTGGAGTTACCTTGTTGGAGAAATTTATCTTTCTTGATGCTATAAACGTGATAATGATCAATTAACTGATCAATTCGTACACGGAGTTTATGGTGGTGAGAATTTTTAACAGGTTACTGTATCCAAGACAATAAAATTGGCTGGTCTTCTCCCCTTAAGCTTAAACTTGTTGGAATTGACCTCCTCAACAATTGCCAAGCTGGTAGCGCATGTAGGGCCTTGTAGTAGGGACCCCCCAGATACTCCGCCCGATAATTTTGCGGCTCCCCCCATCGAACCCCCATCAACGATTTTACTCGGCCCTGCCCAGCGGACCTGCGCTCAACAAGCGGCGAGAAGCGGACCGGACTTTCCCCAACTTCTCACTTACTTAAGTACCTACAGGGTAGTTAGGACCTACATACATAATATTTCAATATTAGTCCGTCTAACATAAGCCCTATTTATGGTTGCTACGAGAACTTCAAGACGCTACTAAATTTTATAGAATCTACTAGATCTGAATCTTATCTAATTCGGAGAGTCTTGGGGAGTTTAGTACAAGCAAAGCGTTACGATGTAACAGCTGTTTAGAAGTTAAATGGCATACTCATTCTATTACATCACTTGTCGCATCTACGAATCAGAGTAGTAGAGAATTCGTAGTATAGTAGCTACCTATACAAAAAATGATAATCATGACGTGTATTGTACAAGCGCAGCTTTTGGTATCGCTAGGAGCATCTCTAATTCAACCCCCTGGATACACCACTGCCCTAAGTGAACCGGTCTATTTCCGTTTGTGAAAAAATGCTCTTGAAGAACCAAAGGAAAAAAATATGCAGTCCCTCTTCTTTCCTTATAGCTTCTTGCAGATCTCGATCCACTTGGCAGTCGAGAAACTCTTGGGTCGCTCGATGGGAGCGCCAACCGCACGGTCAATGATAAGTTGGGGCAGGACACCGATCGCACGCGACACACCGAACAGAACCGTGTAGTAGTTGGCTTCCGTTAGGCCGTAGTACTGGAGCAGGACACCAGAGTGGGCATCAACGTTGGGGAAGGGGTTCTTGGTCTTGCCGTGCTCGGTCAGAACCTTAGGCGCGATCTTGTAGACCTGGCTGACCAGCTGGAACATGGGATCCTCGGGCATCTTCTCTAGGGCGAACGTGCGCTGGGCAGTGTATCGGGGGTCGGTCTTGCGGAGGACGGCGTGGCCGTAACCAGGGACGACACGGCCAGAGTTCAAGGTAGACCACAGGTACTCGGTGATCTTCTCGTCGCTAAGGTCGTCGCCGATGGTCTTCTTCATCTCAGTGAGCCAGTTCAGAACCTCCTGGTTGGCAAGACCGTGGAGAGGACCAGCGAGACCGTTCAGACCAGCCGCGAGGGACAGGAAGGGCGAGCTTAGAGCACTGCCGACAAGGTGGGTAGTGTGCGCGCTGACGTTGCCACCCTCGTGATCGGTGTGGATGGTCAGGTACAATCGTAGTAGCTCAATGAAGTCCTTGTTCTCGCCAAAGCCTAACTGGTTGGCGAAGTTGAAGCTGTAGTCCTTGTCCTTCTGAACCGGCGCAACCTTTCCACCCTTGAAAACGTTCTGGTAGATGCGAGCGGCGATAGTGGGGAGCTTGGCGATCAGGTCCATCGAGTCCTCGAAGGTGTATCCCCAGTAGTCCTTCTTGTTGATACCCTTGGCGTAGGCCTTAGCGAACGACGAGGTGTGCTCAAGGGCGGTAACGGCGAGGGAGAATTGCGCCATGGGGTGGAGGTCGGTAGGGCAGCGGTCGATAAGCTCCTCGACGAACTTAGGGATGTCGGATCGGGCAGCCCACTCGGCGGACAGGTCGCGGACCTGCTGCTCGGTAGGGACCTCGCCGGTCAGGAGAAGCCAGAAGAGGCCTTCGGGCAGGGGCTCCTTGCCACCAGGGGCGGCGGGGAGAACCTCCTGGCATTCGGGAATGGTCTTGCCGCGGAAGCGGATACCCTCCTCAGAGTCGAGGACTGAACCTTCCCACACCAGAGCCTTAATTCCACGAGCACCGCCGTACACCTGGTCGAGGGTGACCTTATCTATCACCTTGGAGCCATGCTCTCTATGCGCGCGGGGCGGTGAGCTACGTATTCGAGGGCGGATTTTAGGACCGGACTTACTTTCTTAGAGCCTTGATCTCCTCGATCTTCTCAGGAAGCAACTCGGCAAAGCGCTCCTTGAGTGTCTAGACCAATTGGTAAGTATGAAGCGTTGGTATTGTAGGGGCGGCACTTGGGAGGTCCTACTTGGCTCTTGGTGGCAGAGTAGCATCGCACGGCATTGAAAGCTGTGGTACGGGCCGTGAAAGCAGGGGCCCGTAATGTAGTTCGGAAAGCAGAGGAGCTTAGACGAAGGCTGGAAGCCATGGCGGATAATACAGGAAAGGAGAATTGGGTTGTGGTGGTTATGGCAAGGTGCTGGGAAAGGTGAGAAGACTTCGTAGAAAAGGATAAAAAGGTGATGAAATGCCTCAAGAGGAAAACTAGCCCTTACCTTGGTAAATTGAACTGGCGACGGACTAGGGGCAGCTTTTTCGGTTGGATGGGGAAACCGAAGAAAAATTTAGCGGGCCCGGCAGCTGAGATTGGCTACGGAGGTACTTGGTCCTTTTTGTTGCATCCTTTCAACATATTTTGGTCATTGGGGCCGAGACACTCAGCAAAAATAAAATAAACTAGAAAATATTACTTCATGTGGTTGTTCCCACAGCTACCTAGGTAGGTACAGCACCTATTCAGCAACCTGCATCGTCCTACCATTAGGTCATTTTCTTTTCCGAACTCCTCGAGTAACTTCCGTATCCTACTGGACCTATCTTATGCGCCTTGAGGTACTTACGTCAGTTTAGCTTCATAGCTTTCTGAAGATATACACAGGTTTTAGTCACTTCATATTTCATTGCCATAACTCGATAACTGACGTGCAATGTCTGGCTCATTGCCCCAGCAACTGATATATCATTTAAGTCTTTCCAATTTACTTTGTTAGGTAAGCAAGTAGCTGAAAAGGTGTAGATCAGTGGATGCCTCGAAGCCCATTGTTCAACCGACTCTTGGTCTTATGTAAGTGAGTATACTGTCTTTCAATGGCGTATTTCGCTTCTTGTACGTGAGAATAACTCCGGGTGGAAATGAAAATGAGATTTCTATGAATGATGAGTTTTTAGAAAGTAGCACCATATGCTAATCATTGATGGATGTTTGCTACCTGATATCCGTTATCACGAAATGTAACGTGGACTCGAAGTCACGCATGGAAGACTCATACAGGGAGACCTTCCAATAGTTGTGATTAAGATACCTTGCCTGCCTAAGGTACGATATCGAAATCGAGCATGATGGAAATATCCTTTTCATAACGAATAGCCTACCATAGTAATATTTTGAGGTTCATGTTAGTTATGTAGGTACGCATAACTTCGGTATTCCGAAAAGCCCTTGAGGATGGGACGAGGCGGGGTGCTGGGTACTGGGCACTGAGCACTGGGCAAGCAAACTAAAGCGACTACCACACTAATGGGAAGGTGTCGGGTGCTCATTCACTGGACACTTAAATATCACCCCCACCTTGCACTGCGACACGCACCTAATAAAAAAATCTTTCACCAGCCGCCCAACTGGCTTAAAACTAAGGCCATTCAATCTCCAGAATTGCGCCGACTCCTCTTCCTCTCCATCTCATCCGACCACGGCGTAAAACTCCATCACCCATTCGCCATCGCATCGTTTCCTCGTAAAAAGCTTTTCAGCATCTTGATACAAATTTGCATCTTACCTGTTGCGCGCCCACCTTTGTGCGGAACATTTGTCAGCTCACCTATAACAATTTGCAGTCAACTCATCGCAGGTTTACTTGAGGTCGATTCCAGTAGCGGGACGAGATTCCCAGGCCGCAGTAGACGTGCAAACTTTTCTTGGTGCCATTCACTGTCGCATCAATTCACCCAACTTCCACCAACTTTTCCATCCTTCAATCCAGGTCTACATTGAAAGAGGGCTCTTGGAATACTTTCGACTCTACCTAGATTTGCCAGTGCACGACTGTAACTCGTTAGGTCGCGGCAAAAAGAAAATACATACAAATCCGTAATCGCCCCCAAAAAGAGCCAAACGAATTCAAAGCTACTTGGGTGACTATTGCGACTCATATATCGTATATCGTTCCACAGGTACCGCGAGCTTTGTTCTCGCTACACGTACACGCCGTGCTTGTCTTTCTCCTTCTCGTTCTCCTCCAAATACACAAGGGAGCATTAGAGGATTGCAATCATGTCGTCGCCCGTAGCAGAGCTTGAGGCGGGCTTGAATGCCATGCAGAGCCTAAAACCACCTGGAGTTTCCGGATCACGTATTCAGTCTCTGACCACCCTATGTGTCGAGAATGTTCAGGTAAGGCTCCGAAATACATCATTCATTGTACGCGGCAGCATAGCAGACTCATCCATGCTAACTCGAATTTCCCCTGTCGCAGTCCGAATCCGTACTCATCCAGAAGATCTACACCCACTTCAAGAAGGCCCCAGCTACTCACAAGTTAGGAGTGCTCTACGTTGTAGATTCCGTAACTCGCAGGTGGGTTGACCAAGCTAAGCACCAAGGTCAACCTATCAATAGCTCTGCAAAGGATGGAACCTACGCTGCTGGCGTGCATAGAGTGACGGAATTGCTTCCAGTGCTTATGAATGATATCCTTCAGACCGCCCCCGGAGAACAAAAGGTACGCTTCATCATATACTCGTCGCGCATTCATCGTAGTCTAGGCGATGGCATCAGCATAGGCATCGGCATTAGCTATAATTGTTATGGGGATATACTACATCTACATCTAGCCGTGCTGTTTCCTAGTATTAAGCCTATTGCTACACCCATTGCCCAGGGCGTATCGTCGAATCCACAGGCAACTAAGACACTTCTTGCATTATTGACCCTAGAAAGAACTACTTACCTGACTGTTCCTTGTAGGAGAAGATCAAGAAGCTCATTGACATCTGGGAAAAGGGTCAGACATTCCCTCAGCCCATGATCGAGTCATTCAAGCAGAAGCTCAATTCACTCCCCGCAAAAAGTAGGTCCCCGAGTCTTGCATCTAATGATAAGATCCTCGAAATCGCATATATCTGATCCTTGTTTGTTCTTGTAGCCGAGTCCACGACACCCATCGGTAGTCCCCCTCCGGGTCCTGGCCTTCCAGGTTTGCCCGAGAATAAGTCAGCCGCAGTGGAGACTGCCCCGAATGCCATAATGGAGGCATTGGCCAACATCGCCCGACAGAACGTTACTGCCGCGCCTGTTAGCAACGGTGTTCCGGCTCCGACCAGCACGTACAATGCGCCGCCGGTGCAAACCAGCACGCCTCATCTAGCAAATCAAACTCCGTACGCAGCACCTCAGCAACCTGTAAATCTCCCGGGAATGCCGTACCCATTCCCTCAAGCAGGTCAAGTTCAGGCCCAGACCCCCATTCCCCCGGTGACTGCCAGTAATCAAGCCCCCGGCTTTCCTGGTGTAGCTCCAGGCGCCCCTGCGGTAGCAGCCCCTAGTGTGGACCCCAATGTCCAGCAGCAGTTCCTGTTGATCAAGCTTCTTGCCGATCAAGGCGTGCCCTATGATAAGATTCCCAGCATTCTTGCTAGCATGCAGGGCACTGCTATTGCGTCACCTGCTCCTATCACTACTGCTACTCCAGCTGCAGCCCTCCCGGTAGGTCAGCCTCCTTATGCTGGTTCGTGGGGCCAACCTGGTTTCCGACCCGACGAGTCACGTGATCATGGCTTTCAGCAGGTGAGATCGCCGAATAGATATCGTAACCGCTCGCGATCCCGTTCTCCTCCTCGCCATTGGGGTGCACGTGACTCCCCTCGTGGCCGTTCTGAGCGTGACTACGGTAGCTATGGACGGAACTCTCCCGGTCTAGGACACATGGAGGACCGTGACTATCGTGCAAGAGGTGCAGACTATCGTCAACGCAGCCCCGGACGCCGTGGCCGTAGCCCAAGTCCTCAGCAAGATTACCCTCAGCCGCCTGCCGAGAAATGGGTTGACTACGACCGTACTATCCCCCAGGGCCACATCAAAGGTAAATTGCCAAGGTGCTTACCGCAGCTACGTATGCTAACATGGTACATAGTTCTGAGCAGAACTCTATTCGTCGGTGGTGTTACATGCCCCGAGAGTGAGCTACGAGCTGTCTTCAACCGCCACGGCCAGGTGCAGACCTGCATCGTTAATAAAGACAAGCGACATGCATTTGTGAAGATGGTTACTCGCCGAGATGCTGTCACTGCCAAAGAGGCGATGGAGAATAGTACATTCAGAGTTAGTAATGTCCATCCTGGTTGTCTCCTACTGTTATGCTAACATGTGAATAGACTCGTTGGGGTGTAGGTTTTGGGCCTCGCGATTGCAGTGACTACCAGACTGGTATCAGCGTCATCCCTATCAACAAGCTCACTGATGCGGACCGAAAGTGGATGTTGACCGCCGAATACGGTGGTAGTGGTGGCAAGCCCATCGAGACGGGTATGGTCGTTGAGGAGCCGGATATTGAGATCGGTGCTGGAGTGTCCTCGAAAGCGATTAGCCGCCGCATGCAAACAGACAAGGGCGGCAGGCATGGCCCTAAATCTAGTCGTGGTCCAGGCAGCGATAATGAAGGAGAACCTGGTCGGTGGCGCCGACGAGACAACCGACGGGAAGAACCCCAAGACAACCGGACTGATGTTAACGGCCCGGCTGTTGCAGCATTCCCCTTCGGAATCGGAACCGGCCCTAATGGAATGCCGGTGTTTCCCCCTGGCTTCGCTTTCCCTCCGCCAGCTGAGTAATACCGATGGTAACGATGGAGGGATTCGCCTATACTCTTTTCTAGTCTTTGCTGCTTGAGTTAGCAGAACGAGTCGTTGCTTGATCGGGTGGTATCAAGTACCATAACTACGAGCACGTTATGAATCACGTTGCATGGAATGGCGTTGGTGGTATTCTACGATTAGTCTCACGGGGACACAGCTCCAGCATGTGTTGACGTGGAGCCATGTTACTTTACACATGGTGGCTACTTTCCCAGCACTGTCCGAGGGACTTTTGCATCAGGGTTTGCGTTGTGTTTAAGCTCTTCGCTTTTGCTTCCCTTCTGGCACGAGGTCGGACCCAAGTCACGGTTTCTTCAGAACTGACGATATTGTCGGTAACTGCGTAATGTATATTAATATGAGCTGAGATGGCGTTGAGCGTGGCAAAAGCAGAAAGGTGTGGCCTCTTTTGATACCTTCTAGTAATGAGAGACTTGGAAGGATAGGTAGTCTTCACGAACGATAACAAATTCGCAATGATTTAATAATCCATAAGGCATGCTCTTCGACTGAGTGATTCTAGCAAGCAATGCCTGGTATGGATGGGCAAAGCTTCGTGGACGCATCCGGTAACACTTACACACCTGGCTTCACCGAGCATAGGGGTAGGTAGCTATCTATGATCCACACCCCCTATTCTCACACTGTACGTTCTGGACACTGTCGCATCGGCGATACTACCTACCCAGCTATAGATTCGTCCATGTAGCCCGCATCATGCAATGCACGCATGCCTTAACACATGAATCCATCGTATACACAGTAGACGATATAGAGCTGCAGTTAGACTTAATTAATTTATCTATAGGGTCGTACGGGTTTGAGCTACCCCCTTTCGCCCTATTTGCCCGCCCAGTTCCCCCGCGCCCATCTAAAATTTGCTATGGTCGAGTGAGAAAATCCCCCAACTACTGCCATTGTACTTTCACATGCCGCCGTGATAGGTCCTTCTTTCTCCCTTTGCGCAGGTCGTAACTATGACCTAAGAGAATAGAGAACGAAAAGCGCAGGAGCTTGGGGGCAAGCGCGGTCGGCATTTTATGTTCTGGCGTCGCACGTTATAGGTTAGACTAGGCGCTTTTTATAATACCTAGATACTGACACTAGGCGGCGGGATCTTATTCGACCTTTTCCCGGGTAGCAGCTGCAAATGTGCTTGCTTGCTATAGCACGGGAAGCTTGAGGCATTTCGTGGGATAAAATCTAACCGGCTCATTTTTCTTTTCAGTGGGGGTACCTTCGGCCGAAGGTATCCCATATGAAAAGTGGGAGGAAGAAGAGCAGAGGACCCAATACACCCAATGAAGGTAGCATTGGGGGAAAGGGGGGAATCTGCAAAGCAACTTCCGGAATGTCCGGATATGCCTTCCCTTCCCCCCCAAACACATGATCGACAAGACGACAAGAAACTTTCTTTCACCCGGCTTGGCCTCTATTATTGTGCGACGGCGAACGTTAGTTTTTGTTCCGCTTAGCGTCTTGGGCCTCGATCTTGGGACTATCGGGCAGAGCTCGGAAGAAACAAGCGGTCGTAGAAATAAGACAGCAGGTCTTGGACTCGGTTTTAAAACAGTTTTACCCAGTCAAATTCGATATTCGATGTATTGCCTAGCAAGTCTCGGGGCGCTAGAATACCTAGTAACGAAACTCATCAGATCTCAGATACCCAAGCTAGTCGGCTCGGGCGAGCCGGTTACGAGTTCTTTATTTTCGTAATCTCGTGTCGTTTCGGCCCCCTTAGTTTCGCTGTCCACTAGGTAGCTCGTGAAAAGCTCGAGATAATTCGTGATTTTCGTTTTAAATCCTAGGGGAAATATTAAGCTAATACATATAACCTGGGTAATTCGATTTAAACATCATGATATATTATAAGTATTTGAAAAGCATTATTATTAGCTTTATTTATTTATATTGATTTATTTATTGATAACTAGGTAAATACCTAGTTAATGTTATACATTATAATTTTTTTTACACATTTGTTAGCAAGGACTCGACTCATAGTCTAAGTCTAGCGGCGATACGTCGAGTTCTGCTCGGTCGGCGGTAAGCTCGGCACGAGTAAATGCATCCAGTCTCTCGATATCTAGGTCTAGCCGCGCGTTCCTGGCATGTAGAAGCCACAGGTCTTGCGACAGCCTCTCCACGTGCTCCTGCCTCCTAAATCTGGTCGTTCGGGAGAAGGTCTGGTTCTCCCGCTGTTGATGCTCGAAGCTGCTCAGCAGCGGCGCTTTCACGTCGCCGTCTAAGTGTGCTTCTGCTCGGTATAGTGCTGTTTCTGCGTACGCTGGTCCCTGAATGGCGCCGATAGTAGGGTCGGGATGAAGAATCAGCTCTGACGAAGCGAGATATTCCCGGGCTAGTTCCTGTCCGGTTTCCGGCGTTAGAGATCCTTTCTGAAACTTGTCATGGACGAGACTCTCATCAAAGTAGCCATCGTCATCGCACACATCAGGGTCCGGTGGCTCTCGGTGAGGTATGAAAGGACGAGGCCGACGGATAGATCGTTGTTGCCCATCACGCTGTAATTGCAAGAACCCCGAGGAAACCGGTGCTTGATTATCCTCATCTTCGTCTTTAGTATCTAGTAGATAGACTCGTCCGCTGCCATCTCCAATGACGAGTTTCGTCGTGTCCGGGGAAAAAGCACCGGCCGTAATGGGTGCTGCTACCTCCATGAGATCTCTCACCAACACCCCTTCCCCATGTCGTATGTTCCACACCTTGACAACTCCATCGGATGAGCCTGTGTATAGACGGTCCGTGGTTGTGGCCCAGGCCATAAATTTGACTCCTACATCTTCCTCTTCTCTGTCCCCTGTCAACTCTTCCACAGGATCTGCACTCTTGTTAGCTGAGCGTTTCTATATACAAAACAACTCGAATTCCTTACCGCCGTGCCCCAGGACACACATTGGGTCCTCACTCCAAGCTGAATCCCAAACGTATACCTTGCCGTCGGTACAACCGGCAGCGACGTACGAGTATAGAATGCTATTAGGCCTGGTTTTAATGTTAACATCTTGCCTAAGATAGCCTTACCGAGTTGAGGGGTTTGCAAACCTTATTAATAGTTCGTTAATATCGATCGCGGAACAGTCGAGGGTTTTCACCACACCATACTGGCCCGTCTCGGTCGACTCTTCGAATATGCGAATTTGGGTTCGAACATGTTTCTCAATCTTTTCCGAAGTTTGATGTGCTGAGGTGGCCGCAGCGAAGCTTGGCCGAGATGGATGCCAGGCGACCTCAAAGACGTTAGCCGTCGCCGCACTGTTCACTTTGACCTCAGTGTTTGTATTCGTATCCCAAAGACAGAGCTCTCCTGTGTCACGCTTATCTTCCGGAATATCGTTCTCATCCCCGCTGATGCTCCGCGGGGAATAGCCGATTAAGAGAAGATGCCTCACGGTTGGGTCCAAACCCCAGCGGATAGCAGACGGGAAATAAGCCCACTTGTCTGAAGGGACATATTCCTCGCCGTGGACTCGTTTACAGGAGAACTCATCATATTCGTAATCAACAGTGCGTTCCTTCTCCCATTTCTCTAAATCTGGATGATAGACCCTGACTGCTCCCAAAGGAACGTCAGCAGCTGTCGCGATCTTGCTGTAAGGTGTTCCTTTATTCGCTACCACAAAATTAACGTGCCCGCCGTGACGCCATATCCCTCGCAAATCGTCATACTTTGTCTCGCGCGAAGCCAACCAGCCACCACATTGCCAGACCTTGACTGTATTATCAAAGCTTGCCGTGAAGGCCCATCCTAAGCAAGGATCGTAATCTGACGAAACCATCGACGTGTATAGCCAAGGATCCTGACTCTCCCTCATTGACTCTAGGGCATTATCGCCATGGGCAACAAGAGGGCGAAGGATTCGATGATCCGCATGTGCACGCAAAATATGTGTTGTTGCATCGCCGAACAGAAAGTTCCCAGGTTTGTTATATTGCTGGTTATGAGAATCGGAGTGAGTAGTCGTTCCACAGATGAAATGTTCACTCGACACCCAAGTAATGGTCATTATATCCCCAGCGCAATTAGTCCACTCAACTTTTGGCTCCATGTAGTCCTCTCGACTACTCTTGAATGCCGTATTAAAATTCAGATAGCGCCTTGTTGCTCCGAGGCGATTACCGGCTACCTCTCTCGCCAGCAGTATTGACGGCACCCTGTTTGCTCCTAAGGCGCCATTTCGAGCATTGTCCTCGTCCCTTCTAAGATAGAGCGACTTGCGCTGTATGTTGATCTGGTTATGTTGTAAATCCTCTAGGAAATTGCGAATATCGTCTACAGACCGCTTCAATAAGGAAGACGGAGGGCGTTCAAGATGCTTATATCTTCCTCGATGGCAATTGAGGATGTGAGTCTGAATTCCACCAGCTTTTGTTACTACGTAGCGCAAGTCGTGCAAAGCCGACCTAGTAGCCTTGGTGGATGACTTGCCACATAAAGACCTGGCGAGCCATTGAAGATACCTCACCTCTTCGTCGCTGAAGTCGACGTGGTATACGCTGGGTTGGGATAACTCATTCGGTTGAAGACGTAAGAGACGACCGATGCCTACTCCTGCGGCGACCTCTTGCCTGGCCTTGGCAGCTAAGTAGGGCCGTGAAGACAACCCAAACCATCGGCTCTTTACTCGTAATGGCGAGCCTTTCTTTTTGAACTCGTATGCCTTGCCTGACTGCCACTGTGCCGCTTTCGCTCTTGTACGGAGTCGTTGTGGTGTGATGATTGGTTTTTTCTTTGGCTGAACACGTGGTGGTGTTTGGGGGTAGCTTTCCTCAACGTCGCTTTCGTAATCATCCATAGACTCATCCACGTCCGTATCGGTTTCGTCGTCTTTATCGGGTGACTGTGCATCTAGTGAGTCCTCTATAGAGGGTAGAACTGAGCTAGGCTGTTGCAATTGAGGCCGAGGGATGGACTGCGTTTGAGCAGGTTCTGGAGGAGGTCGGCGGCGGAATTCCTAAATATGTTAGCTGGAGCCTAGATTTACAGAAATGGAAGCCTACATCTCCCTTTGTGTACTCGTCTATAAGGCTATAAATGCGTCTGACTACTGATGCTTCGACATCTAGCGAGAGACGACCATTGCCGTTGCGAAAGTGGTCTTCGAAATCTCCACTCGTCACCTTGTTAATGACCTTTCCGCCAAGCTTATCGATATCGTAAACACTCCTTTTGAGGTGCTTCATGGCGCGGTCAAGGTGCGGGAACACCTGCTTTTGTAGGCACTTCGTCAATGCTTTCGTATCCGTCATGGGTGAAGCGTTCTTGGGGACGGTTCCATTTTGGAGCTTCCGGCGCTTGGGCGAGCGGTCTTGAGCTTCTGTACCGAGTTGCGGCAATGACGATGGCTGGTATGAAGGTTCATCTCGCGGTCGCGAGGGTTGCGTTGAAAAGAAGCGCGTTGGACGATGTTTCGAGATGTGAGCGTTTGGCTGGGAGCTTGGTCTTGGTGTTGTTCCAACATGTGAATTAATCAAAGGTCGGTTCAGTCCCGTTAAAGTTGGCCGTAACCTGAATGCTTCCGAAGGTACGAATACGTCCTCTTCATCCTCATCGTCGGTCGCGCCTGTCAAATCCACCACTACCCCCTGCCTTAAAGTTGACCCCGACGCGTTAACAGCCATTGTGGATGCCAAACGCGCCAGCAGCTATCATACGCCCTGCACCTACCTAAACTACCACTAAAACTACCTACCCATATAATTAGTGAAAACGGGTATTAGCGGGAAGCCGGAGGGGAGTTTTTCCGTGGTATTTAATTTAATTAATTTTATTTGAATATATACCGGAGAAAATCGCTTTTATTATAAAGCGTAATAAATTATAAATAATTTATTATTTGAAAAATTTTAATAATAATGTTCTAGAAATATTATATAAAAACCAGTCTCTTTTACCGGCGCTGATGATCTGAGAAAATGACATTACAAGTTGCGATAAATTATTAACTGTAATGCGATCTAGCTCCTTGAGATAGTTTCTAGATACTATGATCAAAAACTTGGCAGATTCCAAATGAGAAACGGTAAGACGTTTACAAAATTGCTAGAAAATCAAGCGAATCTAATTGATATAGAACATGAAATTTCTAATTAATCTTAATTTACATGGTGAACGATACTCTTATATTTACATATAGAAAAGGAATAGTAATAGGTGTTTGGGACAGATCCTGACTGATAGATTACAGCTTCGGTTTAATATGTGCAGTCTCGGCATTGATTTCGGCGTACAAGCGATCAATGTCGGACTTGTACTTCCTCACGGTCTGGGGCCTCTTGAGTTTCAAACTAGATGTTCCCATGTTAGTAAGAGTGCGGGAGGGTGTTGGTGTTGGGACAGGGGTAATTCTCCGGCGAAGAAAAGAAGAAAACTTACGTTGGCGTCATGAGCTCATTCTCTACAGTAAATGGCTCAATATCCAAAAGGGCGTTGCGCACGCGCTCGTAGCCGTTGAATTTGTGCTTCTTGCTGATAGTTTCAAGGTGTTTTACGAAGGCCTTTACTACGCGGGGGTCTCGCGCGGCCACCTTGATTGCCTCAATGTCCTCGGGAGCAACCGTTTTCTTGAGAACCTTGCTAACAAACGGACCAAACGTTACTGGATCCACACCGAAGATGCCTATCAAGGTGGACTGGCTAGGTTCACCGTGAACGAAAGCTGTAGTTATCAGGTTTGAACTACCCATGAACACGTTCTCAATCCGCTCGGGTGAGATGTATTCTCCCTGAGACAACTTGAGCACGTTCTTCTTGCGGTCAACGATCTTGATTCGGCCTAACTCGTCAATCTCGCAGATATCGCCAGTGTGAAACCATCCATCGGGTTCCAAGGCTTTCCTGGTCTCCTCTTCATTTTTCAAGTAGCCGCCGAAAATAAACGGTCCACGTAACAGCAACTCTCCTCGTGGTCGGGGCTTATCCGTCGCAAGATAGTCGAGCTCGGGTTGGGACTCCAGGCAGATTTCAACGCCGGGCATGGGTCCACCGCAGTTGCCTAACGAATAATCACCCTCCAGCTGGAATGACCCAGCAGCATACGACTCAGTGAGACCATACCCTTGGCAGAAATAGTTTCCAAAGGCCGCCCGAAGAAACTCGTGAACGTCCGGGTCGAGTTGCGCGCTTCCACTAACCATAGAGCGGCATCTGTCTAAGCCGACGGCAGCACGTACCTTAGGGGTCCATATTCTATCGTAGAGAAAGTGCTTGTTGGTTGCCTTGCCGGGTGGCAATTTCATATTGGATTTCTTCGTCTCGATAACTCTCCGCGAAAGAGCACCTCTCACACCGTCGGCATCCACGGTCTGAGCTCGAATACCCATGTTAAATCGATTAAACAAACGTGGGACCGAGATGAGACCGGTCGGCCGTAGAATCTTCAGGTCGTCAACCAACTCCAGCATATCCCCATGGAAATACCCTATGGCGCAACCTTCGGAAACGGCACATTGATCAATCATGCGCCCGTAAATATGGGCGAGAGGCAAGTAGGAGCAAGTGACGTCCTTGTAGGTATACGACCCGCTAGAACGAGCGCTTGCGACAGCCGCGACACAGTTGGAATGGGTAAGCACCACACCCTTGGGGTCGCCGGTAGTGCCGGACGTGTAGTTAACTGTGAGGATGTCCTCAGGGCGAGGAGGTCGAGCAGGGTGAGCTACTTTGGCCCCCAGCTCCTCAACACCTTGCATCGACCATATTTGGACGCCATTCTGAGCAGCAATACCATTCAGCAACGCCATTTTTGAGTATCCATTTTGTTCACCGGCGTCGAGCGAGTCCATGCAGATGATCAGCTTGAGGGATGGAATCCGAGGCGCTAGAGCTAGGAGGGTCGGGACGTGCGGTAGAGACGTGACTACGCAAGAGAGTTCGGCGTGCTTGAGAATAAACTCAGACGCATCGGGCCCAAGAGTTTCGTACAGGGAGACAGAGAAGAGCGATTGGGAGGTCAATCCAAGATCTTGACCGTATAAAGTTAGCCAATATTGCTGTTAAAGCGACTAACCCCTTTTTCTGCCATCCGATGAATCAAGGGATAACTTACCGGTAATCTGCCACTCAGCTCTGTTCTGACTCCAGATGCCAACTCCATGGTTTCCCGGCGGAACACCAATGCGACGATGAAGCTCGTATATACCGGATCCAAAGTTTTTACTCCGCGTCGCAACTTCAGTATAGGTCTGCCAGACGTACTTGTTTTCCCAGGACTTAGTCGTCGGGTTCCAGGGTCGCGTACCAAGGCACTTGTTGTTTGGGTGTCGCTTGACGGCGTCCTGGAACAGATCATAGAACGTACGTAGCTCGGGCTTATAGGTCTCTAGCAGAGGCTTGTCAACAAATCGCCAATGCCTGTAGATAGCAGATCGGCCTTCTCGTTCGCTGCCAGGAACAGGTAAAGCATACGGCGAGCCGGGAGGGGGCGGCGTCGATAGCTGCTTGATGATGGCAGCAGTCTGCGCGTCGGGGCCAATTCCAGCCATCCTTGTCGAGTGGTTCAGCTACGTAGATCGGGAGTGGGTAGGTAGTACTAATATAAGCTAGAGGAGGATGTTTGCTGTCGCGATGCTAACTTGACCAAAACCGCAGCTGTAAGAACAAAATCGACGAGCTACGAACAAATGAAAGCGACGTAAGGGGTAAGAGGTTCTAGTCGCAATCTATATCCTGGCCTTGCTCTTCACGCACACGTGTGACCCACTTCCGAGTATTGAAGATACCGAGGTGGATAGCTAAATGGTTAGTGGAGGCGCTTTAACTTGCTAACCTAGCTCTAAGACCTGGGGCTTAGCTTCCAGGGTTTCCAGATGAGGGAGAGAGAAAAAGTCTAGGTGATGGAAGGGAACATGCGGTATAATATCTAGGAGAAGGTGAAACGCGAAGCTGGTCCGCGATTCCGGGGAATAGGAAATAGAAACTGTAAGCTTGTCCTTTGTTCCCTTATGACACGAGGTTACCTCCAAAACAACCTAATAAATAAGATAATTACACTTGCACATGTGCTTGTTGACTCCAGTCGATGCACGAAATCAAAGACTAGTCAAGCCGAGGTCTGGGGATATATGGGCTACATGCTGAGGAGGCTTGGATTTTAATTGGCAGGGGTTGGGACCTCGGAGTAGCATTTCCTGTGATGGTCATACAAAGTGTAGAAGCTCATTGGCTAAACTCACTACAGATTCCCTTCAGGGACCTCTAGGGCCCTTTAAAGCTTGCAGGTGATGTCATGAACACACAGCTTTTAAGGTCACGTCCACTTCTGCATGTAATTCTGATCCGGAAGTACGGTGTTTGAGTCAAACACATTAATAACGACAGCTTACCTAACTGTGGGTAGATGGTAGGTAAAAGAAATCACGAATACTTACATCTATGTTTCGGCCGATATATCTCAATCCTACAGCCTACGATAGGAATTCAATGATTCCTTTTAATATTCGTAAGCGATCGGACCGCAGCGCTCGCGGCTTCCGAACGGCGCTTTTGCTCAGTCTCCGAGTGCGCAATCCTTACGAGACTCATGAGGCGAGTCGGCTACACGCCCGAAATTCGGATTGATGTCAGATATCTTCTATTAAGAGCAATCCCCATCCCAGCCTCGACGTGCTTGATATGTAGCTTGGCTTCAATTGTAAGAGAGGCTAGACTTACTAGCTAGAGCTTATGATCTCATAATCACTTCATCTCTACCTAAATATTTCATCCCAAGACATCTTAGAATGCCTCCAAACCGCCTACTTCCAAAAACCTTCATCGGATAATATGGATTGAGGCACATCGAGTCTACCTTCCTGCTGTCTCGTTTCGAAGAGAACAGTGGCTGTGTTGACGTTGACGATACCCTACCATACTTCACACATCCTCAGCAATCTCGGCCAACCGTCCAAATCCAGGAAACACTAACATTGGCATTGAAAAGGCTGAACTATTGACAACATGAAAAATATTAACAGTGTGAGAAAAACACATACGCTTCACCAGATTTCCAAGGTCGCATCTATAAATCTGTTAACCTTTTTCCGTATTAGTTTCGTTTCCTGTTCGCACGCCTATGAGGTCTGATCACGGGTATTATTTCTTGGCCGTGTATGATATCGGCACTCGAGGCTAGCCTTGAAGTCTTGAGACGACTTGGCTCTGGCAGCCAAGATGTGTTCGAGACTCCAGAGCGGCCATCTGATACACCGTTCCGGGGAATGTTTTTCAAAACGCTCAGGTCGGATATTTTTGGTTCAATCCTCCCCCCGCAATCTGTGTTTCAATCTATTATATCTGTGTCCAACTTTCGTGCCCGTTACTATTATCATGATGTTTGACTACGAGAAAACAAATTCCGGGTACGTACCTACTCAGGTCCCAACTTATATATTCCGCATACAGATTGTGCATTCGACGTGGTACGTGTAACCGCCCCAGCGTCGTAATTGGCATTGCCGCCCGAATGGTCAGGCGCTGTATCTTACTTCAGCGCAAAGAAGAAATCCTTTAATTTGTAGGCGCCTATATCGTGGCAACCGGAAAACGACTATTCATCATAAACATTGCCATCGTAATTCGTACTTACTCACCTCTTGTGTGCCCTAGGTACTGAAAATTCAGATGGATTTCGATCTCATCCATAACAGGGACATGCCTGACGATTGGAAACTCGAAAACTCTTGTCCTCGCATTAGAAGCTCTGCTGGGACACGCATTGCGACTCGCCCAGTGGAGCCGCACGGCAGATGATTGGCCTGGGATGGACGTGTTCCGCCCCATGCCTAGACTGCCCGAAAAGGCATCGAGAATCTGGTGCATAAGCTCATACCCCTGATGGTTCCTGTTTCAGATGGTCTCAAAGGCGGCCCATCGCCGCTCAGATTGGACGATCAAAGCTCAGTGCAACAGCACAAGGGCGATGAAAAGCCATCATCGTCCAGTCCAGGGTTGCAATACGCCCTGATAAAGATGGTTCCGAGAAATCTTGATAATTAGCCAGTGCCGCCCTCCGTTGCATGAATATGCGTTGTTCTTCTTCTCCTCTTGATCTTCTTCTTGTTTTAACTATTCTGTATTGTTAAACCCGTGCCTGGTGCCCTTCTTCCGTTCTTTGGGATATCTGCTGTTCTTTTCTTCTGCCGCCTTTAAGTCGTTCTCTATTTTACTTTCTACAATCCTTCAGAGCAGACTCGTCAGAAATATTGCTTTTATGACGACCGGTACGCATCTCGACACTCGTTTTCCCAACCGTGCACACAAGTTTTCCACCGCAACCATGATGTCTACAAGTATCATCATCCTCGGCATCCGAGCCGCCCAGTTATCCTTTGCTTTCATTGTCATGGGTCTCACAGCCTACGGTAAGTACGCCACGATAGAGTAGAGCGATTTATATAAGTACTAACATCGAGTCTTAAAAGTCGCCCACTGGTACAATGTGGACACGATGACCACGTCTCCCTCTCAGATTAACTGGCTGTTGGCTGTGTCGCTATTCACGATTATATCCGTGCTCTACCTAGAGCTGACGCCGAGATTCCTCCCCCGATGTAAGTAACAGCAAAGCAAAATGGAAGCAATGTCTAGTCTATAAAGCTTACACTCAATTAGTCTCTCACCCGTTGGTTGCCCTCGGCCTGGAGACTGGCAATGCCCTCTTCTACTTCTCTGGTTTTATCGCCCTCGCCGTCTTCATGAGCAGACTACTATTCTGCCGCGGCAGCGTCTGCCACTCGGCACAGGCCGCCATCGCCTTCGGCGCCATGGAGTTCCTCCTGTGGACCGTATCCGCCGCCCTTATGGGAAAGGAATTGGCGAAGTCGGGGTCCTTGAAGATGAACATGAACATGCCCAACTTCCGACGACGTGGAGCCAAGGGCCCTTTAAGCGTGCCCGAGATGAAGGAGAGCCAGGCCGCGTAAGCGTGGCCCGCATCTGCGCACCACGCATGAGCGAGGGTGGGTTGTCTGTCGGGAGCCCGCGCTATACCGACATCCCCCTCTCGCCGTACCGCCCGTCTGTTGATTTCCACGCGGAACCGAAGGCGGCTGGCAGCTGGAACGGCGTCTACCTACATCTGGGCAAAAGCTAGAGGACTCATCAGTTCCGTGACAGGGACTGGATATACATAATGGGGGTCGGAAACACGTCGTTATGAGTGAGAGGATACCGGGCTCGAGGCTTCGTCTAGATGACTAGCCGGCAGGTGTAATCCTTAGACTCTCGGGAAGGAATTGTTGGGAGTTTGGGGGTATTTTTTTGAAACATAATAGTTATATCTAAAAGGAACAAATTCGGCAGAGCTCGTGTTACGAAGACGGAACGAATCAATTCAATATACCACCAGTGCTTTTTTTTTTTTTTTCTATATTTACCAACTGCCCCCGTCTGTTGTGTGTGTTGGTAAGACCTAGGTAAGTAAGGAAGACTTAGTCCTGGACTATAAATTTAGAACAAGCGATGTCGGCAAGCCTTATACTAATGAATCCTTCATGTGTTAACTCCGTTACAGCTGCAGTGCGGTAATACAAGCCATCCGTTGATAAGTCTGGCCCGATAACCCAGATTCACGGCAAAACCATGTTGCAATATTACCTTAAGATGATGTGTTGCGAGAATACCCCGCCCTAGTGCCTGGCCTACTGTTCAAGCGCGGGGTGGTGCCTGGCCCCTCGGTCCCCCGTTTCCAACTTCAGTGTTGCGTCTTTTGATATGATAGCTGTAGGTACCCCAGGCTTGTATGTTGGGCGTAAGCACCAGTCCCATGGATCTGGGCATTGTTGAATTCTCCTCTTGGGAAGGTGGGAGTATATCGGATAAGACTTCTCTTATTAGATACCTTTGGGACGGTTTGTCGCAACAGTAGGCCAATCCGCCAATCCAGTGGAGTCGAGCGAATAGGAGCTTATTCAAACCAATACCAAACATGGATGTGCTAAACTTGTAAGTGAATATAGGTGGTACCTATCCAAAAGTATAGCTCAGTCTGGCTCGTTTTTACTCGTCCCCTCACTGGCTGTCATGACCATATAAGGCAAGTATGAGATGTAATCGATGGCGTGCTTTCCACGTTGACCCCACAAACAGTTTCCAGAAGTGCAAGTGAATGGGCTACTGTCGGGTGACCACCTTGTATTTGGTATTGCAAGTGTAAGGCACATAAGTCTGCGAATTTTATTTAAAGTGCCATCCTTTTCTTCTCATCGCAAGTATCCCAAGGTTGTTAAACTTGGCACCGACTTGCAACTTGCTATCTGCGTGAACCCCTATTGCTCACCTTTTGGACATTTTGGAAGCTTGATATCACTACCTAAAGGACCAGCCACAATGGCAGCAGAGAAGCTTAGTAATCACTTCGAGACCCTGCAGCTTCACGCTGGGTATGTCACCTTACTCAACTTCCATAAAGAGTGCCTCGGAGTATTAGGTGCTGACCATGCCGCAGACAGGAGATCGACCCGACTACAAAGTCTCGCGCTGTTCCCATCTACGCGACTACTGTATGTTCCTCAGTGATCAATATTCATACTCTATAGACTAGGCACTGACTTATACTATTAGAGCTTCGCCTTCAATGACTCGGCGCATGGCGCTCGGCTTTTTGCCCTCAAGGAAAATGGCAATATCTACAGTCGTATTATGAACGTTAGTAGTACTCATTTACATATGCGCATTTGACTCAATGCTGAAATAACCGAATAGCCTACTGTTGCTGTTTTTGAGAACCGAATGGCTGCCTTGGAGGGCGGCCTTGGTGCCGTTGCAGCTGCGTCTGGCCAGGCTGCTCAGTTCATGACCTTTGCTGCCCTTGCACAGTCCGGCGACAACATCGTCTCGACATCTAACCTCTACGGTGGTACCTACAACCAGCTGAAGGTGTCTCTACCGCGCTTTGGAATTACCACGAAGTTCATCAGCGGTGATAAGCCCGAGGACTTTGCCGCGGCCATCGACGACAAGACCAAGGCCGTGTACATCGAGAGCATTGGCAACCCCCGGTACAATGTGCCTGACTTCGAGGCTATTGCCAAGATTGCCCACGAGAAGGGTGTTCCCCTTGTGGTTTGTAGCTCGAAGCTTCTAGCGTATACGTGAGATGCTAACTTATACAGGTGGACAACACCTTTGGGGCCGGAGGCTACTTTGTACGCCCTATCGACCACGGCGCGGATATCGTTGTCCATTCGGCAACCAAGTGGATTGGTGGCCACGGAACAACGATCGGCGGTGTCGTTATCGACAGCGGCAACTTCGACTGGGGCAAGCATGGAGATCGATTCCCGCAGATGGTCCAGCCCTCGGACGGCTACCACGGTCTCAAGTTCTACGAGACATTCGGTCCTGCTACTTTCATAGCTCGTGTTAGAACTGAGATCCTGCGCGATCTAGGCCCCTGCCTGAATGCCTTTGCGGCGCAACAGCTCATCCTGGGAATAGAGACGTTAAGTCTGCGAGCAGAGCGACATGCACAGAACTCGCTCGCGCTCGCGAAGTACCTCGAGTCCAGCCCCTATGTCAGCTGGGTGTCGTATCCCGGTCTGGAAAGCCACCCTAGCCATGTACTGGCCAAGAAGTACCTGAAGCGGGGATTTGGCGGTGTTCTGAGCTTTGGCGTTAAGGGTGGTGGTGCTGCAGGTAGTCAGATCGTCGACGGGTTCAAGCTAATCTCTAACCTGGCCAACGTGGGTGATTCGAAGACCCTGGCCATCCACCCCTGGACTACAACGCACGAGCAGCTTTCGGAGGAGGAGCGTATCAAGTCCGGCACGACTGAAGATCTTATTAGGATCTCTGTCGGTACGGAACACATCGACGACATTATTGCTGACTTCGAGCAGTCATTCAAGAAGGCTGCTGCTGCTACTACGAAGGGGGGCGAGGTAGCTTCCGGAGAGGAGACCAAGAAGGACGAGGCGCCGACAGTTGTATAAGGGGCGCATTGGCATATTTCCAGATCATGGAATGATACCCTTTTGATGCAATTGCCGATAGACAGGACCTAGGTGCCGACAGATAGGAGCTAGGTACCTGGATAGGTACATGTTTTGATTGATTTTAACCAATAATTTTACCCACAGAATTATAAATACACACAAGATGAAATCCAGAGAGGTGATTCAATCTAGAGGTTCCAATGTGTTGAGGCTCTGTGAACCGTGACGATGTAAGGGGGGTTTATATGGAGAAAATGCCAAGACATGTATCCACCCGCCTCACACATTGCATATTTCACCGAAGGTTACCTAATAACATCATAGCTTTGAAACTTGCCTACAACCACTCTTTCCTATATTTTCTGTTCGTCACAACCCGGCCCTTGTAACTCTACCATCCGCCTAGAAAGAGACCTAAAGAGGAACGATGCAAATACCACTCGCCAGCGTCCTTCTGGGCGCCCTCTCGTGTTTCGCCACCGCCGCCTCTGCCTCTGCCTCCTCCCGTCATGACGCACAACCACAGACGACGCTGACGCTCTGGATCCCGTCGTCGCAGCAGCTGCCGGCCGCGCACGTGCTGCCGCCGTCCACGCACGCGACG
>JAOXNQ010000010.1:963492-988665 GCA_028571165.1 Hypoxylon perforatum
CCGCTGAGCACGGCCGCCTCGTTCGTGTTTCGCAACGTGACGCCCGGGTCGTACTTGGCGGACGTGCACTGCCGCGACTACGCCTTCGCGCCGCTGCGCGTCGACGTCGTCGCTCTGGAGTCCGGCGCGAAGGAGGGGAAGAAAGGGGACGGGGTGGTGGTGAAGGCGTGGGAGACGTACCGCGGGAACGACTGGGGGAACAAGGGCCAGGAGGCGACGAGGAGTGGTGGTGAAGACGGCGGGTTTGCCGTTAGGGTGCTGGGGTATAAGGAGTACTTTACCGAGAGGGGTGCTTGTGAGTGTTTTCCTCTGACCTTGCTTTGTGTTGATGATCTCTTCTCCTCGGCACAGAGGAAGGGGGAAACGAGCAATGGCTGATTTACTAATTTAATGTGTACAGTCTCTGTCTTCGGCATCCTCAAGAACCCCATGATCCTTATGGGTCTTGTGTCTATGGTGCTCTTCATCGGTCTGCCCAAGCTCGTCGAAAACAGTAAGAAAAGCCCCATCTTCTATCCTTTCTCCTATCCCCCCTTTCTTTCTAAAGGATATACTTGGTCGTTTGCTAACCATTCACTATCTACAGTGGATCCCGAGATGCGAGCCGAGTTCGAAGAACAGCAGAAGAAGAGCCCGATGGCCAGTATAATGGGCGGCGGTCAGCAGCCTGGTGCCAACCCGATGGGCAACTTCGACGTGGCCGCTTACATGGCAGGCAGTGGAAAGAAGGATGAGAGCGAGCCTGCCAGCAGCAACAATGGAGGCGGAAAGAAAAACGGGAAGAGGTAGGCGATCATGATGTTCTCAGAGTTTCCACCTGGGTAGGCACCATAAAATGGATTGCATAGAGAAGTAGATCAGGCTTCAGTATCATTCTCGCACAAATAGCATCGTCGCCGCACATATCTATGAATAAGTCTCCGTTTGAATTAAAATGCAAGAGCTGTATTGCAGAACAGACCAGGTGATCTAGAGTGTCTCCTATGTACCAATCCCCGAAAACATTTCGTCAGTTCCCACCCCATCGGTTCTCTCTTTCGATAAACTCTTAGGTTTTTCGGACGCAGGTTTCGTTCATTCATGAGACCAAATGCTTCCTCCTGCCTGTGGTAAGCCCCCCCCTCTCTCATTCTAGCCCAGCGTAGTAATCAGTAATCAATTATCCCGACCCATTTCCCATAATACCTTATGCAGAAAGTGAAACGAAAGTCGATTGCGCAAAAGTTACATGCACGCAATTAACAAGAAGTAGCAGTAGCCGCTTAGAAATCACCGCCGCCGAAGTCGTCGCCGCCACCGCCGTCCTCGTAGCCGTCCTGGTACGCCTCGTGCTCGTTGTCGTCGATGGCATCGGCGATCACCGCACCACCGATCAGACCAGCACCCAGACCCAGGGCCGCGCCACCGGCCATGCCCATGCCGCCGCCGCCAGTCTTCCTACCCTGCTGCTGCTGGTACCCACCGCCGTAGCCGCCCTGCTGGTACCCGCCACCATATCCACCACCGCCGTACTGGCCCGGAGGCGCACCGTAGCCCCCGTACTGCTGCGGAGGCGGACTGCTGTAGTAGCCCTGCTGCGGGGGCCCCTGGCTGCCGTACCCGCCGTACTGCTGGCCTCCGTACTGCTGCTGCTGCCCGCCGTACTGCTGCCCCGGGTACCCGCCGCCCGAGTGCTTGTTCTTGCTGCCGAAGAACTTGCCCAGCAGGCCCTTGGCCTTGTCGGCGGGCGTGCCGCTGCCGCTCGCGCGCTGGCCCTGGTCCGGGTACGGCGAATATCCCTGCGGCGGCTGCGGGGTGCTGCCGTATGATGCAGCGGCACCGCCACCGGGTGTACGGGCTCGCGCGTTCTCCTCTTCTTGGAGTTGTCGCGCGAGGCGCGCGTCGGCATCCTCGTCGTTGGCGCGGCTGCCGGGCTTTGTCGACTCGTTGACGAACGGGTTCTTGGAGTCGCTGGGCGCGGGGCCCGAGCCGGGCGAGTACCCGGGGGGCGGGCCGGCGGGGGCGCCGTCGTTGTAGGCGTTGGGGTCGACGGCCGGCTCGGTGGGCTTATCCCATTGCGACTTCTTGGTGAATGTGTTGACGTAGAACCTGAAGGGTGGTGGTTAGCTTGGAGAGAACGTCAGGCGGGAAGGGGCACATTGGAGAGTGAGGTATTAAGCAAGGCAAATAGCTAGCTGGCTGCTGGTGTCGGGCAAGACTCACCATTCGTGGTACTGGTCGTTCCAGCGAGCTACCCAGCCCTCTGGTACCCTAGGAGGAGGGGGGCCCGAAGGTGGAACGAAATCCGCCATACGTGTGGAATTGATTTGGCTATGTGGTGCGATACTATCTACGAAGACAGTAGGTAATCAAAGGAATAGTCTGCTGGATCGAATTGACTTGTAGACGGAGCGGAGACTGTCCCTTATGCTAAGGAGGGAGGGGTCTGGTTTTGAAGGATTAGTGTTAGGTTGCTGAGTATGCTAGGTAGTAAGACGATAAAGTTGGAGTTGGGTGTTTGAGAAATAAAAAATGGATTGGAGATCTTGTATGCAGGAACCTTTCTCATTCACATTACACGAATAAATACCTACACGTACCGAATAGTTAGGGTGGCCACTGCTTCTGGCTTTCCCGTTCAACAATGCGATTCTAGATTCTGCCATGGAATGATTCGGTGATGCCTCTCACTTACAGCACAGCACATGTACCTAAGCCTACCTACCCACATACCTACCTCACGTAAAGCACCCTAGGAGCATCTAGGAGGTACCTCTATTGCACTGCCCCATCGATTCAGTTTCGGTATCTTTTCACCCCGACGGACCTTGATTTGCCTAGGTACCTAACTTTCAGGCTTGCGACCTGGAGATATCGTATCGCCAGGTACTTCTAGCCACTAGCTTTGCTCGGCTTGCCAGCTTTGTCTGAACTCTCGTTACAAGAAGTGACTCGCAGACTCGATACCCTTTTGCCCCCCTTTGCCCCTCCACCCCTCCTCTGCTGGAAACCGAACCCGCTGATCCCCCTCAGCCAATAGGCGTACGTCTCGAGTGTGGCTGAGCACTTCTACTCTTATGTCGTGCTGCCTCCCTCCCAAGACACTTCGCTGCTACTTTACTGGCGACGGAAAACGTGACACTCGGCTTACGAGTCCCCCGGCTTCTGAGCCACCCTATAGAATATGCCAGACTCTGAAGTCATATCAAGATTAGCCCCACGAAGTTGATATGTGAGGAATGTCTATTAATGGATCGGTGGCGTATTGGCTCATACATTACTTTCTGCACGCTTCAGTTCCATTGGCACCTACATGAAACCCAGCTTGATACCCCTGTGCCATGTGAACAAGTGAGATATTGAATGCAGATGAGTTGTCAAATTGGGCTTTCGAACTAAGAATAGGTATTGTGATATTCTATAGACGCAGCCTTCTCCTAGCCATATATCGCTCCTTTCATCATCAATTACTCATATTAACTCTTCATATGTATTGGTGGAATTTCCAATGAAATTAATTTAGTCATAACTCAGAGCCTTCTGCATTTCGAACTTTTTTGGCATTGGGTTCGACTACTGCGGCTGTGGTTGGATAATAATATTCTTCTGATTTATTTTGTGCAGCGATTCGGACGGTCTCGGCTGTCCGTGAAGCTTCGTATTAGAGCTTAGTCGAACCAATATTGCCCTACGTAATGCGTGAATGACCTCGATAGGCGCTGCTTGGACTTGTACTTACGGTCATCCGGTAGAGAGTTTTTATATGGAGCTAGAAACATATTCGAACCCATTGAGAGCAATGAGAGCAACGGGAGAGAAAAAAGGGTAGAAGCAATAGTGAGGCTAAGCAACTGATAACTCCTGTTGCGCAAGACTCACCAGGTGATCACATCGAAGCTACGCATTGACTCAGAACTGACACATATGCTGGGAGGTATTCGGTGTATTCGTTTACAGATGAAAACAAAAGCTTCAATAGTAGAGCCTATTCTAACATGTCCAATCTCGAGACTCCTGTTCTTGTCCGCCCGCCAAGTCTCTGGCAGCCTTAAACTAGACGCCAACGCTTAACAAACCGGAGAAAAAAATCAATGCGAGGTAACCAGGTGCCGTAGCAATGCAATCAAGCCATATCCCTCTCGTCATATCGTCTCTCCTCGAACAGCCTCGCGGCCTCGATGCAGTAAGTAGCGCGTTCGCTACCCAATCTCCTCTCGCTGGCGTAGCAGATGAGCACGCCGTCTAGGATACCTGATAGGATACCTTCCATCGCCCCCAGCACGCCCCAACCGATCATACTAGCCACCATACCCACAACATACGCGTAGGCGCTTCCCCTGATACCACCATCTGGAAGTTGAATCTGCAACTGCCGTGCAGTCATAACCCACGCCGCAAACCCCAGTGCCGTCGACATGACGAACCGTGCCGCATGAAGGAGCATCTTCGCCATCCGATAGGGCATTAGCGATGCTGTTGATTGCCCACGTCGAGAGAAGGCGCTGGGCGTCAGAGTGGTTGTTGGTCCAGTAGCGAGGAACTGAATCCTACTAAGTTGCGATGCCGATTCCATTAAAGGTAATGAGTGAATCGATGCATAAGTCAACGCTAATGGGTTAGTCAGGACAGACACTGGGCGAGGAGCTAGTCGCCATCCTATAAACTCAAAGATGCTCGAAATACGGCGTGGCAAGATCAGGATAGGAATCCTAACAGCCAATGACAAAAGGGTAGAGGCACATATCGTGCCGAATACTGTCGTCGTGGAATGTCCTAAAGCACCTTTGACAATCGCGTTTGACGAGTTGGATGACTGGCTGTTACGGAAGAAATACCAGTTGGAAACGGTACCGCCGGTAGTAGCGCGTACGACTCCACTCATGACGGAAAGAGTCCAAACGTACATTAGGAAGAAGAATACGGCGAGCCACCAAGTTGCGGTACCGATGACGAAGGCTGATATCGACTTAGAGAAGTAACCCCCGAGGAAGATCCGAGTGAACATCCATAGCCATACCCACGTCCATCCGACGACGAAGGCTAACGACCCGAAACCGAGAAGCACCAATGCTGGATTCGCTGCAAGGATTCGACTCGAGAAGTCCAGTATATCAATCGCCTTCTGTATCTCATGACGCCCCTTGTATAGCAACCACACCCATACGATCGCGCAGATCCCCGGAACGATGGCCGCATATCGCATAACCACATCTTGTAATCGAGATCCATGATCCGGCCCCTGGTAGCTGGAAATCATAGGATATAACGAAAACGAAAAGAGGACGATCGGAACACCCAGTAGGATGAGTAAGGCCAAGGGTTGGACAAAGGACCTCAGCGCCGCCATCCAAACCAGGGCCACGATGACCGAGACCACAGTGTCCACGGCCAGGAGGTAGAAGGAAGAATGAAGAGTCGTATATATGGTATCGCCAATCTTCCTATTCGGTACGGATGTATGTAACCATACAAGTACGAAGGTGGCGATGAGTGATGCGAAAGCTATGAGATATATCCAGGCAAAGAATTGGTCGTGCACGAAGATCTCGCCATACATCCTAGTAGGCGTCGGTGAAGGAATTTCGGCCCGTTCTCCTTCCTCTTCTTCTTCCTCTTCCTCAGCTATGGCCTGACGCATTAAACGTTGGTCATGCTCCAAGTTCGTGCCCCCTCTGCCGGTCACGCCCTTATGACTACCAGAAGGAGACTTAAACTGCTGGAAAGACGGTGGTGCCGGATCCGTAGGGGTCTCCTGTAAAAGATCATCGGGTACTTGGTTGTCTAATACTGTCGATTCTAAACCGATATCGACCATCTTCCCGCTCTCATCGCTATCGGAATTCTGCCGCTTATTCTGGTGGCTGCCTGGGACATCTGCTTCTTTGCCCGCATTTTCCCGCTTGGAATGCCTATCTTTGAAACTTGACTCTCCATTCCAACTGCTCTTGATGCCGCCTATCGGCCGAGTGCTTGAATACAGATTTCCATACGAACTACTATCGTTATGCTCGGACGAGGCACGAAGATCGTCGTTCTCCGAAGCCGAGCTATCCTCTAGCCGGCTCGAGACGAAGACCCGGCGCGATCGTTGCAATGCTCGGAGGTCTGCGGCTTCCCTCGCATCGTCTTCGTCTTCGTCCTCTCGGTATTCGTTCAGGGCGCTGTGGAAGAGCGGGGCATCCGAGGTGGTGTGGTATCGTGAGAAGCCTCCGAAGCGCGAATTCGAGGGCTGATAAGGGTTTCCGAGCCGGGCTGCGTACGAGGATCGGGCGGCTTGCCTAGAGAACCGTCCCTGTGTCCCCTGTGACGGTCGATTCGAGCTTTCGTTGTTATCCGGTTGGCCGAAGTTGGATAATCGTGACTGCGACTGGGCTAGGAACCTAGAGGCATCTATGTAACCCGACGTCAGACCCATGCTGCGGCAATAGATAGGTCACTCAACTTACATTCTGAAAACATGTTGGATTGCACAAGAGGAGGAAGACTCCGGCAGGTTCGGAAAAAGGATTAGGAAGGTTAGGCAGAATTAGGCACGAGTTGCGACGGTCAAAGCAATCGGCGGTGACAATAGCAACAGTGATGCAAACAATACGATGGCTGAATGCTAATGGTAGACTAGTACCTAACAAAACCTTGGGACGCGCCCGCCAATAAGAAGAAGATGTAGCTTAAAAAAAGGTCGGGACCTGAAGATTCTTCAATGGAGATACGGTGAGAAGAAGTATACGTCCAAAATAACCTGTGAAGTCGAGGCTGTTGCACCGACAACAGCGTCGTGAGGTTGTGGATGGGAAGATTGGGTGGATGACACACTGAACTGCTCACATGCAGGCGTCCAATGTTCAGAGCAAGCTCAGCGATGTAGGCGTAGGTACAGGGGCCTCAGGCGGGAGACTTGGGCTTACCCGGACTATGGCCCGCTGAAGCGTTACGGAAGCGGTAGAAGTGGGTGAAATTAATGGGACTGGTGCAGCCTAACCAGTGCGACTAATAGGCAGATAGGACCCTGCGCCCTGCAGTAACCAGCCATTCACTGACTCAAAGAAGCTTATCGGCGATAAGATATGAGGGTCTATATCCACATGTGCTACTTTAAGCACAGTACGTAGTGGTATAGTTGCCTGAGACTTACATTCAACTCTGATTCATGCCGACATGTGAAGATAAGTCTACTACAGATGAATATATATAATTCACGTCTTAAGATTAACAAGAGAGGAAGAGTGAACAAGATAAGTCATTAACTAATACGTTGGACTGATAATGACCTCTTAAGGATTGCGAATTCGCTGTCTAGCCAAGTCACGAGCCTTTCATAGTACAACAAGTGTCTGACCGGTGAGGTCATTCCACCCCTAATCAGGCGCTATCGGCGCTGCCAGCTGCTCCAAGCACCGAGGCATACGTCCCCCACTGGAGCCCTTGAGCTGGCCACATTAGAGCCCATGTTAGGCCCATGTATTGTACCTGAGCTATTGCCTATTATCGATAAGTTAAGCCTTCGACCCGCAGCCCAGAACGCTTTAGACGGTAGGCGGCTTTAAAGAAGCTGGATCCTAGCGACATCATCGAGACGTTCCATTTTCTGGGGATCTGGAACTGAGATAGTATTCATTCTTCATTCACATCTACATCAACCTCTATAGCCACCAAACTTCTTTGTTTCCATACCTTCGTCCTAGATATAACTGGCTATTTCCGACTTGCTAGTTTCTTTCCGTTTCTCGCTGTCTAGCACGTGTATAGCCTTTGCGCGATCACCAGAGCTTCTCCCTGAGTATTGCTGTAGAAAGATACCAGTCTCACCACGCGGCCACCATCTCTTGCACAACCCAAGGTCCTCGTGATCGATTTCTTCTTTGATCTTCCTTACCGCCATACTCCTTCATCCCCCCTCCGAGTTGCAAATGTCTTCCCCGCCCTGGGACTACATCGCCAAACTTGTCTGCATCGGGGATTCGGGATGTGGTAAGTCGTCGCTCACCATCCGGCTCTGCGAGGGCCGCTTCAGCCCTCAGCACGATGTGACCATCGGCGTGGAGTTCGGGTCGCGCATAGTACCCGTCGGCCCTCCGCATTCCAAGCCGCAGTCATCCACATCCGCGCCCGAGGGCGGTCTACCCGAGCCGCCGCGGGTTTCCAACACACCTCAGAAGCACATGAAGCTGTCGCTATGGGATACGGCCGGCCAAGAAACAGTACGTCCATCCAGGCACCGTCCCGTCCTAAACCCCGGAGTCCAGACAGAACCTTGAAGAATGTCCTTTTCAAAGGCAACTGACCCGTGTGCTTCCTTGCCCATTTAGTACAAATCCGTAACGCGATCGTACTTCCGCGGCGCCTCGGGGGCGCTCCTCGTCTTCGACATAACGCGCAAGGCGACCTTCAGCCACGTGACAGACTGGCTGAACGACCTGCGCGCCATCGCCGACCCGGACATCGTCGTGATCCTCGTCGGCAACAAGCTCGACCAGACCCGATCCGACGACGATAACGAGACCGCCTCGAACAAGCGCGAGGTAACCCGCCAGGAGGCCGAGGACTGGGCCCGCCGCAACGGCGTCCTGCAGTACGTCGAGACGTCAGCCAAGTCGGGCGAGAACGTCGAGGAGGCTTTTATGAGGGTCGCCGAGCGCATCTTCGAGAACATCAACGCCGGCAAATACGATCTGAACGACCGCCGGTCCGGCGTCAAAGGGCCGGGGCCCGGCGGAGCGAAACAGGTCAAGCTAGCCGCGGATAGCAATAAAGGGGCAGCGGGTGGTTGCTGTTAAAAACTAGCTGGCGTGTTGCTTGTTCGAGTTATCGCGGGAGTTGGATTAGGGGTTATATGAACCCCTTGGAATTCGGGAAAGAACATAAAGTCGAAATCGACTATAAAGAACGGAAACTCGGTTCTGCCCTGTACTTGTACATACACTGACTGGCTGCACTGCACACTGGAAGCATCGCATACGCATTCGATGATACCCTACGTAATAATGTCTACTTCCGAGAATTGAAAGCTACAAAAACTCGCATATTTACGTCTTGCTGCATTACTTCATGAACTGTGGGCGTTGTGACTAATGGGGGAGCATAGTATTTTCAACAGAAAAGGAAAACGGTTCGCGTCGTATTAGAAAGTGGTATACTATTGAGTCCCCCCCTTTTTGTTGTAATTCCCAGTATGCCTCATCCACGTTACCGCCCGTGAACTCCACTCTGGGTTTTCCCTTTTCATGCAAGTTTTCCCCTTTCATATCGTTACATAAAAACATCGAAGATAGAGGAGTTGGAGATTGGTTTGATCAGGCTATCAAATAGCCAACTGAACCGGATTGCTCTACGTCGTGCGAGCAGTACCCGGTAAGGGGACAGCTTGGCATAGACTTAGCTCAGTCCCTTATATCCCCTGGGCGTGACTAAGGAATCTAGTCAGAGATACGCCAGGTGTCGAACCACTTCATGTACTTGTACTGCTGGTTGCTGCCAGTCATTCCCCAGCAGATGGGGATAAAGTAGATGTAGTTGCCGATGATAACGGTATACAGGATTCCGTAGACGGTGTACTGGAGCACCTTCTGCTTGTTCCTCAACGTGAAATCGACCAGGAAGCCTAAGCTTAAGATGGCGAAATATAGGGCTGGGTAATAATGGTGAACATATGTAACACGAGCCATGATGACGAACGGCAGGTAGTGAAGGAACCAACCCAGGATGGGGTAGAGACCAGAGTAATGGATCTGATCAATGTCATCCTGGGACAAGTCGTTGAATCCTCGTCGCCATCGGAGAATGTACCAAGCGGTGACCAGTCCAACGGCGCCCAGGGAGGCGGTCGAGGCCCAGTAGACGAACGGGTTGCCAAGGAGGAAGTACTTGACGATCTTGTCATCCCAGCCACACATGCGCAGTCCCACGTTCAGAATAGGCCATTGCCACCACTGGGAAGCGAGGTCGTCTTGCTTATCAGGATCAGGCACCAAGGCGTTGTTAGAAGTCATCATAGCGACGTTCAAGTGAATGAAGTCGTGGAAGAAAGGCGACTTATACTTTCCAGGGTCTCCAGGAGGGACTATATCAAAGTCAGTAACTGATTGCTCAAATGTCTAGTTATGAGACGTACGCTTCTCGTTGGTGTGGGCCTCAACGTTCCAGTGAGTGAAGGTGTCACGGGGGTTGTTGCTCTTGTCGCACGTCACTTCGATTTGCTTGAAACCCCACTGAGGAAGATTGACATTGGCAGCCCGTAGATAGCATCCCATAGCCGGGTGCTTCAGTCTGAAAGCAGTGGTCAAAGTTCGAATCTTGCTCTTGTCACGGGAGGCGACATCTTTGACGACCTCAATCTGCCAATGGTCCTTGTCATCACCGACGGTAAGATTACCGTAGCAGGAAACTTCCTTTTGGCTCTTGCTAACAGGGGCTGCGATGTCGTGGGAGTGGAGATTTCGTCCTGTCTGAGAGTGAATCAAGCGAATAACGTTGCCGTCTCCGATAAATCGAGGCTCTTCTTCCGGGTTATAGTCAGGCTCGGCACGGTTAGGGTAAAACCACCATTCGTTGTTGGCATCCTTGTGGTGGTAGCAGGTAACCTGTTGCTGAGTTGATCCCTCCGGGTAGGCTGGTGACAAGTTAGACTAATTCCATTACTAAGGGACGTTAAATAACATACTCTGAACGTGACTGTGGAGTAGGCCACCACCATAACCCATGTTCTTCAATGTCACCTTGGAGCCAATGGCAACTTCCAGGGGTGAGTTACGTCCAATTTCGCTACCTTCAAGATTGGCTTGGAAAAGCGAGCTCATCTGCGCATCTCCGGGACCACTCTTGGTCAGGATGGCGAAGTGGAGGGCAAAAGAGAAGAGGTAGACGAGGAACGGAATGACAATGAGACCGATGACTCGAGCGCCAACATGGCCAGCGAGCACGGGAATCGGCATCTTGGTGTTTCCGAACTTGTTCCAGAGGTCCTCAATGGTGTAGAGGCCAACAAGAGCAGTGACAAAGAGCCCGACAAGTTTGATGCTACAAACAAATCCCAAGCTCAGTCCCGTCATGAACAGCCAGAAGAACCATTCAGGCTCGAAGCTCTCCTTCTGCTGACGGTGGAATTTCGACCAGCAGAAGACGGTTGCAACAGTACCGAAAAGGAGCATAGAGTCTAGGAGGATAAATCGGCTGATGGTCGTGTACGAGTTTTCGCAAAGAACCATAAGCGTAACCAGCCAGACAGCGGGTCGCTTCAAGTTCAGCTCTCGCGCAGTGTAATAGGCCAATGGCACACACAATATTCCCCAGAATGCATTGAATGCTCGCATAAAGGTGTAGTCGAGCTCTTCGGGATAGGTTTCGCCAGACTTGAACTCGAACGATCCATTGTAACCGGCGAGGACTCCGGAGAGACCAACAAGGATTTTACCTAGAGGAGGGTGCCTATTCGCCTTATTAAAAACAATACCCTATATATGCTCAAGGGTCGTAGACTAACACGTCAAAGAAAAGTTCGCGCTTGATGTAATGCGATCCGAATTTGCCAAAGCTGTTAAGGAGGTATATGGGTCAGCGACACGGCGAAGCAACGATTAGAGGATAATACGAACTGAGCTTCCTATGTGACTGTTAGCGATGCACATGGCGACCAAGAATAGACTATTAGACTTACATCCCAAGTAACAATAGGGCTGAGACCAATCTTCCACAGACGTGTGAAGACGGCGAAGGCTGTAAAAATCAGGGGCGCGATGATGAACTCCCACTGGTCGAGTACGTCGAGGAATGAAGACTCCTGTGCACAATCGTGTTAGCTGGTAGCTATCCCGATAGCTTCAAGCATATGTATACCTTCTTCTTTCCATGGACCTTCTTCTCGTCAAGCTCGGGCTGCTGCACCAGAGCTCCAGGGGTAGTAGAACCGGGAACGTTACGTCGGCGAGCAGCGTCACCGGCGGGATCAGCGCCGGACGCGACTGCGGCCTTCTTGTCGGCCATGATTGTGAACTATCTCTCGGCCTTGATCTTCGGGTCGAGAGGTAGATGGAATGGGGGAAATCGGTTGAACGAATGTGACCGCTGGTACAAAGGAGGCTTACGTAGGAAATCAAAGGTTCAAGGTCAAGAAAAAAAGGAGGGTCTTGAAGTGAATTAGATTAAATTGGTCAAAGATGACACAAGTAGGGCATATCTTCTACAAAGAAAGAACAGCAACTGGAGCGACCATGAGAATGCAGTGGGAAAGCTGATTCTCAAAGTCAAAGTAAGATGCTGGTAGAAGTGAAAGGAGAAGTTTGAGGTTTGCGTGGCGTGTACGATTAGAACGATGATAGTACCAAATACGGGATACCCTAGGCCGTGGTCCGGCCCTTTCAGTTGGCTCCTATATTTTTTTTCTCCTGCAGATTGATCCAGCTGAAAATCGATTTTAAGGTGAGGGACAGCGTCGATAGGCTGATACGACGCACTAAACGGCCCCCCATCTCCCCCCCTGTGCCCCTGGGTCTCCTGCCGCTAGCTTTATTTAGCATTCTAGGCCCTGAATGATAGCATCCTTTTTAGGGGACACATTGTTCATTTATTTGACACGCGCGTACAATGTACCTTCTGCACCTCGTATTTAACGACGCCGTGCCTCACATAGCCCCGATAATCTATATAAAATCAGGGATAAGACAGTTATTCCAATATCGAGATATTTCAACATCATCGAGTCCATAATATGTATATAGGATAACAGACTATCAATCTTTATATTCAACTGATCCCTATGATCAGATCGTCATCGCGAAAAATTGCATTTATGCCAAATGAACCTAAAAACACATTCTGACCTGCATACTCTTTATATCATCGGACGGGCGTTAACTCTCAGATCCGTCACCTAACTCTGCCAACAGGTAAACAGGCAGGATGAGACGAAGAAAATCAGCATGACCAAAAATTACAGCCATATCCTTGAATATAGGTTGAACCTCGATGGATTTCCTCGAATGGGATGTTTGTAATACACCATTGTCTCTGCTTCTGATTCTGGCCCTGGTGGATGCCACATGCCAGACCGCAACTCCTATCCCATCCAAGGTTTTGCCGAATGTACGAAAGTAAAAACCAAACCATCAGTGAATTATGAACATTGTTTCTCACACTCTTCTGATCTCCCTCGTCTCGTCATTGTCGCCTCTGCCCGACTCGCTTCGTTGTCCTTATGCAAACACTTTACAATACCGCAATGTGGCCGCCGTAGCCTTTGGGATCCCCGGCCGCCGTCTATATGAATCAGAATAGTCTAGTAGTCTCCCCGCAACCAATTTAATGCTCCGTGCTTCGTGAATTCAGTCATCTCGCTGGTCTATTGGCGCATATCTGCCTCCGCCGGCAGGACTGCTGCTGCTTCCCCGGTTTTGCCCGACCATTCTTGTTAGCCACTCGCCTACACGTCCTCGTGAACTTTGGCTTTCAGACCGCGTTTGCAGCTTGCCATCTATAATATTAACTGCTGGAGGGTCAATATCCAATGGAGGAATATTAGCATCCGAGCCAAGGGGACGCCCTCTAAGGTCAAGCGATGGCACGGGCGATCCTGCTCTAACCAAAGAACCTGTTTCCGACCTCATATCGGGAGTTCCAACTGCAGTGCTTGCATCTCCGAATAGCGAGTTCATGTCTTCTAGTCGTACACCACAGGTTTCGGGGTATATAAAGTACACTATCACTAGTTAATAACATTACAAGCAAAAAAAGAATTCTTGGACTTACCAACTACAAAACTAACAACGCAGAAGAAAGCATGTAGCAGATACAGTCGCCACTTGATCCATTCCTGAAGAATAGGAGTCATTTCGCCCACAAGCCAGTTGAAGGCCCAGTTAGAAGCAGTGGACAAACTTGCTCCCTTCGATCGAATGCTCAGCGGTAGGATTTCGGGCGGGTAAAGCCAGGGAATGGGTCCCCAAGAATAACCGAATGCAGCATTGTAAATCATGACGAAAACGACTACTAATGTCGGCGTGGATTTGATGTCCAGGTAAATGAAGTATGACACGAAAGACAGAGATATGGCCATTGCGACGGCGCCGGTAAGAAGGATAATTCGACGGCCCCAGCGATCTACAACGTACCACGGTGGGATTGTTGAAAGCAAGTACGTGATGCCATTGATGCCAGTCATCTTGATCGCGTCGTGACCAATCCAGCCGGCAGATTCGAAAACGTAAGGGGCATAATACGAGATGACGTTGATTCCGTTGAGTTGGGCTAATGCTTGAGCAGACATGGCAATGAAGATTCGAGTCTTGTAACGCCGGAACATGTCTGAGTAGGTTCGCTCGCCTTCCATACGTTGGAGTAAAACATTCATCTTGATCTCGCGGTATTCGTCTCTCGCCTTTGCGTTATGGATGTCGCCGCCGCCGTATAAGTTCGCTATGACGACAATGCCTTCCTCGTCATGGTCATTGTCCAGTAACCATCTACTCACATGTTAGCAGAGGCAGCTTCAACATAAGTCTTGAGCATTACCTGGGGGATTCCACAATGATTAAACTACCCAGGCCTAGCAGAGCTCCCATCACGCATTGCATGAGAAGAGGAATACGCCATGACATATCGCTCTCGATGTAGCCGCAGAAGTAATCAACCCAGACAGAGGTTGTGTAGCCGATGATGTTGCCCGAAAATTCAATACAGGCCAGTTTGCCTCGGTTGTGGGGAGGTGAGATCTCGGACTGGTAAACTGGAACAATGGTAGATAGGGAACCCACACCAAGACCAGCAATGATTCTTCCCAACATCATCATAGGCATGTTGGCAGCAAAAGTCTGGAGGGCACCACCAACGAAGAAGATAATTGAGCCGTACAAAATCGTCCTTCTCCGACCAATGATGTCACCGACCCTTCCTACAATTAGAGACGAGACCAGAGCACCAATCTCTAGAATAGCAACCATGGTTCCGACTTCAGCTTTCGAAGGGTTCTTAAAGTAATCTCTAAAGAAAGGGCCCCTAAAAACACTGTTAGAAACGCCTCTAGATATGCTAATTGAGCTAAGCAATGATCGACGGCAAGTCCTTACGTGATGATACCTGACATGACTCCTTGGTCATATCCGAAAAGGAAAACACCTAATGACACGAAGATACTCGTGAAGTAGCTGCAACAGAGTCAGCATGCTGCTCTATACCCATTGTTTGGAAGCGTGTTACACACATGAGGGCCTTGCCCGTGAAACCGTGAATCCCGGCACCCGGCATGATGGCGGCTATGATACGTTCTGCTCTTGAGATATGACGTGGAGGGACGTTGGGGATCTCGATAGCTTCCTTATCAATACCTCCCGGGAGGGACCTGGAGGAACGAGAACGACGATGGCTATGTTCAGAGACGGATCTCCTAAACTGGACGCGTTTGCGGTTGGGGTGACGCTTCAGGACACCCGTGAAGAGGTCCTGATTTACGGAGGTATCGGCGAGGGTCTTCCGCAAGGGATCCTCCTCATCTGCCAACTGCTCGGCGAGATCACCTGTATCAGTCCAGGAGTCGGAGTCGGCAGAGTCGGAGGAGTGTCTCTCGTGGGGTGGCTGGTCCCGGTGGCCGGCCAGCAATGACGTCGATTGGGCGCCGTGGTCGGATCGGTTGGTTAGGGTACGAAGGGGTATGTTTGAGGGAAGACGGTTAGATTTTGGTGAAGGAATTTTGGAGGTATTGGGGCTGAAGAGCAGCACCCTCCCGCGATAAAATAATATTTATTGGGATTGAGTTGGGGAATGCGGAAAGGGTGGAGTTCGTATATAGGACAGGGCGCCGAGATTCAGTGTCATCCGGGCCTGACGAGTGACGAACGGCGAGAGGCGTAACAGTCTTTTTTTCGACTAGAGCAAGTAGAGCCAGTCTCCAGCACGCACGCAGGTGGATCACCAAAGCACAAGGCACATGCACGACTCAATCTGGACCAAGCCGGGTACCACAACCACACACTGTAGGTACAATACAATTACTGCAACCTGGGCAACGGATAGCCCGACAACGGAGACGGGACCTTGGGACCTTGAGGCAGTCAATAAAGAGACAGTAAAAAGTTCAGTCCAGGTGATTTAGCGTATGTAAGGGTTATTAAAGTTAGGTATGTGAAGTCGGCAATTCAGGTGAACACTATTGGGATGGGATGTTTTTAGGAGAGACAGAAAAAGGAACGGATTAACGAATTTGTGTGCACTTCAAGCAAATTTCGAGGAAAGGGAAAAAAGGAAAATCTCAGGCTTCATAGGACAGATAGATGATTGATGAATCCTATCAGCAATCCCCTATTTTCACAATTTCAGGGGAGTAAGGGAGACAGCTGTAGATCTTAGGTCTCTTGGGTCAATGTCATTGTACTCCGTCTCACCACGTACTGTATTATCGCCCTAAAAACGTCTAGGGGTTTTCAGCGTAGTAGCGCTGCTAATGGGTAGCACCTAGCAATTCCGGCTGTGGGGTAGACACCCCCGAGAACCCCCACAGCGTCTCAAGCAGTTAAGACAGCAGCCAGCTTTAGGCGCCATCCTGTTTCCTATAGGCGGGAAATAGGTGATGCTTTATACGTTATACGATATGAGCCATGTACTCTACCGTATCCATCTGCTTACAACGACTGTGCTAGACCAAGTAAGGTTTCATACGTATCACCAAGTTCCAAGTAAGCTGTAACGATTTAATTGAGCCGCTCGAGATACCAGAACATCACCATTAGTAACCACGTCTAGATGATCTAGAGGGAAGCTTAATCTATACAACGGTAAGCTACCTATGGTTGTACTCCACGTGCGCCCACACATTTTGGCCCGGTTCGTCAACCTGTCGTGCCCACATCCAGAGTCCTTCTTCGCAACACACTCGATCCATAGATAGGCGACAGTCACATGATGTGCCTAGAGTTTGTGGGGTTGCTATTAGATATGCATCGTGCTGATCGCGTGTAGTATCAAGCAACCAATTCTCTGCTCTCCGTCTCTCATGGGGGGCACACTTTCAATTCGACCGATGGTCTTCAAGCTCCTTTTTGGAATTCGCATAAGATAGAACGCAACACATGTCGAATCCTTTGCTTGATTCGGCGAATGAATCGAAGCAGGCTCGAAGCCACCAGTCGGGTCAGGTGTCGGACGATTGCAAGGTTCAGCCGTGCTGGGCTCAACAGGCTCGCAGGCTATGGCGGCTCCCGTATGCAAACAGACCCACGATGGCATCATAGCTTCAAGACTCGGACCAAGGCGGTCAGCTAAAATGTCACTTGAGAATGCAACACCCCGGACTTTCTCCTCATCAGAATGAACCCTTTCCCAGTTCTCCCAGTGTCTCAGTCCTGCTGTTGGGAGTTTGGGGCATTTTGAGTCACAAGAACCATCTTGGAAGCTTGCATGTAGCTCGGCTGATTAAATACCCCCCTCCGTTACCAACTTCGAGGGCCCTTGCACCCACGCATTTATACGCACGTGAAGATAAAACACATACCAGAGCCTCCCTATATAAGAGTCATTCCAACTATAAGCCATTGTTCGCTTCTAAATTAATCAGTTTGAACTTCATACACATCAGACAGTTTATCATACTTCAGTCTGGCTTACATGGCTAACTTGATCACAAGATACAAATTCTCACCCCGAGGGTCACTGTCAAATCACCCACCCTATTGTATCAGCCTGCTCTCTTCTCTATATGTATGACTGTTCATTAGCAAACATCTTTCAGAATTTAGTGCCTGTAAACCACCTATTATACCAAATAATCAACCTCCTGGCATGTCAGGTCATTGCAAGCCTTTGCGGATTATTTAGAACTTCAAGCATCGCTTATTTACCTTAAGCAAATGCGTGTGGTGATGCCTCTTGGGGTCAGTTATGAACAAGACGTATTCGAGCATTGACTGGCTAAGAGACCAACGTAGACCCCAAATCACGAACGAGCTGACTAGCGTTGCTGACCATTGCTATTGGATGCCTTGGCGTAAAATAGGTGTGGCTGAAACACTTTTTCTCATCTGCCGCATGCGCCTCCACGCCTCAGAATGCCAGGAGAGTGGTATATTTGGCGATAATGGAACTCTAAAATGCCAAAGAATTCAGTAACGCTCTCAATAGCCTCTTAGTAAGTCCCATAGCTGACTTCGCGACTGATCAATGAGGAATTTAGATCAGTATTGTTGGCGACTCTTCTAATGCTCTTGCGGGAAGAAGTGTTCGCATTAGATCGGCCAAGTAGGCTATAATTATCCTGTGTCAAGCCGCGTTATGCAAGATAATATAATGCCTCCCGATGGACTCCCATGCACTAAGGTTCAGCGGGTAGAAACAGATAGTTTCGATACCTGGCTCCTATAAAAGACAATGTCGTCAAATCACTTCTCCAAAAACGCTCATGATGATACTCGCTATTGCGCTGTCGACTACTTATGTACGTATAGGGAAGTATGCATTAAATTATACCCTCTCAGGCAAACGGACCGTAAGCGGATATCCATTCATCCAAGATTGCGACAGGAACGCGCATGGGTCGGCGGGTATTGGTAACATTGGCCGGAAATCATGTAGCGCCAAAATGGCTGTCTTAGTAGCTTGCGCCTAAGTACTCTCAACACCATCGGCGTTTCTTCCTCTAGGGCCGTCCCGGCCAAGGACATGTGCATGCTTGGGGCTCATCGACGATGCACCTCGAGAAATACTGCCGCGACTAGTTGGCTTTGGGGTTTGCCTCCATCGCCACATCCTACGTCCTCACTAAAAGGTAGTCTGTTGCAGCGGTGCGGTCGATGGGAACCAAACCAAAACCAAGACCGGGCGACAAATCAGACGCTTATCGACGATAAACGCGGACCTGATGGCCTTGGTTGTGCGCTTTAAGAGGCTACAGCTCATCACGCATAAAGCTACTCCAATGTAAATTACTTACAGATGGGTCCCTTAAGTGCTTCCATGCGTGACTTCTAGGCCGTTTTGAGTAGGATTCACAGACCTTTTTATGCAAGACATTGCGGATCTTGCTGTCTGTGGACATTGAATATATGATATATATTTTTTTCTCATTTCTCCAACTAGTCGCCTTTGCCATCAAGTCGAGGCATAGCCAATTCGAGCTAAATAGAAAACTTCTCGTGTTGAAACTATCTAAGAGGATGTCTTTAAATTTCAAGGTAGTATTAGCTTTCCCATAGAATCTTAGTGCTGTTCGGTTGTATGAGGGTGTACTCTCGATTACCTATTCGATATTAGCCCCTGCTATAACCCAGACATCCAACTCATTTCAACCCCTGCAAGCAATGCTGAATCTCGCTGTTCCTGCCTTCTCGCCCAGGAACATCCAGATATCGAGCGACCCAAAATAGGCTTGGGAATAATTTCCAAGGTGGCCCACCCGTTCCCAGCCTGCCCAACCACGTCTTGTCATCTACCCTCATCTACCCATCGTCTACGTACCTTGTCCAGCTTGTCTCTTCCCTAACTGCCCAGTTCTGCCACTTTTCCGTCCTCGACCCAAGGTAGCTCGGTCTCTAGCTGTAGAAGGCACAAGGGGATCCCCAAGTCTGGCTTAGCAGCATCATATCATCCTATCACCCTATCACCCTAACAACCTTCGCCCTGGCCTTGTTGCGCCCTTCATTTCCTCCCTCCTCCCATCTAATCCCTCTGCCGTAGAGGCTTCAAGAAACATATTCAATTTTCTTGGAAACGAGACAGCACCATTAAATTCGAAATTCGATAATTGGAGAGGAAGGGAGTTCGAGGGGGTAAATCGACTTACATCATAAACACTCGATCTTCGATTTTACTGACTACGAATCTGCCGACAAGCGCGAGTCAGGCTACTATCACCTACCCAACACAGAAAAAATTCACAACCGCTGAGCGCCTCTGCGCGACACAATAACTCTACTATCAAATTTCAGTCGCATATCGAAACCGAAGTCTATCACTTAGACCGTACGCATCTAAGCATTGCGACTCGATTGGACGGACTAGCAAAAGTCAGCGTTATCAGCGCAGGTCACTTTTATTCACGAGCTATCTACTTTACTCGATAATACGCACCGCGCGACCGCTTCGCGCTACCCAGTCAAATGGGGTCGACAAATTTTGGCAACTTCGACGTATGTGCCCCCCTCAGCTTTATGAGATCGCAAGCAAGATGTTGCGACAGCTTTTGCGAATTAGATTCATCTAACATGGTGTATGCAGGCCTTCTGTCGCGATTCAACCCTACCGGTTTGCAATGTATGTCCCCATATATCCAATGATACATACCGCTATGCGATATCCCGTCCAAGACTCAAAATCGCTAACTGGGGCTAGGTTCTCTCGGAAAATCATAATCAGACGGGTGGATGGGGTGGCTGCGAGCTGCGCGGCATCCCGCTGTCTAACAATCGGTACTTGGGAAATCTAGGTTTGTCTAACTGCACAGCTTACGTCTGCTCATGCTAACTGGGTGCAGGGTCCATACTATTGTGCGGAATTGCTATTGCGGTATCGTTACTGCTGCTGCTGCGCTCGGAAAGGAAGAAGGCTGCCGTTGGTCGGAGGTCCGTATCACTGCCTAGGCTAGCCATGTTTTTTTTACTAATACGGATACAGAGAGATGCAATTGTTTCTACTCGGTTACATCATAATCGAAATATGCGAAATATTCACTGTTGGAGAGTTCCCCCTAAGTGGAGGAGTACGAGTGGTATGCGACACCCCAATGCGTATCACAGCAGACACGAGAGACTAACTAATTCGACTAGGCCTTCACTGGAATACATATCGGAATGATTATTGCGACAACGTGGATTCTGCTACTTAATGCCGTTGTAGGATACCAGATTCTTGATGATGGAACTCCGCTTTCCATGGGACTAATGGTCATATCCGGCGCTGTTCTCTTCATCGGCACCGGCTATATCACACTCGACACAGGTTATCACTGGACCAACGAATTCATCCCCGATCCTAGTGACCACTATCGAAACATCGCACTCTACGTCCTCTACCAGCTCGTGCCGCTTATCTTCCTCGTGGCCTTCTTCGTCTTAGAAGCTGTACTGGTGCTGAGGATCTTAGGCGAAGTACGACCGATGATCTATCTAGCAGGCGCTGCCCTTCTGTTCGCGATAGGGCAGATATTCAACTACGTCATCAGCCCATATATCTGCAATGGAACTGCGGGTAAGATCGATGGAGCGCTATTCGAGACCCTCTTCACGTTACTCTCAGTAGTGATGATCTGGGTATTCTGGTCGAGCATCACAGAAGACGACTGGCCGATCGCCAGCCAGCCTGTTTCAGGCTACCCCTAATTCTTGTCTCTCTTTTGAAATACGGAGCTGGCGTTCAGGTTCAAAATATACCCGTTCATGTTCGTTTCTTTTCATTCCTTGGCTGCACCCCATCGATAAAGACACATGAACCCGTCTCGAAGGAAATGGTAGTATAAAAAAAATACCCATGAAAAAATTTAATCCAATAAGAAAAACTCGTTTAGGAAAGGAGAATCGGGAAGAGTATGACTGCATGCGTTATGCGACGCGATGCAAGTATGCTTGAGGAGAAGCATATCAATATGTAGGTATTCATAGATATGGCTGGAGTGATTTGGCACTCGTCAGTTGGTGAAGAGATTCCAGCGTCGTTGAAAGTATACCCCAGATATTACACGACTAATGTACATGATGTCGTACGATAGAATTGAATAATTGATGCAAAATATATGTTATGAATCAGCTCTCACGGTTGGACTTGAAGTGAGCAAACGTGCCCCAATAATACTCGGACTAGGAAGATGCATCTTTAAGTACCTTCGTACATCTTACGTTGCACTTTCTGTGGAGCAGTCATCAATATCGACTGTAATTGGCCAAAGCTCTTTGTGCTTAGTACAAGGCTGCATATTTGCAAGCCGTCGCATTCCAACAAAGACCTTAGCCTTGTCTGAAAATCTCCATATCACGACCACTCGATATAACGTTCCTTTGTAAATCGCCAGACTATTTGAAAGGGTTATGCTGCATTGTTAACCTTCCGCTGACGACGCCTTAGGTGTTGTCAGAATTGCAGCCGTGCATCGACTCGAACCAGGATCATAGACAGCCCCTCGAGACCATTCGCTCACTCACTACGAACGACTTTTGACATTGAGGATTTATGTTCTACGATAACATCCTCACCTGCTCCCCCGCCTTTCCACTAAAACCATTGTTACGACACTCTTTATAATTGCGTTCCGCTTATTCGTAAGGGCCAAGCCGAGTGGTCTAGCACAATAGGTTAATCTAAACTCAACCATGGCCGACTCCGATGGCGAGTACCATGCCGACGATGGTTCCGACGATGAGTTCGGCAATCACCAGGTGACATCCAGCTCGCGACACGAAACTCGATCCCGAAATCGACCCGATAAGAGCAAGAAACCAAATAGGAAAGGCGTTAAGGCCGCCTGGGAAGATATTCAACGTTCGTGGGACACAGTAATAGAAGATGCCGATGGAACGATCGCGGGGATTATCGAGGGCCGCGCCGAGGCAGAGAAGCGCGCACGACTGCTAAAAGATACCACCCCCCTCCAGCGCGGTATAATACGACATTTAGTCCTGGTCCTAGACATGTCTTTCGCTATGCTCGAGAAGGATATGCTACCCAGCCGATACGAGTTGGCCATGGCATACGCCTCGCAGTTCGTTAGGGAATATTTCGAGCAGAATCCCATATCCCAACTCGCAGTAATAGGGATGCGAGACGGTGTTGCTATCAGGATCAGCGATATGAGCGGAAACCCGACCGACCACATCGAGAAGCTACAGGGTTGGGTCAAGCAGGATCCCCAGGGGAATCCCAGCTTACAAAATGCCCTGGAAATGTGCAGAGGTGCTCTATTGTGGGTTTCTACAGCTTAGAAGAGAGGAAGGATTCGGAATCACTGATGATTTTTGGGTATAGTCATACGCCATCGCATGGGACGAGAGAGGTTGTGATCGTCTACGGCGCCTTGATGTCGAGCGACCCGGGAGACATACATGAGACAATCACATCTCTCATAAACGACCGAATACGAGTATCTATTGTCGGACTTGCCGCTCAAGTCGCTATCTGCGAGGAGCTCTGCTCCAAGACCAATGGAGGAGATAGCTCGGGCTACAATATAGCTCTACACGAAGACCACTTCAAGGAGTTATTACTGGCGGTTACGACGCCCCCCGTCACACGGACGCAAGAACAAAGTAATGCCAGCCTCCTAATGATGGGCTTCCCGTCGCGAACCCTCGCCTCGGGAGACAGCATACACTACTGCGCCTGCCACAACCGGCCTTCGCGCGAGGGCTATGACTGCACGCGCTGCGGGTCGCGAGTGTGTCGGCTGCCGACCGAGTGTCCGGGCTGCGGGCTCACGTTGATCTTGTCAACCCATCTGGCACGGTCTTACCACCACCTATTTCCGCTCCGCAATTGGGTCGAGGTGCCATGGACTAAGGCTAAGCAGTCCAAGGCTTGCTACTCCTGTCTGACGCCGTTCCCCGACGCACCCGACTCCAATAAGAATAAAGACAAAGCCAAGAGCAAGGGCAAAGATAAAGAGGGCAAAGAGAGCACGGGCAAGGAGAAGTCGGCGGTCAGCACGCTACGATCATCCGTCAAGGGGCTCAGCGAGTCAAGTAGATATGCGTGCGAGGTCTGCGGCAACCATTTTTGCATTGATTGCGACCTTTTCGCCCACGAGGTTCTACATAACTGCCCGGGGTGCCAAAGTGATACTAGGGGAAGGCAGCCGCAGCAGCAGAATGGAAACGGTGAGGTGAACGGCGAAGCCAATGGGAATGGTGCTATGGAGATAGATTCATGAGACTTGGCATATAAAAGCCCGCTGATAATGGGCCATATGGGGCAAACAAGGGGTTTGCTAATGATATAATCCACTATAACATGGACGAATGAGGAATAACAGCACGAAAAGTAGGGGCGTTGGTTGGTAAGCCGCATACTGGAAAGGAACCACATCATCACTTTGCGTTTGGGGACGACTCCCATATAGAGAAGGCGTTTTTGCTAGCCGGCTGCTAGCTTTTAAGGGATGAGAAGACGTTGGAGTAAAATGGCAATCAATTCAGTCGCTGCTATTTTACTAGAGGTAGATCAGCCAGCTGCGTTAGCTATGTGTATGTACCGGTTTTACTAAGAATACCCGCGAAATGCACCAACACCCTCATGCTTCACCATGCATTTATTATAGTTAGTGTTTGTGATACGTCGTCAATCTAAGCCATGCCTTTGTGTCGTTAAGTAATTATTAATACTGGTATCGTACACGGATTCTTCTCCGTCTCTCTTGCTTTCTTGCAAGCTAATTAGATAGGTAAGTCATGTAAGTAAGTGCTTGAGCAAGTTCCAATTATAGGTTTCCTCTCTCAGCCTGCTCGCGCTCGATGGCCTCGAAGAGACTTTTGAAGTTGCCCGCGCCAAAGCCGTCGAAGCTGTTCCGCTGGATAATCTCGACGAAGACGGTAGGGCGGTCAACGAGTGGCTTGGTGAAGAGCTGTAGCAGGTACCCTCCCTCGTCATAGTCGATGAGGATGTTCAAGCGCTGCAGGGTGTCGAACTCCTCCTGGAGCTCCCAGGAGCGCTTCTCGGTGCGCAGGCGCTCGCGCATGGTGTCGTAGTAGGTGTGCGGGACCGATATAAACTCGACGCCGCGGGCGCGCATGGCGGCGACGGCGGTCACGATGTCGTCGGTAAGTAAAGCCACGTGCTGCACCCCGGGCCCCGAGTTGAACACGACGTACTCCTCGATCTGCGACTTCTTCTTGCCCGGCGCCGGCTCGTTGATGGGCATCTTGACGCCGTTGTCGGCGCTGCTCATGACGATGCTGCGCAGCGCGCTGAACTCGGTGCAGATCTGGCTGTCGTCGACGGACCAGAACCGGTGGAAGTCGAGGCACCGCTCGTAGAACTCGCACGCGGCCGCCATGTCGCCCCACGACTGGTTGCCGACACAGTGGTCGATGCGCGCGAGACCTACCGGCGGGAGCACTACGCTCGACGGCGCCGGCGCGCGCGCCGCGAACCCCGGCAGGAAGGGCCCCGTGTATCGCAGTCGTTGTATGAGTGTGTGCGTGGTGTCGCCGTACGTGCGGATGACGGCCGTGCGCACATCGCCGTGCTGCTTGTCGCGCAGCAACAGCGGCGGCTGCACGGACGCGGCGCCGTTCTCGACGG
>JAOXNQ010000010.1:989156-1071270 GCA_028571165.1 Hypoxylon perforatum
GTTCTCGACGGCCCGCGACCACACGGCGTCGACGTCGTCGACCTCGAAGGCCACGTCTTTGACGGCGTCGCCGTGCCGCTCCAAGTGCGCGTGCATCTCGCGCAGGAGCGCCAGCTCCTCCTGGCTGATGGGCTCTTCCTCCGGCAGGTACGCGAACGAGCGGATGGGCGACGTGAAGACGAACCGGATGGCGCCGTTGGCCACCACGTACGACGTGAAGAACCGGCTGCCCGTCTCCAGGCCCCGGTAGGCGACCGTCGTGAACCCGAACAGCGTGTTGTAGTACGAGGCCGCCTGCTTCGCGTTGCCAACCCACCAGGTGACGTGGTCGTAGCCGTGGAAGCTAGCCACGCCGGCTCGGACCGCGTGTCCGTCTGAGTGGGCGCTTGTGTGAGATGACATTATGGTAGAGGAGTATCTCGGGGGAGACTCGGAAATAGCTGAAGGCGCCATTTTGTGTTTGTGTATGTGTATCTGGAATGTTTACGGGTATCTGTTTCACTGTTCGATGCTATATTGGCTCGATCAAGAAGATGTATATGAACGGAGAATCGGAGTTCAATGGGTCCTAAAGATTAAAAGGGAATGAGAGAGAGTAAACTTGAATAGTCCACGTGTAGAGGAGCATAAATAAGGAAAAGAGAAGTATATATAAAAGCCGCCACCAACTTACTCTGCTACATATACGTCTGAACCTACTGAGCAGATACCTTCTCTACGGTTAACGAGGGATACTTCGGCGGGTCGGACTGAATTCCGCACCCTCAACCCGCCGGTTAGCGAGTATGCGACTCCAACTTCTAGGCACTAGGGCGGCCGCTGCCCACTGCTCCCATACTTCCATAGATCTGGGGAAGGGCTCGATAGCCTACCACCAGCCTTGATGTGGTGCTTGTGTTGCTGCTGCGGTGGTAGCGGCGGAACGAACAAAAGACGTCAGACATTGCCGAAGCTAGCCGCGCCCCATGACAAGGTGTCACACACAGTCCGAGCTTCACCTATCCGAGACCACCCAGTCCAATGAAAGCCAATGGGTTGGAACGGCTAGAAGGGGCGAAGTGATCACTGCTTATCACTGACCGTAGGTAGCTGCAGGTGTAGAGGTGCGCGGAAGGTAGCATAGTGTCGGAACTGGAATAGGGGCCGAGGCGGAATGACAATGCGGCACATCCAAAGCACCTAAGGTTTGACAGGTTTGATAAGCTTTATCTTTCGGGAACTTCCCCAGATTGTCTCACATGTTATATTTTGTAACCTCGAGACATTCGACACAGCCTCGCCAACGTCAGGTTGAAAGTTAATTCGGACCAGGTTATCTTCTCCACTCGTCTTGAAGTCCGACACCACAGGAACCTCCGACGTACACTTAAAACCATCAACCAGTCCTGATATTCCATCTCCGCTAAAATGGAATCAATTTCCACATCCATGAGTCTCCGTGACTCTAATGTCCTTATGAAGATCAAAGATCCGGAATGGAATCCCTCAGCGACAGTTACCATGGATAACACTCTGCCTAAGGATCCGAACGTGTCCGACCCCGCCCTTTATGGCCACATTGTTCAAAAGGAGCGAGGAATCATACAAGCTCTGCAACAACTCGAGACACGCCTTCTTGGAGCGAAGCCAGCATCAAGAGTTGAGCTCGCCCAGGAATACCGCCGCTGCGTGTTGGGATTTGCGGATCTAATCAACCAATTCCCCATGTACGCCAGTGCTCGAAACAATAGAGCACAAGGTTATAGGAGGTTGTATGGAAATAGCTTATTCCTATCCGGCGGATACGGCCCTGGAGCGTTGTTATCGGATGCGGATGCCCTCGACCCGAAAGCCACCATCGCCCATTTGGTGCTCTACGACCTAGACGAAGCGATCAAGCTCATAACACCGAAAACTTCTCACGCTTCCGTCTCGCCCCAAGCTGGAAGAACCCTTTCATCCGCACATACTCAAAGAGCCGCCATCTATCATACGATAGCCAAATCCTTCGAAACTCGCGAGCCAGCCTGTATCGCCGGAAGGAGGGAGTCGCGTTGGACGAAGGCGGATTTTGAAGAGGCGGCCTCGAGTGATTTTGCCCAGGGAGCAAGATACGGGAACGAGATCGCCAAAGGGTTGGCCGTGAGTACGAATCCAACAGCCAAACTTTGCGGGCAGATGGTGGCGGCAGCTATGAAGGAAGAGTACGGTCTAAGTTATAGCTGCGAAAGTCGAAAGTTCTTGTAAAGAGATAATGACGCTTACGATAATAACCGCGGGTAAAGGAACGACCGACAATGACAGGTGTCTGGCCATAGTAATGTAATTTGATACCATATTTCAATTATTGTCCAAGGTTATCTTCTGGCTTTCATTTGTTTTTGCTGTTATCGCTCTGCTACATGTTTAAGGCTGAAAGAAATCGTCCGAGGCGTGAAGTCTATATCAACTTAGTGGACAGCTTCGTAGGCTCGACGCAGCATATTATTGGGCCGGCTTGCTAGTAAAAAGATTGCCAAATCGTCTACATAATGGTCCAGGTTAGAAAATGAACACTTGATAAAGCTCTTACGGAATATGTACCTCTTGCCTGCCTCAATGGTCTGCTCTGTTGTTTTACCCTTCTCTTTCTGCTCTCGGTTGATTCTCGTGGCAGCAGCACCAAGCCCGATTATCACTGCGAAGATAGGATCTCCCATACGAGAGATTATGTAAGTTGGAGGAGCCATTGTGGTTGACGAAGTAAAATGTCAGGTTGAGTGACTGGTATGGGCTATTCTGAAGGGTCTCATCTATCGAGCGTCGATCTTTGGCAGCTTCCGCTTGCCGACGCTTGAGCTAGATGTGGGGCTTGCCAACTAAGAAGGTGCTCGGACCACGTGCTTACAGCCCCGGCTCTGTGCACTCCACACACAAATCAATTTAGCCAATCATCTGCAAAACCCTTGGTTCGCTTAATTTTCTCAGGCACAATTTCGATTTCCTTAGCCATCGCGAACATCTCAATCCTCAACTGTCGACAATCTCAATACGCCCAATTCGCCAACCCACCCAACAACCTCACACCCCCGGACTTCCTTTTTCGACGACAAATAGCGAAGCCGACAAAATGAAGTTCCTCAAGGTTGGCCGTGTCGCCATCATCACCCGTGGCAGATATGCCGGTAAGAAGGTATGTTTTGACAAGAAAAGGAGAGGAAGAAATTCCGAGGGGAGAGTTACAGTTTGGACTCCGAAGAAGATGCACCACAACACTACACAGCACCTCACAATCCCTCGAAAACCCTGAAACCGAGTCGCTACATGCCGAACAAAAAATTGCAATGGCCTGATTTTATACCGTACCAATACACATAAATGCAGAGATAATGGAATTCTAACACGGATTACTCGGCAGGTTGTCATCATCCAGCCCGTTGACAGCGGCAACAAGGCACACCCCTACGGCCACGCTCTCGTCGCCGGTATCGAGCGCTACCCCTCCAAGATCACCCGACGCATGTCGAAGACCCGACAAGAGAAGCGATCTAAGATCAAGCCCTTCGTCAAGGCCATCAACTACAACCACCTGATGCCCACGCGATACACCCTCGAGCTTGAGGGCCTGAAGGGTGTCATCACGACCGACACCTTCAAGGAGGTCAGCCAGCGGGAGGATGCCAAGAAGAACGTCAAGAAGGCTCTGGAGGAGCGCTACACGAGCGGCAAGAACCGATGGTTCTTCACGCCTCTGAGTATGTCCTACCAGTTCAACAAATCTTTTACCACAAATCGAGGTTGCTAACCCCTTTCTCTCACCAATAGAATTCTAAATCCTTTCGTCTGCATAACTTCCGTCGTTCGGTCTCAAGGGGGTTCGGTCTGGGATGTAAATCGCATCAATTGGCATTAGGAGCCTCAAGGGTCTTGCTCTGAATTAAGAATCAATGAAAAATGAAACCACACTTGACGAATGAACCACCACCCATATGCTTCGAGTGTCCCGATGTGATCCAACTGGGTGGTCAACCCACTCCCATAGTCTGAGCATTAGAATGATGGGTTAGACGGTTCTGGTGAACTTGAGCCATGAAGTTGGGTTAGGCTGCTGGGACTGTTGGCTGTCTTCTCCATAGACCCATAGAAGTCCCAACCAATTCAACATTTACAAATGATTTCTTAATTTTAGTTGATGGTGTAGACTTTGTCTATCATTTTACCTGGTCTCAATGCTACCGCTAATTAGCAGATTGTATTGCTCGCAATCTCGCCGTATTTAAAAGTGGTGACTTTATCATGTCTACAAGTGTTAAGGATTTTTTATCATAGACCAAGAACAAACATCTTTATTTCAGATTCTTTTTTTTTTCATTTAGCTCTGGTTCTTCCATACCCTTCTAAGCTACATGGGAAGATGAGCCCTATTGTGATGCAACGAGTAGATGCAATCCGGCCCTCGTGCAAGTGACGTTTGTTCTGCTTTCTATAGCCCTTTCATGAACCGCGTGGTTGTCCCTGTAATCACTGACCACGACACAAAAGAAAAAATCTCCCCTTCAACAATTAAGAGCAGTTCTCTTTCCCCCTAGAAGACGAAAGGTCGGAAATGTGTGCAAGTATGTACTCGAAAAATCAGGGAAAACGCGTACAGGTTCATTACGTAGCGTCTACCCATCAGGCCCAGTTCACGTGCGGAACGTGAGCACTGCCCTTATACACCGGGAAGATTACAAAAGGTATATGGCGAAAGGGGGAAAGCTCATCTTGCCAAGTCCAATCTCTAAGAGGAAACGCCAAACTTCTCAGCGGCACCAGCAAGGTACTGCGAAGGGTCATACTCCGGGGCGTAGGTCGGAGCCAAGCCACCAAAGAGAATGAAGACAAACAGCACAACGGCTCCGATGACAACGACCTTGCGAAGAGCAGGACGGGCAGCACCAAACTCGGCCCACTGTCGGCCAGCTTCACCGGCATATCCCTTAAGGGCTTCAAGTCCAAGCTTGTAGTAGACCATACCACCTAGAGCAATGGTGTAACCGAAGGCCTGGAGGCCGGAGATGGGAGTACCCCAGATAAGCATGGACGCCATAACGAGCAGGACATCCTTCAGGACACCGCAAAGAGTCATGATGACAGCCGAAGTCTTGCCAATCTATATAAATGGTTAGCATTTACATCAATCATGCAGATTTGGACCGGGTAGCCGGATGCTAAGCTTACCAAGAAGACGACCGAGACGTTGAGCAGGAAAGCACAAAGTCCGTTAAGGAAGAACGTGAACAGACCAACGTGGTAAACCTCGGGCATAGAGACCTTGGGTACCTCCCAGATGAGCGCGACAAAACCGTTCATGGCAGCGCAGATAGGGGCAAAGTAGTAGAGGGACACCAGAGGGTCCATCTTGTACTCGGCCGAGCTGAGCAGTGCCTGAACCAAGTTGAGACGGATAGCCTCGAACAGAAGACCTCCAAGCTGGTACAAGAATCCAATCCAGACGAATCGGATCTCGCCAAAGGACGCGATGATGACACCGACGACGATAGCAGACACGTTGGCCAGCTGCTTGAGGTTCGGGGGCGCAAGACCCATGGCCCAGCTCGAGAGAAGGACGGCGACGGGGGTGGTGGCCTGGAGTAATCCGGAGTTAACACTTAATTCCCTGTATAATCTTAAGTATTCAGAGTTTGTACCTTAATCATCTGAATGAAAGCGACACTGAGGTAGAGGTAGGTCAGGTTGCCGCAAATCAAGCTCAAGCTGAAGAAAAGACCGATCGGGACAATGGCACGGAGGTAGACGCGTCCGGTCATCTTAACCGACTTGCGACCGTCGAGCAGGGTGGTGTAGCGAGCCATCAACTGCGTCGCGATAGTGGCAAAGGTCAAGTGGTAGGTCGTCAGAATGACAGGGTAGCCTGAGGCAGAATTAGATATTGCTCCTGATCGCGATAGCTTCTAGACTACTTACGGAACTCGAGGGTGTCGAGAATCCATTTGTTGAACAGAATAACGGACGACGACAAGCTGATCCATGTCCTGTATTAATGTTTTGTTAGTTTACTGTTCGTCTCAAGATTTACAATTCATCTGGAACTTTAGAAGTCAACATGGTTCAGGTCTAAACCTACATAACATAGAAAGCCGGATGGATAGCGGCCTTGGGAGGCTGAGGCTTCTCGGCTTCCTGGGTGGTGGTAGGGAGGATAGGGCCCTTGGGCTCAGGTCGGGGGACCTCGCCAGAGGTACGAGTCTTCTCGTCGGCCATTGTGGTTGTTATCCGAAGTGAAGTATGTGAAAAGGCTCGCGAACGCGACGTAGTCGAAGAAGATTGAAAGAAGTGAAGATCGATGACACGGGCGTGAATGAGTGACTAGGCCAAGCCTGCAGGTGCGAAGGTGCTGAAACCAATTAAAAAGGGTGTAAGTGAATTGGAGGGGCGGCGTTACAACGGGCAAAAGTTCAAGTTCGCGACTACTGTCGGGAAGTGAACTTCTGTTCTCTCTTTTCGTGAGCTTCGAAAGAAGAGGCCCTGGTATTTCCAGAAGTTGTGGAAGAAAAAGATGTACGGGAACAAAAGGCTGGATGGAAAAGAAGTTGGTACGGCTAATAAATTTTCTATTTCTGGTGACAGACCTGGGTATTCGCGTCGATAACGCCTATAGTACAAAGTTTAGGTACCTAAGGTACCCGCCGTCCCGCCGTACACCTCCTAAGGGCAACTCCTGAACGCCTAGAGCACCCAGACATCCCAACCTGGGAGCTCATCCCGCGCCGTCTTTAGCCCCAGAACTCCCCCCAATTGAAGGATAGATTTCAGACACGCGCTACACCCACTACGAGTTCCAAGTGCCATGCACCGCCAGGTACCGTGTGGGCAAACGGGCAGTGTTCGTAACCTCCCTACCCGGCCGGCTTACCGTTCTACCGCCCGCGCCTGCCGTCTTGCCATGTGTACCGGTACAAGTACGATGCCTTCTGAAAAGTCCACCCCCACTAAAGCTCATTCCCTGGAATTCCTGCGTTCAGGGGAGTTCTGATAGGGGTCAGGGGTTATTAATTGCGTAGCATGCCTAATTCGGATAGGTGCACGATTAGAATATAACTTGAACCAGGGAATATCAGAGCCACTGATGTCGTTTGAAGAGCCTCTCATTTCATCATGGACCGCTCCCTCCCTCCCTACCACCCCACGGCGGGCCACACCGCAAGCAAGCTAGCTGGCTGGCAAGCATGGACTTGGGACAAGTTTGTCCTAATCCAATCTAATCCTCGAGGATTGCAATTTCAAAGCGAGTGTGTAACTTGTTGGTTTTATTATGAATTAGCTCGAGGTATTTGTTTCAGGATAACACCAGAGGGATCTACGTGTGATACTGAGTCTGCGTTTATAATACTGTGATATGTGTGTGTGGACTTGCCACGAGGACACGAATAACAAACAGCATTCCTCTCTTCGCAATTCAAACATCTAAACTTTATTAGGCTTTTTACATATGGGTTTTATTCCTAACCTCTAACCTATCCTTCAAGTACAGTAACCCCGTCTATTATTGCTTACCACCTCGATATCGTTTATAACACGTATGCAACAAGGCTCGAGGCGGGATGAACGAAGCGGCACGTTTGTCATTGACGGGAAAAATAGCTACTACGAGGTTTCACCTGCGGTCCGCCATATGCTGATATCGGTAGAGATCAAGCTAGGGCTATCGACGGATGCGCCCCGTGCCATCCTATCCTACTGTGACGTAGCCAATCGATAAATCCTCCGAATTCCAATCTTCCCTTTGGATGGGCTGGATGGGCTAGAAAGATAGTTATGGGGTCAGCCCTGAGGCCCTGGCCTGGGTAGGCTATTAATAAGGCTATCGTATCTATCGTACCATCGTGAGTGTCAAGCTTCGTGGGGTCTTAGGCTATGCCTCGGAATTAATGATAGTAGGTCATCATGGCCCCTTCAAGTTGTAAGCTGTTCTCTCTCCTTGTCGGGTTTCCTCGTATGAAACGTCATCAAGTCGCCTCCGTCCCAAATACGAGATGTGAAGAGACGATATAAACTTCGGGGGCCACGTATCACACATTGCGGCTCTGCAATCTACGTATTGTCCATATTAAAAAGGGCACTAGAAAGGTTTCATTACTGCAAACATGCCGGTCGCGCATCTGCCCGTCCGACTTCCCCGACTTCCTGGATTGCTGGCAATGCATTTACTACCAAGGAATTGTCGACACATACGTATGTAACTAAACGGCGTTCTACAATATACGTCCCGGACGGATGGTTACTCATTCCTGCAGGTAGACAACCTACAGCCCAGTTGACAGCTTTCAGTTTCAGCTAAGGATTTTATGGCGTCAGTCAGCCGCTGCATGTCAGCTTTTTGCGGTAGCGGCCCAGGCCTGTATAGCATGCATTGGGAACTTGCATTCGCCGGAAGCCTTCTTCTAGCCATTCGAGGAGGATTATGCGAGATGATGGTATGCTGCAAGAGGATTGCTCCTAGCTTGCTTTACATATCCGTGGCCAGCCCGGGTATACATACACTTAAGCTTATCTGTTTTCAGCTTCAACTTGTTAATGTCGAGGTCTTGAATATCTTCGGCTATTTGTCTCACTCTTGCCCCTAAATTTGACTTTTATATCGTCCTATCTCAAAAGGTTGGCTCGATATAACGGGCAACTAAACACTTCTTAGGTAAGATGTGGCCGCAAGCGCATACACTAATCTTTACGCACACATTTTTGTGACCAAGTATTTATAGTAGCCACCCTGAATGGTGCTAAGCAGCCTGTACGATAATAGAAAATCGATACAGATTCAACCTTTTGGTCCCCTTTATTCTGTCATAGTCACAGGAACCAGCTTGAAAACTAGCCATTTAGCATTTTGAACACGCTCCAAATGTGGGCTATTCTAAACCTGGTTCCAACGGAACTGAAAAGTCGGTATTTCCACTTGGGGGTGTTGTTTTTTAAGCCGCCAGGTGGCTCCGTGGGCCGAAAGATCAACTTGAGACGGCGGCTTTGGCAACTTTGCAAATCTTGAGTGTCGATCTCGCGGAGCTAACCGGTCCTGAAGCTCCAACCAGAAGCCAAGTATCTAGAGGGGGTCAGTTTTCCCGGCCCAACTTGGTAGTTGTTGAGCGGAAAAGAAAGATCGACATTGAGGTTGATCAAGGTTAGCCATACAAGTACATTGACATTAGACGCAGGAATAGCTCCAGTATTAGCCATTGTTGACGGACCTGGGTGTGAACGGGACACGACCTTATCGAAATTAAAAACGATCTTCGGGGCCCCAGTTTGGTTGACGAATGCTACATGTTAATCGCAAGAGTGATGGAAGTGGGTAGTGGGAGTAGAGATGTCGGAGACGATATTAGTTATTTTATTAGGTAGGTAGATAGTCTCAACACCAACTCAGCTGCCGGGGTTCTAGAGCAGGCTAGTGTCTTTAAGACACGATGGTCCTCATCAGCGCTTCCATTGCCTGACTCGCTCAAGCCGTGCTACACTGCTCTACAGTAGCAATGGATACGGGAACGGTGCACGAGTGGGATACAATATGGAAAGTGTTGAGGCGGAGGACAGCGGCGTGCTGACGGGTAAAAGCGCTTGCAGCTTTGGGGAAAGAGTCGAAGACAACTTGGCAGCCTCGTCTTGCATTTGCTATCATAAGGATGCTATCAAGGGTTGACAGCCGGAACTGAACAAGACAGAATATCCCGCGCCCGGCGGAATCGCTACCGTATAATATTAACACATACACACTATTACTACTACCTTAGCTATTTTGGGTGACTGATGCCGATGACAAGCTTGTGATGTCGTGCTCGACGCTGGACAATTCAGATGTTCGAGGTTGACGCGTACAAGGGACGGGTGTGAGCTTCATCTTATTATAAAATTGCAGACAGGGGTTTCCTGGTGGTCAATCGACCCTCTACTGATATGCTCTTGATTACCATCACACATTAAATTTGCTCCTATCAGAAATTAAACGTCTTTCACATGCGGGCGTGTAATGTCGGTTATGTACATAGACAGTATCTAGATTCGTTAGAGATCGTCATGATCACAGCCTCCCCCTATTGAGGGAGTTAGGGAGGAGTCTCCTGAGTTGACGTTGACATTTACCCCTGACTTTGCCTCACTTGAACAATTCGTCCGGCCAGTGTCAACGGACATCCCAGAAAGAAGGGAGACTAGCGGCAACTATTCCATATTTACTGTCTGTGCTACAGGTATAGTATATGTTTGAATCATGACAATAAAGCTTGCCTCAAGTAAAGTTCGTCGGAAAAGCCGCTGCCTCTGGTCCCTGCAGCCAGCTAGAAAGGAATTGTTTTCTTTTCGTCTCTTACCCCCCAAAATGAGATGAGATGGGTAGACCAGATTGATCTGGATTAACTCTATCTCCAATCTGAATTTAGCATCACACCGTTTAATAGAAAGTCTCGAATGCTCGAATATGCTTGGTCGCCCTGGACCACGCTTGAAAATTTGAGAATTGATTCGTCGCTATCACAGTCTAGGGCCAGAATATTCCTCCAATGGGTTTAGAATGCTACCTAAATAATGATAGCGTCGAGTCCAGGGCTTTTATATGCAGGTGTATGCACGTACCATGGGCCCTTCGTACGGTACCTACCTAGGTACATACTATCTAGGGTAACCGTGTTGACCGTATCAGGTAGAAGACCACATCCAATTGGACGGATGAATGTTGCCAAGTTGCATGACGGAGAGACAGGGGCCTGATAAGTGGAACGGCGCACACACCAAGGCCTGAACCAGACAACGAGCCCAGAGACAGCGAGACACTGCAGATACTGGAACACCTCGCTGCACGTACAGGCACTTACAGGCACTACAGACGCTACAGACGCTACAGGCATTACAGGCACGTACCACGTACCACGTACCATGTACCCTGCCCAGTGTGGACACGCTAACACCATCCACAATTTTAGTTTCAGTAACCCCTCCAAAATATTATAGAAAACACTCTCCAGACGCCGTCTCTCCTGAGCATTTCTTCACTCTTTGTCTGCCACACGAAGTTTTCGCGTACACCATAGACTTAGACAGACTTTATCCTGCAGCATTCGTTGACTTGGATAGTCTATCCGTTCTTTTCGTCTTTCAAGACCCAAACAAGTCGCGAAAGATCTGAATCAAGGCCACCTCCCCCCGCCTTAGACCGAAACCATCCCAAGAGGATCCTTGAGACAAGATGGCTGACATGTAAGTTTATTAGCTCCCGGCTTGGAGAGTCTTGTATACGCGAAATAGATATTATAGCAATGTTCTTGGGAAACCTCAATTGACTAACATGACTTCCTCAGTAACGTCGACGTTCTCATCATTGGTGCTGGCCCTACGGGTCTTGGTGCTGCGAAGCGCCTCCACCAGGTGGTATGTCTCACCGCTACTCGAATAAAGTCATGTCACGAACTAATGTTTTGCACAGAATGGTCCCTCGTGGTTGATCATCGATTCCAACGAGAAGGCTGGTGGTCTCGCCTCTACCGACGTCACACCTGAGGGCTTCGTAAGTCGATATACCCATCTTGCTATCTGCCATTGAAGAACGTCGCTAACAATTGTGCTCTACTCTGTAGCTCTACGATGTCGGCGGTCACGTCATCTTCTCCCACTACAAGTACTTCGATGACTGCATCAATGAGGCTCTCCCCAAGGATGAGGACTGGTACACCCATCAGCGCATCTCCTACGTCCGCTACAAGAGCCTCTGGGTCCCCTACCCCTACCAGAACAACATCTCGATGCTCCCCAAGGAGGATCAGGTTGCAGCTGTCGATGGCCTGATCGATGCTGCCTTGGAGGCTCGTGTCGCAAGCACCAAGCCCAAGGACTTCGACGAGTGGATTCTTCGCAACACTGGTGAGGGTATTGCCAACCAGTTCATGAGACCTTACAACTACAAGGTCTGGGCTGTTCCCACCACCAAGGTAAGCAAATTCGGCCTCTTACAAACAATTTTCTTGCTAAAGCGCAATACAGATGCAATGCCAATGGCTGGGAGAGCGTGTGGCTGCCCCTGACGTCAAGAGGCTTCTGCAGAACGTTATTCTGGAGAAGGTTGCTGGTGGCTGGGGTCCCAACGCCACTTTCCGCTTCCCCGCCCGTGATGGTACCGGTGGTATCTGGATTGCCGTCGCCAACACTCTGCCTGATGAGAACAAGCGTTTCGGTAAGAAGGGTGAGGTCACCAAGGTTGATGCTACCAAGAAGATCGTCACCCTCAAGGACGGTAAGACCATCGGCTACGAGAAGCTGATCTCGACCATGAACGTCGACCAATTGGTCGAGTCCATGGGCAACCAGGAGCTGGTTACTCTGAGCAAGGGTCTCTTCTACTCCTCTACCCACGTCATTGGCGTTGGTCTACGAGGTGCACGACCCGAGCGCATTGGAGACAAGTGCTGGTTGTACTACCCTGAGGACAACTGCCCCTTCTACCGTGCAACCATCTTCTCCAACTACTCCCCTTACAACCAGCCTCAGGCTGATGTCAAGCTTCCGACAATTTCTATTGCGGATGGCAGCAAGCCTAAGAGCACAGAACCCAAGGAGGGCCCGTACTGGTCTGTCATGCTTGAGGTGTCCCAGTCTTCCATGAAGCCTGTCGACGAAGCCAACCTGCTCAAGGACTGCATCCAGGGCTTGATCAACACTGAGATGATCATGCCGGACGACGAGATCGTCTCTACCTACCACCGCAAGTTCGACCACGGCTATCCCACCCCCACCCTCGAGCGCGAGGGTGTCCTGAAGCAGCTTCTCCCCAAGCTCCAGGACATGGACATCTACTCCCGTGGCCGTTTCGGCAGCTGGAGATACGAGGTCGGCAACCAGGACCACTCGTTCATGTTGGGTGTTGAGGCCGCTGACCACATCGTCAACGGTGCTGTTGAGTTGACGCTGAACTACCCTGACTTCGTCAACACCCGCCAGAACGCTGAGCGTCGTCTCGACCAAGGCCCCGTCGCTGCCAAGAGAAACGGCACGGCCCTGCCTTCCCGCTCAAAGTAAAGACATAGCTAAGCTATGTGTGGGTTAATCTCAACAACTTGCGTACTTCGGCTTTATTGTGGTTAGAGGTCTCAGCAAAAAAAGAAAGATAGAGAGCTTTCTGCTAGGAGTTAAGTAGAGCATGCAACTGCTTATGTTTGATGAGTGCAACGGGGATGGAATGTTTGGCTGATTCTGGCTTGTGATGTTATAACGATGAGGCAGCATTGGGAGCCGATGCCATTTCTCGCACGCGCTGCTAGAGGAATTAATGAATAAGAACATAGATCTACCAACTTGCCGCTTTTCCCGTGCTTTGTATGTTGTATGGTCGCACAACTATTCTCGGATGCAATCGGCGTGCTGCTATCATAAGTAGGAAGTAAAAACAGACCAGTGAACTTCTTCGTCAGCCTTGCAGCTTTCCATTACATTAGGTATCTACCTCACGTACTACTCCTATTATAGACAAGTATGCTTAATGTTCATGCATTGTAGCATGCTTTTATATGCATAGTAATCGTACGTCATTCAAATTTGAACCTCTTCCCCTGAAGACGAAAGAAGGCATCTAATGTCGACGAAAATGTGCGTCAAACTCAATCTCGAGTAGGAGCATTCTTGAATCGTCTTTTGAAATTCTGTTGTATCATCCGAAGAGAAATCATCAGATTGTTATATTATTTATCAGACTCTTCCTGAACTTTAAAAATTGGATGGGACGGGATAGGAGGATACATCATTCAGCCGAATTAAACGGAGTGATGATGGCCAAGAGAAAATCTAGCTGCTTTTAGTGTATGTGGCCAAGGACCAAATTCTAATGCTACAGTTGCAGCACGCTTCAGTTAGCGAATTGTTAGAGCTGCCACTTCGTCACACTACAGCACTCGAAGCACCACAAGCTCCATCCTCCCCCTCTTCGTTCGTGGTCAAGGTGGGATGTAGAAGTTCTCCGATATCAGGAAGATGGGGCCTGGTTCGAATTTGTGTAGGGGTGAAAAGAGGGGTAGGCAACTGCCAGATGTACCCCCTGTTAGTGAAATACCAACGTGGGCGGACCCGGTCGCCGGTCGAGCATTGGAAACATTCAAAGCAGCTAATCAAGAGGTATGAATGTTACTCATCTACGTGTAATCCTACGTTTGCCGTACTTAGGGCAGCTTTTAGCAAGACAAAAGACATATTATTAAACGAGTTTGCCTAGACAATACAACTAAAACCCCGGCCATTTCGAAATATCTTCCATATCTTAAGCCTAGGGGACCTGGATCAGCCGAATGTATAGTAGAGCAAACCGGTAGCCCGCCCGGTAGACGGTCCCTAAAAAAAAGGACTTTTAGCGACGAGTGCCAAATTCTACCCAGCCCGCCAGCTTGGAGGATCCAGAGGTCCAAGTGTTAAAACTTAAAGCCCAGCGGATGAGGACCCCAACACTAGTGCCCACCTGATAACCTTAACACAATTTGAATAAAAGCTCCGGGCGGATATCAGCAGCCTAGAGGAGCCTAGAGATTTGATATTCGACGGCAGACGAGCCATGTGTGTCGCGACCGGTGGCGTCTCCATTCCTTTCTCTTCCCTTCGCCCTTCGGTCCTCGTGAACGAAACCGTGGCTGGCCTCCCCATGTAGATGTCGAGATATTATGGAAGAGCCCGTCGTCATGCCGGACACCACCCAGCTTGACATGCTCGACCCCCCAGCCCGGATCTTTGAACGGCTCAGACAGCTCGGCGGCTTTACTTGGGATGAATCTCGAAGGCCGTTTCGTTCAAGCTATGACAACTGGTACCCATCCCGAATGCGATCAGCTTCGCATACCTCAGTAGTGGCTCTCTAACATGGGGCATCTTTGTCTAGGCACATCTTTGGCACCAGATTCGTATCGCCATATTCCACCGCCGCCACCGCGACAACCACCCCGTTGCAGGCCTTGGCCAGTCCACCAGGCATCGCCAAGCTAGTTACGACCCGCGCATCGCCCGGAGACCTCCCTATCACCTTTATTCCGCCGAGCGAAGCGAGCAGTGACCGTTCGTCCACATCTCCGCCCGCCTTCTCCAGCCTAGCTACCGACCTGTCCAACGTCGAAGAACAACATATAATCGCGCGGATATCCTACCATGTTCTTCGAGAGGAGAGAACATTTCACATAGCCAAGAGCTTGATCGCCACGGCCGACTTACAGGGTCTTCACAATGTGAAGCCCATCGATCTAATCCGCCTAAGCCCTCAGCCGGGTGACCGAGCCGCCATAATCGTGGCCATCTACGAGCATCCCGGAGATAACTACCTTTTCAAGGCTCTAGATCTGGGGCCTGCCTTTTACTACGCCAAGAAGGTCGAAGACCGATTCGAGGCCTATCGCAAAAGCGAATTCTCCCTAGACCCACCAATCAGTCTTACGCACTTCCTCGACTTCGCCATCGGCGCTACGCAGTGCTTAGAGATACTGCACCATGGCCACGGCATGGTTCACGGAGAGCTCAGAGCGGACGCCTTTCATTTCAATATCGAATCCAACAGGGTGAAGCTAATATCATTTGGCTCTGGATTAAGATCCTTCGAGCATGGACTCACGAGCAGTGGATGGTCGACACTCTCCAAGGAGCTTGGGGCGAAGAACAAACTAGTTTATATCAGCCCCGAGCAGACCGGCCGTATGCCGGCAGAACCGGATACAAGAACTGACATTTATTCTTTGGGTGTAATATTCTGGATGCTTCTAACCCAACAACCCGTCTTCACAGGTACCACGCCGTTAGATATCGTGCAGTGTGTATTGAGTCGCCGCATCCCCTTGGTGTCCAATATCCGAACAGACGTACCCGAAGTTCTTGGTCGGATCATCCAGAAATGCACGTCTAAGACTATTTCCGATCGCTATCACTCAGCAAGCGGCCTGCGCTATGACTTACAGATGGTACATAAATTCCTGGGGAATGGTGACCAGGTGGCCCTTAAGGAATGGCATATCGCTTCAAACGATATATCGTCCTTCTTCATGCTGCCCACAGCTATGGTCGGACGCCAAAAGGAACGCGCGGAGCTTGTTAAAGTTATCGAGAGGGTCGCCCAAGGCCACGCCGTCTCTAGCGCTGGAGCCACCAACCGGTTTTCTGACGGGTCAACTTTGTCGAATGAGCCTGTCGATAATGCAGATGTTTCTAGCGAAGGCGCAAGCGGCGCAAGCTCTATCGAAGGAAGCATTCGACGAAGCGGCTCTTCCTCTCAACCAAACTCAGACTTAAAGCAACCGAGAAGCATCGTTCAATCTTCAATAAATGGAACAGATACATTAACACTCTCTACTGACACCATCTCTTCTGGCCAGTCTCTCCCTAGATTATCCAAGGCATGGGATAGACATCAGTCAACCCCACTTGACACTCTCGGTGGGCACTCTTCTTCGCGTCATAGCACAGACACGTCTACCAGCCTTTCAAGGCAGCTGGGGTCAGCGAAATTTCGAAGGCGCGGCCATTGTGAAGTCGTTACAATCGAGGGTACAGGGGGTCTAGGAAAGAGCTTTCTTGTTCAACAGGTGCTAGCTGATGCTAGACGAAGAGGGTACTGTGCGACGTCGAAATTCGATACAGCCAGGAGGACCGCATTCGGCCCACTCTTGAAACTTGTGTCCTCCTTATTCAAACAAGTCTGGGGTGAAAGTAACACAGACACGCAACTCCACAGGGCTTTGAAAGATTATGTTCGCCCTATGTGGCCGGTGCTTCACAATTTGCTCGGACTCCCCGAGTTTCTCCTCGGTTCGCAAACGACGACGGGCACGCTATCTCCTTCAAATTCAACTTCTAGCCGGCCCCACAGGGTTTCAGTGAACAGGCGTAGCTTATCGCCAGTGAGCTCTCCGGGGAAGCCAAGGCCTCAGAGCCCGCGCGTAACATCACAGAGCTCGCAAGACTTCTTGCGCGGCGGTGCTACGATAAAGACGATCCGCCTGATGAACACATTTTTAGACCTTCTAAGGATATTCACAACTCACCACTTTGTGTGTCTATGCCTTGACGATCTTCAATTTGCGGATGAAGAGTCCATGGAGCTGATCACTCAGGTGATCTCGGCTAGGCTGAAGATGGTACTGATAATAACCTACCGGCCCGAAGAATTACCAGCCGAGAAGATCGAAAAGATCCTGCAACCCTCAGATGACGGTGAGCTGCCCGCCTTCCCCCTCTATTCGATTCGTGCTAACGTGCCTGTGTCAGAACATCCCAAAAGTGCTGGACCAAGGATTACCAAGGTCGTTCTATCGCCCCTAACCGAATACGAGATCCTTCAGTATGTAGCGTCGACGCTTTGCCGACCCCAAGAGGATGTTGCTTCTTTGGCACTCGTAATTCAATCCAAGACCGCAGGTAACCCTTTCTACATGAGAGAGATGTTAAATGCTTGCTATCGGAAAAGATGTATATGGTACGACTATAAAGAAAATAGGTGGTTGTTCGACCTGGACTTGCTCTTCGAACAGTACAAAGGCGAGGAAAACTACGATGTCTTGAATAACGATTTCGTCACTCGCAGATTGAGCGAGCTCCCCCAAGCGTCCCGAGCTATATTAGCATGGGGTGCGCTCTTGGGGAACTCTTTCTCGTTTGACCTAGTACGCAAACTTCTGGGCAGCGGTTTCGATCTTGTGGACGACGAAGGCCATAAACCCAGCGACATACTTTACCGCACCAACTATTCAAAACAGGACGCGGTGGCTGGGCTACAAGCAGCAATTAATGCATGTATCATTGTCCAGGGTGAAACTGACGATAGGTTCCGGTTCGCCCATGATAGATATGTCCAAGCTGCCGTGTCCTTGAAGGAATGCAATACTGCTCAAATGCATTACGCTATTGCGCAGACTTTGCTGACCCATTATGGCTCCGCCGTCAAAACCAGAGATAACACTGCCTCACACATCACCGAGTCAGTCGAGATCATCAAGCGTAAAGTTCAACTCCGCCAGCCGTACCGGAAGCACCTCATGGACTGTGCCGCGTTGGCCGTAGAGAACGGTGCGAGGCCTACCGCCGCTAAGTACTACCACAGTGCTATAATGCTTTTACAACCAGAACCGTGGACAGACGGCGTGGATGATGTTGACTATGAGGAGACTCTAAAACTTCACCTGCGTACTGCAGAATGCTACATCTACATGGGCAACAATATTATAGCTCATAATCTTGCGAATACGGTTCTCGACAGCGCGAAAACTGCAGATGACAAGGCCCCAGCCTGGCTTCTCCTGGCTCGAGTACAAGCTCAGAATGGGAACGCAGAATCTGCCCTTTCTATTTTGAAAGAGAGCCTTTGTCAGCTTAAGGTTGATATCGACCAGCAGCCGACGTTTGAGAAATGCGACGCGGCTTATACGCAACTAGCTGCTAGGATCAAAAACATGGATAGAGCTGAGATTTTGAACCCTCTCGGCGTCATCGATTCTCATCAAGTAACCGTCGGAGCCATTCTCAACGACGCCATTAGCGCCGCCTGGTGGAGTGACACGCTGGAGTTTTACAATCTTGCACTAACACATATCAACCTCCATCTAAACCAAGGGCAATTCCCCTATTCCAGCACTGCCTTTCTCCACGTCGCCATGATTGCGCTGGCCCGGTTTAACATGGTTGAGTTTGCCGCCGAGCTCGGTGGCCAATGTCTAGAGCTTCTGGAGCGCGCCCGGGATCCCTTTTCATCAGCTCGCGGCTACATGATTTATGCCACCTTCGTCAGCCATATCCAGATTCCGATTAGCGTTGCTGTAAACCACTCAGATCTGTCGGTCGAGTACGCATCTTCCGCTGGTGACCGTATATCCTTTATTCTCAGCGCTGGCCTCTCAGCTCAAATGAAATTCTTCGCGAGCGAAAACGTCGTTTACCTGGAATCCTATTGCCAGTACTCCTGCGAGGAAGTACCGGGGTGGCACCAGGACACTAGAGGCGGCTCGTTCCTAATAGCAGTGAGGCAGATATGCCGCGCACTCCAAGGCAAGACAGATACAACAAAAGCCGATGGAGTTATGTCTGATGCACAGCATAATACGGGTTCTTACAAGATTTGGCTTAATATCCAAACCCGGGACGGTGGCCGAGCCGTCCTTGTCTACGAAACGATGGAAATCATCGCCTTGTATTTATATGGTCACTATGAGCAGGCTTCCGAGATGGGACGACGATGCATTGACAAGTTAGATTTAATTTGGTCCGCACGCAATACCCGAGCCGTCATGTTGTTTTATGGCTTAGCCCTTGCAGGCCTCATTCAACGCAAGCTCGCCGATCCGCGGACCGTTGCCGCTGACTTCAAGAACGAAGTCGAGGATACAATTATAAAACTCGAAGGCTTGAATAAGAAGTTGAAGGACTGGTCAGTCATGACAGATGCGAACTACCTCGCCTGGTCGAAATGGTTGGATGCTCAAATTGCGGAGCTTCGCGGCAATCACGGTGCTGCCATACGGCATTACGAAGCAGCATTAGATCACGCCTCCGAATATAGTCTTCTTTTCGAGGAAGCCCTCGGTAATTTTCTCATGGCTGGCTTCTTCGTCAGGCAGTCAGCGAGGAGGTCAGCCACGGCTGTATTGCGGGAATCAGTTGCGCTTTGGCGACAAGTGGGAGCAACTGGGGTCGCACAGCGCATCGAAGAAGACCACGCATTCCTTCTCCACAGTCCTACTCGCCATTCGCGAACTGCCGAAGTTGCCGTGCAGACTGATTTTGCTGGGGATTCGACCTCGGTCACGTACGCTGCGGAAGGTGAAGATGTCCCGCAGTCGGCACAGCCTATGAATGCCGAATCAAAAGAAACCCGAATGGCTGCCTGGCGAGGTTCAACGCAGCCAGAGGCAGGTGCCGGCTTACCGGCTCTCGATATGATCGACCTTCATGCTATTCTCGTTTCATCCCAAGTCATCTCGTCGGTTTTACAAGTTGAGGTGTTGCTTAAGACGATGTGCGACGTTATCCTCCAGACATGTGGTGGATCCGCAACTCAGGCGGCAATCATCGTTCAAGATGAGGATGCTGCAGATGATAATTGGTGTATTGCGGCCAGCGGTGATTCGGAAGGGGGTGCAACAGCCCATATTCCTGGACAGCCACTGGCTGATACGTCGCTGGTCGCCGAGAACGTGATTCTGTACTGTGCTCGCTTCCGCGAAGTCGTCTTCATCCCCGACCTCATTGGCGATGAAAGATTCGGAAACGTTAGCGACGAATGGCTGCAGAGGAACCCTCTCAGTAAGGCCATCATTGCGATACCGATTTGCCACGGATCGAAGCCGCTCCTCGGGGTTCTATACTTAGAGGGCGAGCCGGGTTCCTTCACGGATAGGAATGTCACGGTACTGCAGTTACTTGTTAACCAAATTGGCATCAGCTATTCCAATGCTCTCACAATGAAGGCTATAGAAAAGGTATCTTCAGAGAATGAAAGTATGGTCAGGGTACAGAAGCAGGTCGTCCAGAAAGCGAGGGCTGCCGAGTCGAAGGCGAAGCACGCCGAGGCTGAAGCTAAGCGGAACGTTAAGATCGCTGAAGAGGCTGCCAAAGCCAAGAGTATTTTCCTCGCCAACGTCTCCCACGAACTGCGGACTCCGTTGAATGGCGTGATTGGTAATTCCGAGCTCCTGAGAGATAGCAATCTCAATAAAGAGCAGCTCGAGATGGCAGATTCCATCCGAGTCTCGGCCGACCTGTTACTCACGGTCATCAACGACATTCTCGACTTCTCCAAGATGGAGGCTGACAAGATGAAGCTTTACATTACAGCCTTCAATCCGGAAGAGATGGTGCGGGAGGTTGTCAGAGCTGTCTCGTACAGCAATCGAGACAGAACATCCAAGAACGTCAAGATTATTCAAAATATCGACCTCCCATCAATGCTCATATATGGCGATCCCATCCGTTTACATCAAGTCCTCGGCAATCTCATCAGCAATAGTTTAAAGTTCACCGAAAAGGGTTCCATCACAATTGGTGCCAAGGTCGATTCGAACACCCCCGAGCATGCTAAGTTAAGCTTCTGGGTTAAAGACACTGGTATTGGCATTCCGCCTAGACAGCTAGCCAAACTGTTTAGACCGTTCAGTCAGGCAGATGCCAGCACTGCTCGCAAATACGGCGGCAGTGGGCTTGGACTCAGCATCTGCAAGTCGCTCATTGAGACTATGATGAAGGGCGAGATCAAATTAGAAAGCCAGGAGAACGTCGGCACGACGGCTACCTTCATAGTGACATTTGACAAAGCCACGCCTGACGTGTCGGCTGGAGACGCTCAGTCTGCCGCTGCTACCCCAACGGGTCAAGCTGCCGGTAACAGGCGTGACACTCCTCAGCCCCCTATCGACAAACCTCTATCGAGCCCACTTGTCGATCTAGCTCGAATTTCTAAAGATCAAATCCGCATTTGCATCGCCGAAGACAACCTCATCAACCAGAGAATAGCCATCAAATTTGTTCACAAGCTCGGTTATACTAAGGTTGATGCTTATGAAAACGGGCTCAAGGCTGTAGAAGGAATGCGACAAAAAGCTAAAGAAGGAGAGCCTTATCATGTCGTCTTAATGGATGTTCAAATGCCTGTTCTCGATGGTTATGAAGCTACTAAGCTTCTCCGCAAGGACTCTATCGAAGAGGTCAGAAAGGTCCTCGTCATCGCTATGACGGCTTCCGCTATACAAGGCGACAGAGAGAAGTGTCTGGCGTCAGGCATGAATGATTACCTTGCTAAGCCGGTCAAAGCAGACGTGCTCAAAAGGAAGTTAGATACCTACACCACAGGAACCATCCAACCCCCGACTCCGCCAGCAGGACAACCGTCGGATCCCATTCTCGCGCATCCAGCAACCCCCGCGCCGCCAGATAATGACAGAACACCTGTTCCTAGTCCACCTATGATGAACGAACGTGACTTGGTGGCTAGCTCGCCGCCTCTCGTTCTCCCCGTGATGATAAGAAATATAGATCAGTCACAAGCTCCCAGCACGATTCCCAGCGAAAGAACATCATCAGACCATAGTTCGATAGCCGAAACTCCGACTCCTCCTGCCTCACAACCACCACAAAGGCGCTGGACGCGGAAGCTGACCAAGAGTCGCAACAGCAGCGAAAGCATACCTTCTGGGTTATCCGCCGTCGCTTCTTCCAGCAGCGAGAAGCCGAGAGGGGTCCTCACTAAAAAGAATCCCCGGTCGAGCAACGTTTCTTTACTCGACAGCGACGGCAGCCACGAAGACTAAATATGCGGTTGGCTGTAGATTAAACATCTTAACGAATACGAATCGTGACGAGTAACGAATGCATTAAGAAATGGGTTCACTCATTAGAAAGTCGGAGCCAATCCAGGTTATTGAGACGACATCTATTGCCGCTTATAGACACTTGCTTCTGATCCTCACGGTTGCTTTGCTCTAGCATGGGGTATACCACTTGTTTGTTTGGGAATAAGGGCATATAAGCGCGCATAGCCAAGGTCATGGAGAACGCAGTACGGTTATGTAACTGCTTCCTTTTTTCTCACTTCTTCACTTCTTTGCATACGGGGTTTCCAAAAATGATGATACCTCCTTTGTTATTAAATCGCATACGAATAGGTTCTGGTCTTGTCCTTTGGTAAAAGGCAAATAGGGGCGGGACCGGTTAGGGGTTATGGTTATGGTGGTAGGATCTAGGAGCATACACGGGCTATTTCTACTGTTTGTTTTCTTTTTCTATTTTATTCTATGCGTATGCGTTTCCCTGCGGGGACAGTAACAACAGCACGAAGGACATGAATTCAAATGCAATACCTCTTATTATTGCTAGATGAGAAAAGTAACGGTGGCCCATGTCGTTTTTAGGAGCCACGGTATAGATACCTACCTACTTACAGGGCTACGGCAAGGGCTTCCGGGGTTGGCAGAAGCAAGCATACCTTAGTACATATACAGCGAGTTTGGTTTCATGTTTGAAGGGCGTCAAATACTGGCCGGGTCATACATACGCAGAGCATACGGAAATACCCATGTTTTCTCCTTTTTTTCACTTCACGGGGGCTGGGGCATCGGCAAAAGGGCAACAGTTACCTCACACAGAACCTCCGTCATGGTGGAGGGGGGACGGCAAACGCTTGGTCAAACTTGTGCTTCGGGAGTCCCGAAAACGCGAATACGCATAGATGAATATACATAATACACGATTTTGGATGACATGAAGTTTCCAGAATGTCTGCAATTGCTTTTTTTTCATCATCGTAAACATATATGATATTTGCCACGATATGGCCATGCCATTGCAAGACAGAATCGCCCTTACCTCACGCTACCTACACGAGGAAAGAAAACCATGCCCTCGGAATATAGTCACTCGGCTGGATCTCTGGATATTCCCAGACCGGACGACCGAAGTAGGGCTCTCGGCCGATACTAGCAGGTACCGAGCGCAGTCTAGTCGAGACAATGGAAAATCTTTCACAAGGGCCCGAGGCTCCGAAGCGAAGCAGGAGAAGCTAGCTGCATGTAATAGTAGGTATGTTCGTACGCGTGGGGGAATATGGATAGGTCTAGTCGGTCCGAGGCTCCCCCACGGGACAAACTACTCGAAAGAGAAAGAAAAAGAAGACGTTCGATCTAAGGCATGCCGGCATTCGTGCTACAGTTAGCCCGTCTATATCCAGCTAGTTACCTAAGGTTAGGTATGTTGATGTTTGGGACGGGGCGAGTTAGGGCTCGGTAGGTTATTCGCGGCACCGACAGTCTGGGACGGATAATAGGCCGAGGTGTTTGGTTCTGCTGATCCGCAGAGAGAGGAAAAAATAGCGAGGGTGATCGACCTAACTAAGGTACTTGAAACAGATGTGGAGATGAAGTGTCGCGACGTAGCGAGGCTCTGCGTCTTCGCCCTTATTAATACTAAACGTAAGCCCTCCTCTCACCCCCACCGGTCAGAAGCTATCGGGGACGGAAGTAGTAGGTGTCACGGGCGGCTAGAGACGATGAACATCCCCTTTTGGGAGTCAAGGGAGTTTCGAAGGCGAGTAAAACTTATGTATCAAACCTAACACAGGTGGCTTGCGCCCCTCGAGGCTAATAGGTAGCAGATACTTGGCATGTAGAGACTGTTCATACCTTAGAAACTGCTCCAGAGTATTTGGGCGTGGGCCAGGAACAAGGTCATAGGCTTGTGATGAGAAGAAGTCCGCGTAGGTGGGGGCCGCTCGGAGTCTAATCCGCCTCGGCTATCTCTCGATCAGATTTCTCGATCTTGAACCACATTCGTATGTACCTAACCTACATATGTGCGTGGACAGCCGGTGGCACATTAGGGGCGTCTTGGGCGTTGCGGCTTAAGCAGGAGCGGCACGACCTTACACGTGTCTGTCGTCCCGGACTCGTTCAATTTCCACTTTGGATCGTGCGGGCTGTGCGGAATCTAGCCTGTGTGGGAATGATCTAGAAAAATCTCCAGGGACAAACCCGTCCATCAAGAGCGGGAGGCGTTGCGTTCACGCGTTTCAGCTATGCAGCCGAGGTCCCGTCTAATAAACGAAGAGAAGCAAAACTAAGCGGAGAAATATGCAGTTTGCTTTTTTCTCGCTAGACCGGGCAGATGTGGCGGTCAACGTATTGTACCAGGTTAGGTACCGGTAGGTATATAGCCCGTTAATTTAGCTCGTGGGGTTGGACGTATAGATCAAGCCATGCAGAGTCTAACGAGAGATATCTGCCGCTTCTATTCAAAGAAGTAGATATGTATGAAGCGGCGGAGAATCTAGCTGAACACAGATCTTGGCGAGAGAGTTAATCATTTCCACAGAAGAAGCATGATCGATTGATAACTAGGTACCTATAGGTAGTTATAATTGTAGCTGTTCGGTCTGGTAATGAACTGGCGTCGTTCACGTATCAGTCCGTAATGTATGAGTTACAAGGCTGTCATTCCATGGTCCAGGTTCATAGGCAAAGGATCGGCGCGGGCTAAGGTGGAAGGTTACCAGCTCGTGCATGCATGCGAGGAGTAGCACATGTCTTCATGCAGGACATTTTGGTACCGTCTTGACTAGGAATAACCCCGTGGCTTCGCGTGGTGATTGATTATCGGTTGCGGCGGACGCTAGACTCCTTCGTTCGAGAATAACATTAGAGGCGGTACTGGTCGACCGAATGCCACCAAGAGCCAAGTCGGAGAGCCGGCTCCGTAGCAATCAATCCACCTCCAAAATCCGATCCTAAGTTCCCAGCTTGAATATCTCACTGTCTCGCAATGGGTTTAGCTGTTAGGTTAGCTCGAGCAAACTTGAACGTGCTAGTACTGTAATTGTTCGTCAGCCGTCCGCGGAAACTATTGTCGGTTAAATCCGCAAGTGCCCCGGGATGATGTTGACGACGACGCCAAATCCGCGAAGCTCGGGACTGACTCAGACATGTTAAAGACAAAACAAGCCTGTAGAACCACGCACTAGCTCGTAATGAATAAGAGCGCTAGCGCCAATTTACCGGCTCGCCGGGTTGGTACCGGAAATGTTCACGAGAATAAGAATAGGTAAACAAGAAAACATATATGCCCGTTCGTGACAATTCCTAAACCCTTGAGGATCTCTCAGCACGAGGCAAAAAGGTGATTAGTAGGGAGAGAGCCTCGAAGACGATTATCGTCAAAAGCCTAGGCTACAGGTGAATCGGAACTGGAAAGAAGATATTGGGAGATGCTGCCCGTATCGATCGCTTAGGAATGATGTCTCGTCTTCCCATGCATCAATGCAATATGCGCATCTCGGCGGCAAGCCCACTGTACGTGCGTGTCTCTCCGGAAGTCCGTTCAATTTCCATCAGATAACCGCTCACGTTGGATGAAGCCCTGGATACCGCAGGTGGACCCTGACCAACTGGGTCCAACGACGTTGTTTTTTGGGAAAGACGTATGTAGAGGTTCCCATGTCTGATGGGATCCATGCCTCTCGAGTACACCGCTCGCTATAATTAGGCACTTACATAGTTCGACACGGTTGGTGTATGTCGAAATGGAGCACGGCATGACCGAATATTTTAGGTTTGGCCCGAAAACCTTGATAAAATCGGCGGCTACAGCATGTAAACCAATGTTAGTCTACCCGCAGCAGCTGTGCGCCTTGTCAGCTCCACCAGTTCCAGCGCGAAGGTTTGGTAGATCTTGATGATGAGTCGTGGTGGTCGAAGCTGTATTTCGTTGAGCCGGTCCTAACTGTACGACCGATAGTGACTATCAGCCTAGGATGCCAGGTAGTGGCACTCGCCTTAGTAGCGGAAAGTTTAGCCAAGTTATAGAAGAGTTGTAGAGACCGCCGTCGTCTCTAGATGAGCAGATTAACGCTGAAAGCGGATATAGCTCGGACGAGAACTACCTTAACTTTGTATCTGATAGGCTGTCTGTTGTCTCCGAACCTGAAGGGAGCTTAACTTTATTCCTGTTAGCTTCTTCTGTTTACTGGTTTCCCACGCCGTCGTCCCATGTTTAGTGTGAGGGCTAACGAGGGCCGACCCTTAACATTACTCAAGAGCGCGACTTGCGTACTTGAGAAGTCAATTCCAGGTTTATCAGCTTCGCTTAGGTAAAAGTCTCGGCGAGTTCACACCTGGATCTCGCGTCTCTAGTACAAGCAACAGAGCCTAGACCGGGACGGGTGGTCGCTGGTGATGAGCAGGGACGCCTTGCAGAATTGAGATGGGATGAACTAAGCTCGTATCAACTGAGAGCGTAGAAAGCAATAGAACCGATAAAACTGAATATTTGAAACGTGCCAAAATTCGCAGGTTAGTTTAGCCAGCGTTGATTTCCCATTAGTTAACAGTTAGGGGTCGAAGTCATTGATCGTCTCTAGTTCTACTCCTTGACTGCCGATTGATTATCAGGGCCGGAGTTCGGGTACTATGCCCCATGGTCGGATTTAGCTTCGCCGCCTCCTAACACGATCCTCATCATCACTTTCATGTCGCTGTTAGCATTACAGGACCGGCAGGGTTGACGGCAATGCGGCTAAGGGATGAGAATGTGATGAGATACTTGCCTCATTCGAATCGAAGTTGATGACTCGTTTCAAACTTTGTCTCGATCTGGAAACTCCAAACTCCAGATTGGGCAGAAAGGCCAGGGATAATGGGGGGGCACTAGGCTTGCTAGGTATCTAGGCTAGGTAGGTACCTATCCCCCACCTACCCAATTTAGGCACCTAAAGGTACCTATCTAAGGCAGGTATCAGGGCTAAGGTAGGTACATTTAGCGTATAGTCTATCAGCCGCTCTTGTATACCTCCTTACCCCTATCCAGGCAGGTATATAGTATACATACTGTAATGGTACAAGTTTCCGCCAACAAGGAATCGCATTAATCTCCCTAGATACCCTAGATAAATACCCTAGCCATCTGTAAGTAAGCATGCTACGTCCTCTCAAGCGGATTTGGAAACATCCGCGAACAGGCGACAGGCTGCAGCACTTGGCGGAAAGTGGATCAGGTAAGAGGTGAGTTGAACGAGTTGAACGGGTTGAACGAGGGCTGAACTGGGTGTTGGGACTAGGGGGCCTCTCGGAACACGCGTGGCCTTCCGCTAGGAAGTCCCTAGCTTCAATAATTGCCAGGCGTCCCGGTCAGGCCAGATAGCCAGTTTTTGATTGGTCTACCGCCGTCTTAGATTCCCCATTTAGGAATTATGAGGCTTAGGTGCTATAGTGGCCTCCCTATATGATCGTTCTTCTACACCTACTCCTATCCCCTCCCTTATCCTTACCGATGCAAATTAGCATTCTTCAGCCGCAAGAGTCAAATTCTATGTACGTCATCTACATTTCGATCATGAATGTGCATATGCGTAGAAGATGAAGTAATTTGCCAAATGATTCCGGATTAACCTTATGCGTACATGTACATTTATCTGCCTCCTTTTTCATCCGTTCCTGTCGAGATGGGGCTATCACCACCTAGGTAATTGTTGCGAAGTAGTCCGTGGTCTGTCTCATGGAAGTTGGCGACAGAAGCTATAGTAGAAAATAGATAAGTTTATCATCAATATTAAGCACCATGGTTCGTATCTCGTGGTAACGCTGCTGTATGACGGAATCGGCATTTGCTTCTATGTAAAGAAAATCCCCGGTACCACGAATAGTAAACGATTGGCGATGCTTACACAATGCATCATATATCATTAAATGTCGAAGGCAGTAGCCCATATGAGCGACAATAATTACGAGATTAGCCCTCTGCTTTGTTACACGCTGCACCACATCATTCGCACTCGTGCAGATAGCACGAATTGGTTCGTTCGAATACGTTTATGCATGGTCGCGTGTTACCTAGCACCATACCAACACGAGTCTTCGACGTTCAATGAGGCTCCGTAATGCTTGCGTTCATCATTAGCCACATGCTGACATAGTAAGTGTACCTAGGTAGGTAAACCAATAGCGATGGTATTTTATAGTCTGTCGAGGTCACGAGCCTGGATCGTCCCAATACCTCTAGTACATATGTAATACTATCCCGCTGTGGCGTCGAGCTGACGAGGTTGGAATTAAGTGGCCAATATTGCAACGGTAAAGGTCTCTAAAAGTAGTAGCACCAATGTAGGCTTCATGCGCCCGTCTCTGCTTTCTCCGCGTTTTTTTACATTATCCTCGTCTACCAAAGCTGCCCAAGAGCTGGGCACGGTTACAGGCGATCTCCTCAATCATCCCTTAATGAAACAGTATTTGTTTAGGTTCTTCCGGCAAGAGGCTGGATCCAGAATATGGAGTCTATGAGGTAGCTTTGGCAGGCCGTGATGTCGGCCTACATATCTGTGTCGCATGTCGTACGAGACTCGGACGGATACTGATTAATAACCATGGAAATGGTTTTGATGTCTTTGTTTAGAGTTAAAAGCCGATCATTTCTTGGCTAGCCCACTATGAGAACATTTGAAAACTGCACATAGAAACATGAACAAAACCTTAAACATGAGCATTTCGAAGCTATCATTGAGGGACTACCAGGCTTGAGGATTTATTATAGGATAATGTATTATCACTTTGCCTAATAGATACTCGTATACGATCCCGTGTATAATCCATGCAAGATGTGTACTAGGATGATCTTAGGCACAAAAGGACTTGTACCTGTGTACTTTCTTCCTTGTGGCTTAGCGCGGGCGTGTTTTCTTACCTATTGCCCCTCCTTGGGCTTGAACTCCGCAAAATCATTATGCCCCTCTCGCTCTCTTCTCCTAGGTATCTTCTTTACGTGCTATGTACGCTCCGCCACACATATCTCTGCAACATTTGGGAAGCCTTTCCGCATTTCGACATAACTGTCGACCCGTCCCTGATTCCGAAACCCTGTCGTAGGCAGAATGGGAACCTACTAGATGTTTCAGGGGGTGAAAGAGCTTATTACCTTTTTTAAAGCATTCGTAAGTCAGAGCTGGGATAGAGAGATGAAAAGGAAATGAAGGAGATGAGGTAATTCTCATTCTTGTCGTAGGTATGCAGGACATGTTAACCCGGCGGAGCGACATACGGAAAAATCACCGCAATTTATATACCCAATGTGACGAAGTGACTGCTACCTTCTTGCAGGCGTCCTTCAATTCCCCGAAATGCCCCCCAGTTTTCCCGCCTTAGTTGAAACGTCTAAATATGAGAGATCGACTTGCCTGATCGGGCTGACTTTGAAACATTGCTGACAAGGGCTGCGAGAAGGCGAAACCATGTAATGCCCAGGCCTGAACTCGCTCGTTACCCAATGCCACCTATGGATAAAAACATAAATCGAAACAATGCGGTTGAGAAGCCCCTCGGTCCCGAGACACGGCGTTCCTAGACGGAATATCTTGTCAGGTGAAATCTCCCAGGCAAGCCCAAGCAAGCACAGGCAAGGGAAACGAGAACCGCAGCCACAAACGCCGCAGCAGCCGCAGACTTGAAAGTAGAAGTATTACTGTTGTTCGTATTTCTACCTACCTAACCTAGACTGGATTTCCCTAGTAGAGGTGTCCAGGTCTAGCTCTACATATGTACAGTGCCGTACTATGCTGATCTGCCAAAGCAGGAAGTCAGCTGCCAAGCAGCCAGGATTTTCTCGTGCCGTTGCGCGTTGCGCGTTATCAAACCCAGGGAATTATTGCGAGACTGCGCTGCGAGACTGCGAGATCGGGAATATTCCACAGCTTACACTATTTGAATATTACACGTTGGTAACAGGGCGAGCCGAAGCCCCTTGTTTTGAGGTATAATAAACCCCGCCAATCTGCATACTCAATTTTCCCTGCCTAAGGATTCCCTCTAGGGTACATGTCTACGTAAGGTAAGTCTTCCGTACGTCAGCTAACCCAAGCCCAAACCCAAGCACTACTGGGTAGGTATGTAAAAAACTTGGTTTTCGTATTCGAACGCATAGCATTATTAGGACGTATTACATATTTCCTATCTACCACCTACACACGATTCCAAGGGGGTTACATTGCGTAAAAGTCCTAAACTGCATACCTACCTACTTACATAGTATATTATATTCTGACACAGTGAGCGGGAACACAACTCATTGCATACTCTCTTACCCACTTTACGTCTATTTCCTATCGATTCTCGAGTCGCTCTCCCACCATGCAGAAAACATGGGCCTACACGGGCTACATAAACAGGCCTGGCCTGCATACATATACGCTAGACTGGCAGAACCGGCGTAGAACCCGTACAGTGAGGCACAGTATAGAGTACCTAGGTCCTCTGTAAGCTGCAAGTCGCGGTATTGCTACATGCCGTACCCAGGGTACACTACCTGGCAGAAAGCTTGTATGTCAGTGTCTACTTCGTACAGCCACAGCCACACACACGCACACGCACCCACCCATCCACGCAAACATCCATATTTACGGTGGGTTTTCACCCCTAGTTGAAAGCCCTCCGTACGCAAACTGTCTGATACAACACTCCCTGCCATTTCTTCTCGCTGCATGACTCAAGCTTTGCTGCCTGTCAAGACTTTTTCTAGCTGGGCTGCTGGGCAAGCGGCCGCCTGCTTGAGGGGGGGGTATACTCTACGCAGCCCACAACACTGGGCTACTTGCCTATTAGAGATAAGTGGGCTTATAACCGCATACGTCTAATGGATACCTCGAATACATGATGTAGGTAGGTATATAAGTGAAAGTACTTGTATACCGCTCGACCTCGAACATATCTCCACTTTTCAGCTGCTGACGCTGCTGATTTCCAAGCTTGGTATGGTATAGAGGTACATACTGTACTGTATACCTACCTAGGTCCCTTTCAACCCGTTGATATTAACATGTTATTAGTACTAACGGTCTCTGCCGACTTTCCCTGCCTACACGCATATCCATACATGCCCATACATAACAAATATACCTTACCTCACATACATGCGTTCATATGGAGCTCCATATACATGCCTACCTGCCTACTACCTACACACACGCACAGTACATAAGATACATAACATGTTCGTGGTAGGTTTAGTACGTGCGTATTGCCTATATCCTATTAGCTATCCGGGAAGTTAATGGTTGATATATACATAAGAGATGCCTAGCTCTAGTCTCTTTTAAAACAACTTTACCAAAGCGCCACAAGAGAAAAGAGATCGGCCGGGTTCTAGATCTCTTCCGCGAGAATTCTACTTGCGCCGTCCCATCCCCAGTCTCGAGCTCTTGACACGTCTTACAGCAGAAAAGTGTATTAGTTTTCGTCCCATCTGCCCACCTATGCGCGGTGCGAAGCGCAGTGCAGTCTCTCTTTCAAGACTCCACTTCAATCCATCCACCTCTCACCTCTCACCCTATTACACTACATGGTGCTCGAGAAAGCAGCATGCCTAGGCAAAGCTGGGTGCTAGGTAGCCGCTTTGCTAATATTCCCACACCCCCCACACTCGTTGATTCGTCCGTCACTCTTGCATCCCCCTTCACATTCTTTTTCCGACGTCGAGGGATCGACCCTGCATGGCAAGTCGTTGACCCCCGGCCTGTGCTTCCTTCGAGACTCGAGTTCGAAACGGGGTAGGTCAGTCTCTATTTACGAGTACTAGGAGAGGGGACCTGCGGCGAAAAGATACAAGACTAGCCCTATAAACACGCCATCCCAAGGTCGGACTAGAAACCCTGCCCTACCGTGAAAGACAGGGCCTTTCAACCCTGGAAAAAAAATTAACGGAGAGCAGGGACAGGCCGAGTTTGATCTGATCTGTACTCTCAACAAGCTTGCTTGATCAGCCTTGTCGTTGTAGTGGCGTGAAAAGAAGGCTTCCCCTCCCTCCTTCTCCTCCTCCCCCCCAAAGGCAACACACACGCCTCAACTACCTTCAGCCACTTTCTTCTTACCTCTACTTCGAGCTAACTACTGCGTAGCCAGACAACTCCAGTTCTCGGGGTCGTCCCTTGACGGCTTCTCTTGCTGCTTCAACATTATATATTATCTTCTCTTAACTGGCGACTTTGTCAACTGACTTTTTTTTTTCTTGTTTAGCATCGCTTCGTTAGCATGCCTAGATAACGCTCTCTTTGACAGCGAGCGCTTGTCCTCTGGTTCGACCGGCTTCATACCAATACCTAAGCTTGCGTAAATCGACCCAGTGGACTATTCTGCCTTGACCAACCGCTTTAACTTTTTTTGCAATCCCTCTTCCCTCCTATCCGGTTTCTCTACCGTTCTTGTATGAAATCTTCCAGCTACATACGTACGCACATTACTTTCAGATAAGCCAGGCCCTCGTTTTTACTCCACACTCAGAACGACCTCTACTTTCCGCTTCGGGCATTGCCTAAATCGGCTTCAAGTGGTAGAATCTGTCTATCAGTTCACCTTGCCGTCTCGTTCCAAGATCTTCCCTACTTAGTTCTTCCCGAGACTTAGAGCTACTTTGGGCATCGATCCTCCCGAGCCGTCCAGGGTTTCTCGACTGCTGCTGTTGCAACGCCTAAAATACCACGCAACAACTACCACAATTTGAATCCCCCCAGTTGATCCTTTTAAGAGTTACTACCCATGTGTCTGGCACCGATCTTCAAATGAGGCTGGGCTTAGGGATCCAAAAGTTCCATAAGCCCCGATTGCATCCTGTCCCTCTTCTACTAAGCTGGCCGTCCTCACCAGCTTTCTTATGCAAAGGTTATTAGCCACCTCTTGTTTCATATACACCATCACCTCCTATCACTTTACTCGTTTCCAACCCTTAGCATGCTTTCCCATGTCACCGCTTAGCTCCTCCTCATGTCCGCTATCGAGATGATGCTCACAGCCAAGCAGCCAGTCCACGGGTATCGGCCTGTCCATGACCTACCGACGCCGCCTCGATCCTCGCCCCCCTTGAGTGTCCAGGACTCTTTTCAGAAACATATTGGTCTCCCCCAGCAGCAGAGTCCATCTACCAAGCCCATGTCAGCACCTCATCGTGGCCTGCCTCTCCCGGCAGCCATGACATTATCTCAACCACCGCCTCCGGGTCCTGGTCCTCCTCACCCACCAGCACCGGGGCCACCTTTACATTCTCAGGGGCCACCACCAGTCCCTTCACCGCACAGTCAATCACTAGGCGCATTGCCGGCGCCTCCTCAGCATCCAAGTTCCGAGGAGTCGATGAGGAGCTGGCTGATGGCCAAGGCCGAGGAAGATAGAAGAAAACAAGAAGAAGAGAAGACGCGACAGGAGACGTTGCGCCTAGAACAGAGAAAGCTAGAATACGAAATGCTCCGAACTTCTTTAGATCGGGGTATCCCGCCCCCGATGGTACCTGTTGTTTTTGCTGGGATGAGCGGTGGAACGCTTCCGCAGGCGGCCCTCGAATGGGCGCAGCAGTATCTGATACCACAGCAAGGACACGCGGCGCAGATTCTGCCAGCCCAGGGCACGGTATCGCCTGAGCACCGAAGGGAATCTTCACAGTACGGAGCGCCGCAGCAGTACGGCGGTATCCCGTCAACACCGGGAACTGGACCAGGTGGGCCGGCGAGCTTTGTTGCCTATCAGGGGCCCGGATCACCAGCGAGGCCACGAGCACACACATTGAGCATGGGCGGGGCCGTGGGTAGGCCGTTGGGAGGTTCTGCTCTTCCCCGGTTAAATACGGGTGAAGGTGCCCCTGGTCCGCCCAGTATTCCTCATCCACCCCATCTAGCGCATCAAGCAGCGGCACCGCAACAAGACACGCAGTCGCCCTCGATATATTTCCACCATTGGCAACCACCGAATACCCAAGGAGGCTCTAATCAGCCAGGAACGCCTTCTGGTTTGTCCAAATCCAAAACGAGCAAGTGAAAACAAAACTTGTGTGGCTAATACTGCCGTTCGATTTATTAGTGGAATCGCCGAAGAAACGAAAAGCGACCGGGCCTCAGCAAGCAGCGCCACCGCCGAGCCAACGGTTCAGATCTCCGCCTATGCAGCACAGTGGGCCGACCACATTATCAAACCCGCCTCCTGGTCGCCGACGAGGTCATTCCCGGCAAAGAAGCGACATCTCGTCGTATCGAGGGCGCGGCTTCAATCCACACCGCGGTCTCTCGCCGAGTCTTGGCGTGACTAGGGAAGCGGCGATGGGAGAATCATCACAACAACCTCGAAGCAGCGCTCACTCGGTTTCATCTTTGCTGTCGGATCAGCCATCGCCACGGTACGCATCGGAAATCAGGACACAGCAGGGCGAAAGCGAACGACGAAACTCGCCGGCGATGTCGGACGAAAGATCGCGCGGCGGAGCACATGGGGGAGGATCAGCCGCAGGTCCTCCTGGTTCCGGACGAGAAAATGATTAGGAGCATAACATCATCACGTTGATGATGCCACTCCGTGTTTCAGCCCCTCAGCCGGGGTCTAGAGCAAATCTGGTCGAATATTTTTGTCGAACTGAACCATAATCTAACGAAGTAATGGATTTATTGTCCCTACTCACACTTCACACTACTTGGGAAGTCCTTATTACGCCGTAATCTTACTAGCGACGGGGGTGTGACTTTCCCCTCTCATACACCCCCGGACGGCCACGGCTAGACCAAATCGATAGTAGACACAACATGGGCAATTTTCGACACGGGCAACAAGAATCTAGGAAAGAGATGGTTTCGGCACCGATGAATATCTTGAATCACTTGTAACTAATAGCTCACAACTTGTATTAAATCTTCATCTGCATACATTGGGGACAACGAACGACGGTCTAAAAGCATTCTACGGCACGGAGAATTGGACTCGGGAAAAGAGGACCTGGAGTTTCTGGACACCGGACATTGTCATTTTGTCGCTTGGGAAATGTGCATAAGCCTGTACAATATTATAGATACCATGTTAAAAAAGGGGGTAGGCGTCGAGGGTCGGGAGAAAGGCAGAGGAGTTTAGTCATATGCACTATGTATATTATATATAATGTGAGTTTTTTCAATGATTTAACCGTTTGATCATGTATTCAAAAATCTACCTGTGATAATCTGGCAGTGACAATATCGCCCAGTCTTGAGATGCCTGAAGGCTTTGTGAAACCATAGCCTTATTCAAGTACCTTTTTAGGTGAAAAGATATTACAAAATTACCAAAGGTACAATACCTGGTAGGTCTAGGCTTCTTTGGTTCTAGAGCTCACATCCTCTTCCGACCTTCGTGTTGCTATGCGTATATTACCACTTAGACGCGATTGGGTGCCGAGTTTGGGACCGCGGCCGGGAAATTTATGATTTGTTTAGAGGTCCCCTTTGGGTAACACGGAGAGGGCTGGGGGAATCTGACTTATTGAGCACGACAGCTCGCAAGGCCCGTCGGGAAAGATGACGTTGCTTAATATAGGACCAACCTGTGCGGTCGCACAGCAGCAAAGGAAGCCCGTGCACAGAAGAATAAGAGCTGTCGCTTAGAGTTGCACATATCGATATTAGGGAAGATCAACTGATTCCCCAAAGGGCTAAGAGAAGAAAGAGACGGGCTGGCTTTCCTTGCCCGTCCGACCGCTCAGCAGCAAACCCGGCCGCCATTGGCGTTACACTACCTGGTAGCGACATTCCGGGATGGCCTCTTTCGTCTATGTACGTCCCAATATCTGCGCGGACGAGAGGATATAATTTGCGAGCAGGGTGTGTCGACAGAAAAAGACTGAAGGTTACAAAGGAAGAGGATTCATCGAAATACCCGCGCGGCAGACGGCTGTAGGTCAGATCGCTAATGATTCGCGCCCACACGCGCTCCATTTCTGGTCAAGCGATGCAACGACGAACCCCCACGGGGATAAGGAAACATTGGGTTTAGTGGGTGTGGGCGCCAATTTCGAAGATTTGCTCTTCTTCTCTTTTCGCTTTCCTGTTCGTCCCCTTCCCAAAACGACCATGCAACGAGCAACGACGCACGTAGGGCCATAGATAAGAGCACCGGCTCCGAGAATAGAATAAACTTACTGACAATGGGTCACTGCAGAAGTATCAGAGTCTCAAATCTCGCTATCTGTTTCTTATGTTGACTTATCTCTTTCTCTCTCTCTTACTACTTCTCGCCTTGCTATTATTAGCATGCAGGTCTGGCAAATGGCCGATACGAGCAGAAAGAAGTTACATAAATGGAATCTTTTCGGGTCGCAGTTATGGTCCCCCTCTCTCTGCATTCATCTGCATTCACCTAGGGGCTACAATCTGTAAACCTAGCAAGAGGCGACGGAAATACCGGCAACTAGAGCTGGGCAGATTCACAGTCGATCAAAGTCGCCAGCTTAGTAGAGCTATCCGAAAGGCTTGGGCTGATGATATCAAGATGATCCTGGCCTAACTGCCCATGTCATACCTAGAACGAGACATGCTTATATGACAGTTCGTGATAGTAAGCATCGTTAGCTTCGGGATTATCGCCCCCTTTTTTCTTTTGTCAGAGGCTGCCATGTACCGGCAGTTGAAACCCCTTTTGGGAAGAGGGGGGGATGGCAATGGCAATGGGATGCTTCAGCTAGAACGACGCAGAGAAGAGAAGCACTGCATCCCATAGCCGAGAGTATCTCCTCGGAGCATCTCCGTTGAGATATGTCCAAAATTCCCCGGAGCGTGGGATTCCTAAGCCCGTTCATTCATACTCCTGCTACCCAGCAGCGCTGCAGGTTTCGATATAATGACGGCCAAGCTATATGTGGAAAAAGGGCAAAATCGCGAATCCTGGGAAGAACCTAGCTGTGTATTCCAAATCATGCGATCCTAGGACTTCTCCCCTCTCTCTAGTACTTCCTCTCACTTTCTAGATCCTTGACAATCTGCAAGCGTCGATTGTTTGTTTACGAACTGCCTGGTCTTCCCAGTTGTAGTCGCCGGCCGCTCGCCGTAGCATCACCGAACAAAACAATGCATGATGACTCGCAGTAGCGGCATTCTTTTACCATGACGACACGGGGATGTTCAGGAGGCGCGCCCGTAGATCCAGGCCTCTTTGGGGAACTGTGTCTGATTCCTTCGGCCCAGATCGAGCGGGTTTCTTACCTGCAGAATTACATTATTCCCCTTTTATTTATAGCGTCCTTTTTGTTGTTTTCTTGTTCGTTCTCGCCTAGTCGCTTTGCTGCCAGGACATGCGACTAGTCACCTGCCGTCCCAAGTCGCTCGCTCCCCCGGTAAGGTATCTCTCGCTTCCGCATCTTATCGCAGACGCTACCTGGCTTTTCCCTATCCAGGTTATTGTAGCTGTAGCTGCCGAACGCGCGCATGGCGCGAAGGACTGAGGCGAAAAGAAGGTGGTATTGATCTCTCGTTCGACGCGCAAGCGCTGCGGTAAGCAGGCGGCAGGTATAGAGGGACTAGCCCAAGACCGCGACCCTTCACCGAAAGTTGTTCGAGAATGTGTCCCGTCTGCCTCCCCTTTTTCTTTTCTTTCCACGGCTGCGTCGGCCTGACTGCACGTCCCAGGTAACGGACGGGGAAAGGGTCTCAACGTCTCCTCTTCCATTGTTACTGTTACCCAACATCGATAAAAGGCATGGTGGATGGGCCGGTTGGTTTCGACCTTTTGCTTCCTCGTCCTTTGACTGGACGAACTGGACGCGTCGCGACCACAGCTGGGCGAACCCGGGGCCCCTCCACCCTTCCCTCCTTCAAAACCCACGCAGTGTCTCTAATGCGCTACGACGCTGTGGCGGCATGAGACGCTGACTGCATGTAACTTTGGTGCGCGATTGCAATGGACTGACTGGACTGGCGCGACCCTAACGGCAGAAAACGGGCCAGCCCAAGAGGAGGAGGGGGGAGCCCTCGACGCCTCACACGCGCAGGAGAGACAAGACTAAAAGCCAAGCTTCTGTGCTGCGTGCGCGGCTTAAGAGGAATAATATCTCTGAAACACGACGTACATGGGCGCGGATGCGACGGTACATGCATACATACATGCACCTGGGAAATACCTACAGCGAAAAGAATTGGAGGAAGACAAGACAGCCACTATTGCTCATTCGGCCGTTCCCGATCGACCGTGTAGAATCGCACGCAAACGGGCAAGGTTGTGGCTGATCTGATCGACGGTAACGTAACGGATAACACGGTGATGAAATGCGGCATTCATTCTTCGTTTCCCTCTCTAAGGCTACGGTGACTAGGTACTCAGCAAATGCGCTCGCTTCATTGTGCCTTGCAATGTGTTAACTAGGAAGGAGGCTCGGTAGGCTGATAGCACATGGCTCACGGCACATGGCTCATTACTCATTCTGCCCACTGGGTCCTGTTGCCCTACCACAAGGAGAACATGCGCGGTTGTGAGGGCTTACGAGATTTACGATATGAGTCTGCACCCGACAACGGGCCTTCGTCATTTTTTTCGACGACAGAAACGCCCGAAGGAGGATCGGGTGTTGTTCTTGTTTGTATAACTCGGAACCAAGACACTGCCGGCTCACTCAGCTGAAAAAGAAGGCACTCATCCCTACCGAAAGCGGAAACATGAAATCGTCCGAATCGGGTCTAAACATGCTGCTGAAAAGTACAGACGAGAGAGATGTGACGATGAAGGGCAGGGCAGCCACATGGCTCTCTGCTGCATCAAACAATCGATCCAACAGAAAACTCCTCCACCATGCAAGGAGCTCGATCGAGTAAACGCACAAATCCTAGCATCTTCTTTTTGAGAAGCTAAATCTCATGCGTACTCAGGTAGGCTAGAGAGTACATAGGATGAGATCCTGTCGCCCCTTGGCGACTCAGAGTCTCGGACAGCGTCAGCCGAATCCTTCGCGAGGCAGCTATCAGGAACAGCAGACCGAATCGAGTCATGACGAACGAGAGGGGTCAAGTCGGCACCAAGATATTAAGACACATGAAGCGATCACACGTGTTCAGCTTATACCAAATCTCTTTACCGATGAGGCATTCCGATAACGATGAGGAACTAATCTTAGAACTTGGCACCTCGCTCGTTTCTCGGGATGTCTCAATGTTGTTGACGTCGGAAATATAATGTCGGTCTCGGCGCAAGTGTATAAACCAACTACGTCGGGGGCCAGACGGTTTTCGTGACAGCCTCATGCAAGCGGTCGTTCTCCGGGATATCGATCCCTTTTTTACATTTTCATTTTCGTCCCTTCTCCGATCCCATACCAGACATCCCTCTCGGCCTAATTAGGAGGTTCTCGTGTTTTTCTACCAGTCACATTTCGAGGTTTTGTTGAGATGCGGCTGTGAGAAAGATCGACCTCGCAGTCTTATACAACTGACTCGTGTCAAACATGCATGGAAGGATCAATTAGCAACCAACAGCACCCGAGGGCTTAGATGAGATATATGCAGTAATACTATAGCTGGCGACTCTAATGACACCAAGTCCTGCATAACAACATCACTAGAAGGGGAAGATCAAGGGGAGATCCTTTCGGCTGAGCTGCAGAATAATATTACCAAGTAGTCAGAATATCTAGTAAGTCGGCGCGCGAGAAGCCCCCTAACACAGCAATACGAACTTGTCATTATCGTCGTAGCATCTGGATTTTCCCCCATAGCCCCAGAGCCAACATGACGTCTCGGACGGTTCGTGGCTTTCCCCCCTTCATTACACACGGGAGGCTTGGTTGGGGAACAGCACATCATTCCGGGATGACGTGCTGCTCCGCCGGCACGCCCGACTTCCACCTATACGACGAAGCGACGTGCTCGTCGAGAGGCCCAGCCTGCCCTGGTTTTTGGTAGAAGTTCTCCCTGTAGGTGCCGCCCTGCACCGCGTAGTCGTCCCAGAACAAGCCTCGCCTGCGCAGCTCGGGTAGCAGGAGCTCGATGATGTCCTTGAACGACTGGGGGAAGAGCGCGTATGCCTGTGCTCATGTTGTCAGAGGGCACATAGGCCTACGCGCGCATGTTGGCGTTCAAGGGGTAAAGTAAAGAGGTACTTACAAAATTAAACCCGTCGACATCAGCCTCCCTGACCCAGGTCTCGAGCCCGTCGGCTACCTGCGAGGGCGTGCCCACGAAGGTGGGCCCGTTGCCGCCGATGCTGATGTGTGCCGCGAGCGTGTGCTTTGTCCACTTCGCAGTCGCGGGAGAGAATCTAGCAAAGCCCTCTACCGTAGACCTAAACACACGCGCCCTGTCAGCACGAGAGTCGCAATAGGGGCACCCCTCACCCCCTGACCCCTAATAAACCTACCGCACGGCGTTACTCTCAACTTCTCTCAGCTCCTCCTCATCTCCGTACTTATCCAGATCGATACCAGTCCAGCCGCCGAACAATGCCGACGCCCCCTCGAGCGAGACGTACTGCTTGTAGTCAGCCAGCTTGGCGCGGGCCTCGTCCTCGGTGCGGCCCAATATCGGTGTCACGAGTGCCAGCACCTTAATGTTCTTCGGGTCGCGGCCGAACTTCGTTTTCGCAAGATCCCGCAGCTCGGCGATGTTCTTTGCGCAGACCTGAGGCGCGTGCGCCGACACGAACACGGCCTCGGCGTGCTGCGCCGCGAACTGCTTGCCGGCACGCGACGTACCTGCCTGAAGCAGTAGAGGAGTACGTTGCGGGCTCGGCTGGCAGATATGCGGTCCGGGTATCGTAAAAAACTTGCCTTGGTGGTTGATGGGTCGCACGAGGTCCGGCTGCGTGTAGACGCCGGCCGCGCGGTCCAGCTTCACGGCGTCATCGCGCCAGGACGACTCGAGGAGCTTGTAGATTACCTTAACGTACTCCTCGGCTTGTGCGTAGCGGTCGTCGTGCTGTTCATCTTTATTAAGTTTGTGATATCTTTGAATGGTTAGGCAGGCAGAAGACGTACCTTGGGTTGCTCTGAAAAGCCTAGGTTCCTTGCTGCAGAATCCAGGTAGCTCGTGACAATCTGTGTACCCCTTTAACTCAAATATCCAAATAGCTTATCCTATGAGATGGGATGGCTTACGTTCCAACCTAAGCTACAGCACACATTCAATCAGTAAATATAGTCGTAGAACTCGCGAACTCAATACATACCGTCCCTTGCTTAGATGATCAACCGTGGATAAACGCCTGGCGAAGTGATACGGCTGCTCGTAGGTGGTCGAGGCTGTAACGCCGAACCCGATACTCTTCGTGGCCGCAGCCATGGCAGATACCACGGAAAGGGGCTCGTTCACCGGCCACTGTGTCCCCGATATCTCTACAGGGTCTAGCGAGCCTTTATACACATCATATCCTCCTAGTGAAGTAGTTAGTCTGCATTTCCCCACTAACGGCTGAGGTCTTTTCAAACCTAGGACGTCGGCGATGAAGATGCCGTGGAACTTGGCTTCCTCTAGAAGCTTAGCCAGCTCAACCCAATGGGATACCTCGTTGAAGCGCCAGGACTCGTCGTCGGGGTGTCTCCATAGACCGGGCGACTGATGACCGCTACCTACGACATGGTATGAGCTGGAAGACGTTTATGGTATGTGCCAAGTCCAACTTACACATCATCACGAAGGCATTCAGCACGAGGCTCTTCTTCGGTACCGTATCTGCGCTCATCTTGTTTTTATTCTTGTCTTACGGACTTAGTATCGAGTAATTAATTTATTATTGTTTATATTTTCAAGTAAGTAATCAACAGAAATAAGTTGAAGACATATTTTACGATGCCCATAAGACCCGGGGTAGCTTACATCCCGGCGTCATCCCCAACTCCGAACGACGGCGGCAATGCCCAGCTAGAAGCGTACAACGCAATACCGCATGTACGCAGGTGTGGGTTGTGGCGACTCATCGCGCAATTGTCTAGTCTCGGCCTTTTTGGGGGCTCGATCACGCAATCGAGCTCAGGATCGACGCGATATCCAAACTGCTCCGGTCGGAGGCGGGAAAAAGGGGCAATCGGTCAAGGCGGGCAAATTGATGATTCGCTATGCTGTATAGGAGATAGTTACACTTAAAATGGGGTATTGGTGGTAAGGGGATGCCCCTCTGAAGAGCGAGGTTCTAGATGTCAATGTGCGCCTTGGGCTAGTAATGCTGTGTTCGGTTTCTATGTTGTGATGTTTTATTTCATTGTAATATAGTTTCCTACTGGATTCAATAGACTGACTACCTAGGTAGGTACCTGTCTGTTTACCAGGTTAGTTAGTATAATCTCACAATCTTATAAGTTCATGTGCCTGAATAAATGATTTGTATTGTAATACTAGGTTAATAACCTAATTCTGCTCACCGGCCACCTCTGCTTCTTCATACGGTGGCTCCTCCTGGTACCTATCATACTTATACCGCGACCCAATATGGTCGTCCCTCAGCCCGCTCTGCCCCTTTCCGTACACCCTCTCGCGCGCCGTAAGCCCTTCCCCGTCCAGCTTCGGATCGGCGTACAGGCCGCGGCGCTGCAACTCCGGGATCAGTAGCTCGACGACGTCCTCGAACGTCCCGGGCGTAGTCACGTAGCCGATATTGAACCCGTCCAGATCCGCCTCGCGTACCCAGCGCTCCATGTCATCAGCTACGGTCTGCGGGCTGCCCACCGCAACGTGCGCGAGCCCGCCGATCGCCGCCTTCTCGGCGACGACACGCGGCGTCCACTTCGGCACGTCCTCGCTCGTGGTCGTGAACGCATCCAACAAGCTGCGCACCTTGTTCGCCTCGAGCGAGTCCGCAGCCGTGAGCTCCTGGTCGATGGGGACGCGCGCGAGGTCGATGCCCGTCCAGCCGCTGACGAGCACCAGGCCGCCGATAGTCGAGGCGTACCTTTTGAGCTCGGCGAGCTTCTCGCGCGCCTCTTCGTCCGTGCGCCCGACGATTGGCGTGTACGTGGCGAAGAACTTGATGGACCGCGGGTCGCGGCCCTTGGACGCGGCCAGCGCTCGGATTGCGTCGATCTTGGGCCGCAGGATCGCGGGTGAGTGCGACGACACGAAGATGGCCTCGGCGTGGGTCGCAGCGAACTCGGACCCCGCCGACGACGTGCCCGCCTGAAAGAGGAACGGGGTCCGCTGCGGCGACGGGTCGACGATGTGCCGCGAGTTCAGGCTGAAGTACTTGCCTTTGTGGTTGATGGTGCGGATCTTGTCCGGGTCCGCGTAGCTGTCGTTTTCTGGGTCAGGGGATATGGCATCGTCCGCCCACGATCCTTCCCATAGTCTGTGATTGCTGATTAAATCTCGGTGTTAACGAGTCCGGTTGAGCCACAACTTACTTATAAAGAACCTTGAGGTATTCGTCGGCTTGGCGATACCTTTCGTCATGGTCGATTGGGTTGTCGAGACCTATGGCCTTGAAGGCAGCCTTTTTCCATGAGGTGACGATATTCCAGCCAAACCGGCCCCCAGTAAAATGATCCAAAGTGGAAAATCGCTTGGCTAGCAGAAAGGGAGGCTCAAAGGAAGTTGATGCAGTAATGGCAAACGAAAGATTCTTCGTTACAGCCGCCATTGCTGAGATCGGCTATTCAAGGCCCAATATTCAGCTTCTGCCATCCAAATAGGTAGGTAGGAATTTCAACCAACGTACGATGGTCGGGTCAGTTATAGGCCACTGAGCTGCTCTCCTGATGCAGTTGTCTAGACTCCCCTCATAGGTGTCATAGCCGCCGTATGTATCGGCAAGAAACAAAGCATTGAATCCTCCCTTTTCCAGCAGTTTTGCAAGCTCTATCCAATATTCGAGCTTGCGCTTTGTGGCTGACTTATCACCAGGATTCTTGAGTAATATGTTAGATTCATGCCTTGTTCGAGAGTTAGACAACTTACCTTCCATTGGCCAGGGGAAAGATGACCAACTGTGGACATGTCAAATGCATTCAACAGAATGGTCTTCTTGGTTTCTGAAGATGCCATATTGAAGGGATATAAGTGGTCACAATTCAACTCTAGTAGCTTATTTCAAGATAATCTGTGTGATGGCAAGTGAAGTTTTCATCGATAGACAATCATCGTACACTACGGATAGACCCCTTTTAAGACGATATAGGAAGATGATATAGTCCCATGTCGCCAAGCCTACTCCGGCACTCTTTCAGGGTTCGATGCAACAATATCAGTTGGAGTATGGTGTGAGCCGCTGAGCTCGATTGCCACGAATCGTCCTATTGCGGAGGTGCAAAGAGGCGGGGGCTATTGCGTGCTTTTCGTTACTTTGCGTGCTTCGCCGACGGAAGAGACTACTGGTGGACCGGCAACACGGAACTAGTCGAACGATAACGCGAGTTGAAGATAACCTCAAATAGATATAAGTCATCGGTATTGCCCGGTTTCAACTACACGGGCGAAACTGGAATTCAATCGGTCACTCTTCGAAAGTACCTAGTCAGACAGCGCGAATATTACCAAGATGACTGCGGAACAGACCAGCACAGATGGTTCAGCGCCGCCCACATCGGCGCAAGGCAATTCAGGAGAGCCGACTAATGGCGTGCAAGTACCTATAGTCCAGGATGTGGCAGAAGCTATTAAGCCCCTACTCAAGCAGCCCGAGGCACCCAGCTATCCTGCATCGAGTATCTCGCTAGTGCAGCGTCATATAGACGAACCGAGGGCATTACGGGTCGCTGTCATTGGCGCAGGCATGTCAGGTACTCTGGCTGGCATACTTCTTCCGGCAAAGGTTCCCAATATTAAGCTGACGATATTCGAGAAGAATGCCGACGTGGTAAGTCGAGCTATGTAACATCATAGAATGGGCTTATTGACCAACACCAATTTTAGGGGGGGACTTGGTTCGAAAACAGATATCCAGGGGTCAGATGCGACGTGCCGGCGCATGTGTATCAGAGCAGTTTTGATCCGAACGTCAACTGGACAGAGCAGTTCGCGCAGGGTCCTGAGATCAGGGCCTATTGGCAAGGATTAGCAAAGAAGTACAACGTGTACCAGCATCTGAAGTCCTCGCATAGGGTAGACGAGTTGCGTTGGGACGAGACGAAATCCGTGTGGAATGTGAAAGTGAACAACCTAAGCACGGGAGAGACTTCAACCCAGGAGTTTGATTTCGTATTAACCGCTATCGGCCGGTTCAATGCATGGAGACTGCCGAACTATCCCGGGATAAACGAGTTCAAAGGCCTCCTTCGGCATGCTTCTAACTGGGATCCCGAATTCGATCCTACTGGTAAGCGGGTTGCGGTGATCGGTAATGGAGCAAGTGGCATTCAGCTTGTCTCCAATATCCAGAAGCGTGTCAAGCATCTGGACCACTATGCGCGGAACAAAACCTGGGTAGCAGCGTCTTTCGCAGGCGACGAAACCTCCATCACGCCAATCCCCATATCTCCCGAGCTCCGGGAGTCCTTCAAGGACCCCAACGAGTACGTCAAGTACCGGAAGGAACTAGAGACCAAGTACTGGAGGGGATTCGCCAGCTGGCTCAAGGGCTCCGAGCTGAACGACCAGGCCCGCGAGGAGTTCATCGAGATTGTGAAGAAACGTCTGTCTAAGAAGCCTGAGCTCATCAACAGCATCATCCCCGACTTCTCCCCTCACTGCCGCCGACTGACTCCGGGGCCCGGCTACTTCGAGGCTATCACGGAGGACAATGTTGACTATATTCAGACGCGGATAAAGCGCTTTACAGAGACCGGAATCGAGACGACCGACGGCAAGCACCGTGAGGTCGACGCTATCTTCTGCGCCACCGGAGCGAACGTGGACATGGTCCCTCCCTTCAGCATCTGGGCTTACGGCAAGGACCTCTCGCAGCTGTGGCGGCAGGACGGCGAGTACGGGTTCCCGTACACGTACTGGGGGGTCGCCACGCCGGGCTTCCCGAACCTGAGCTTCATCCACGGGCCGCACGGCAGCGGGCGCTCCGGGACGGTCCCGCACGGCATGGAGGTGCAGATCGCGTTCCACGCGCAGCTGCTGCGCAAGATCGGGCGCGAGGGCATCAAGACGGCGCAGCCGTCGAAGAAGGCCGCCGACGAGTTCCTCGACTACTCGGACGCATTCTTCGCGACTACCGTGCTGTCCGAGAACTGCAGCTCGTGGTACAACGGCGGGAGGCCCGGCAGCCGCATCCACGGCCTGTGGCCTGGCAGCGCCGCCCAGCAGACCATTGTGTACCGGCACCCGCGCTGGGAGGACTGGGAGTACGAGTACCTCTCGGACACCGGCAACAGGTTCGCCTGGTACTTTGGCGTCGGGAGCACGAAGAAAGAGGAGGATCCTGAGGCCGACATCACGCCGTACATACGCGACCCCGCGACTATCGACCTGCGCGACGTGCACGAGAGCTGGTGGGACTTACCCTAGGGAGGCCTAGACCGAGGTGATTCTCTTGGATAAAGGTAGAGGTCATGATACATTTCACGGGATGGCGTGGTGCATTGAGAAAGGGGCGAGGAGCATTTGGAGTAGTTCGACAACATGAAGCATTTCTCGTGATAAATTGAAGACATCCATATTGTGTGATAAGATCTCTTGATGATCCGAGCTCTTGTGCTACATCGGCATTTGAAAATTCCGCCATCGCTGATTTGCTTTTTTCTCTTTGACATCATCACCCCGACATCTCAAATACGCTCTTATGACGAGACTCGGGCGAGGGAAATATCCCATCACTCCCCGTCGGGTCAGGACTCAAAGTCCCAAGCGGACTGACCGTCCCGGCTCGTGATCCAGACTCTACTCTAGGCCCGTTTGTCTCTTGCCTTAGACGTTCCCCGTCTCCTGCGTCGAGCTCCGCCTTGGGTATCACGCCTCTCGCTTGGGCTACCATGCTTCCCTCTAGCTCCGGCTTATCGCCAGCGGCATACCCTGTCGGTGGGTGAGGAGAATTGTCCTCCGGCATTGTCGCTTCGCCAGAGCTGTTCTTACCCTTCCGTCGTTTACGGAAGATAAGCATCGAAACCACAAATATTCCGAGGGCAACTACTCCGGCGGCCGCCCCTATGCCGGCCTTGACACCCGTGCTGAGACCAGACTCGGAATTATTGCCGTCGGAGCAGTTGTCATCTGGTACTTCGCAACGAGAGCTGTTCTCAGGAGGCGTCCCACTGCTGCTGCTATCAGGGGTCGTTTCATCACTACTATTCGCCGTGAACTGTAGCGGGAACACTCGACGGTACACGGTAGGGGCCGATTCAGAGGGCCTGCTCTCTATGGCCGCCGTCCATGTATACAAATCGCCAAGAGTTGGATCCGTGAACGGCGGGTCCCAGGACATCCATATATCCGTAGACTCGGTCATGACGCTCGTGCAGTAACGCCCAGAGGTCGTCACGCACTGCCAAGAGCTAGACGGGCAGCACCAAGCCTGGGGGTAGGTGTCGCTGCCGAACGTGACGACGGAAGTACAGGCGGTCGTCCAGTCGGACGGGCACGCCGTGCCCGGGTAGGCTATCGTCGACCGCGACGGAGGCTCTCTGGTGCTTTGATCGAAATAGTAGTTTAAAGGATCGTAGAAGAGGGTATCGTAGCCCTTAGGGAAGCAGTTCCACTCAAACCCTATTTGTCCTTTATCTAACTTATTGACTGCCACACATCGCTGATTCGAAAGGTCGCTAGTTTTATCGATCTCCAAATACGATAAAAACGGGCAGTACACAGATTGCTTGCAGTCAACGGTAGGTGGGGGCGTAAAAGGAGTGATCTGAGGGGGCAAGCCCAGTGTCGACGTTGTTAAGAAGCCGGTGCCAGTCAGCGCTGACTCCGCAGTGGTAGGCAACATGGTTGGATATGTTCTATTTACGACGTATGATAAAACAGGAAAAAGGAAGGGTGGAAGAAAAGGGGAAAGGAGGCAGCCTCATGTATTTCTTAAGAACGACTGACATCTACGGCTTCCTACGCAACGGTGTAACTCGCTCAATATAATTCCTCCACCCTGCTTTACACAAGGCGACTTGGTGTGACCATATCTACAGCCAAGGGCAGCAACATCAGTTCGAATGTTCTACACAAGATCAAGGAAGAGGTCGGTCATCATAACCATTGAAAACAGATGGCTTCCTGGGTTCACAACATAGGTTTTACATAGTCATAATAGAACCGATGCGTTCGTGTAGTAGTTCCCTTTTGAGGATCATTAACTTACTTCGCTAGTCGAACGATGCGTGGATCGGAAAGTCCGTCGAGGCTCGGGTACACGCATCGACTGTGATCAGTAAGGTATACGTCAGCTTGAAATCGAAGGCACCGTGACACCAGGTTACTGGAACGGTACGAAGGTCGAGCAGAACAAACATGTTTGTAATTGTGTAGGGTATCAAATCAATAACGACGCTAACCGCTCTCTGACGCTTAAAAAACCGCTACTCCTCCTCCTCCTTCGCATGTGTTACGAAGCTACAGAAACAACTTAGTACGCAAGTAGGAGCTGACCTCCCCACCTAAAGTAACCTGGTGGCGTAGGGGTTCTCGGTGGTGGTGGCGGAAGGACACGGCCCCACGGTTCCCAGATGATGATGGCGCTCCATTTTTTAGAAGCTCCCTAAGCCCCGCCGCCTCCGCCTGCCGCCGCGGCTTGCCTCTGCCGGCGCTCTCTGTCCCAGATCTTCAGCGCCGAGGCCACCGTCATGACGGCCCATCGTTCGCCTAGGTCACCGCTGGCGCCGGTGCCCAGGAACTTGAACTTCATTCGCTTCGTCACTGTAATAACGTTAGTTTAACAACTGCTCCTTAACCCAAGGGAGACCGAAATATATAGTGAAAAGGGAAATAGGGAGAGGGGTCGGTAATGTTACGTACGGCTGCCGCTGGCCCAAGCCCACACGGCCACGACCTCCCTTCCGTCGCTGGCGAATGTGGCACCATTCGGCGCCGGCGCGTCGGGCGATAGCCGAACCAGCTTCCACCCGGAGCCGCGGCCGCCGAGCGACTTGACCTCGTTGCCGGATGAGTGGCGCCACTGGAACCTCTCGGGGAAGGTATCCATTACTTCTCCGTTCGGCCCCGTGGTGATTGTCTCGATGCTGAACGTGTGCGTGGGGATGCCGAAGCCGCCCGAGTTGAGGATCCTCTCGACGACGGGCCTGCTGTTGGACGGGGGCAGATCGACGGGGAGCGGCAGCGTGACGGTGCTCGCGGAGCTGAATTTGCTGTGATCGACGGCGGCGAGCGGCGGGCTCGCGTCGCTGGGGCCGTTGTGTAGGACTACGTTGGGCTTGCCCGACCACCCCGAGTGCAACGTCACCGTATACATGGGCGCCGTCTGGTGCTCGCCCAGCGTGTACCGCCGCTGGCTAAAACTTGATTCTTGGTACAGGTTGAAGGCCTGCGGGAACGGGCGTCTCATGAGTTGCTGCTGCGCGACGGTTGTTGGTGCCGTGCTGCCCGTTGGAGCCACCTTAGAGTAAGGTGGCAGATAGTCTTCTGCTTGAGATGCCATGCTGTAAGATCTAGAAGTTCGCAAGGTGTATGTCTACTATAAAACTAGGCGTTGTAAGTGAAAGAATGATGAGGTAGATCTTCAAGCATACAAAGTCGACGACACCTTGGTAGAATAACTGATAGAATGAGTTGGTAGGTTAGGTAGTCAGATAAAATAACACCGAGCTATGTTTATTGTGCCTGCCTTGGACCATTAAGAGGAAATCTGATATTTGGGAACCTACGAACCTGCATGCAGGTCGACGTAAACGGTTTGAGCCTTCCGGCCCCCATTTCGAACAAGAATGTCGCTGCCTAGCTGACCGGTGTGCCACGAGAGCTAATCGGCATCAAAGCTCGATCCTTCCTGCGACGATCCTTCAAAAACGTGCCCGCCTGCACAAGCTTAGGAACATGGAACACGAACTTGACCAACGAGAAGAAGATGTGGCGTTGTGCTAGTTAAGGGAGGTTGGGGCTAACAGGGCTATTGCTTAGCACTATCGCACCATGTTTCCCCAAGTGAGATAAAACCCGGAAAGTATCGCGGGCCGTCGAGTGGATCGATCAGATCAGAATACCTAGCTACCTAGCCAAACTTGTTCGATGATGGCATTGTTACAGTTCTATACAGGGCAAATGTGGCTTATACGAAGATAGCGTCTTACATAGATAGTTAGTATAATGTCGATCTGTCTGCAAGCTGAAGCCGCTAATGATGAAGCCGTTGAGTAACTTTTCGCCTTCAGCCCTACCCGCTCGAAGCATTTCTTTGAACCGGGATTTTCCATTTGGGCTAGTTCGTATGCCTCAAAAACGCCTTGCATGATCGCATAAACCGGGGCAGATGCCGGCGAAGCCACCGTCTTACCTAAACTGATAGGTCACATTAAGAGTGCGTGAAATATAAAAGAGTTAAGACCAGGTTTGAATGGTAAAAAATCAATGCTATAATTATAGGGCGACCTAGGTCTAGGCTAGTAGGTATTAGACGACTTCCTCTTAGCAGGGGTAGCCGATATGTGTGACTTCTATAAAAGTCGCGAGGTATAACTCCTCCTCGATTAAGTAGCATGGAGCGGCGGACTCTTCTTCAACATGAACGATCATCTTCCTCCATTCATGATCCATCCGTTGAAGGCGTAGGGGGTATAATGCGAGAATAATCCATCCGTGTGAGCCATGCTTGCGCCTTGTGGTCCGGCATGGTCAAACAACCAGAGCTCCTCCAAGACACAAATGAAAATTAGTAATAAGAGACCTTTGTCGCGGCCTCGACGATGTCTGAGAAAACGAGATAGCGCGTAGCTATTAGCCTGCAAACTGGACCGCGCGATCCTTCTGAGCTCGTAGCGGAAACGATTTATCCCAGTTGGCAGGATTGGTAAAAGGGAGATATTATATGCAGGCGAAGTAACGCATCAGGAGAGCAGCATAACCTCCTAGATCTTCTGCTTGCTCTGATGTCGTCTGTACTCCAACTGCACGAGATCCAGAAATCCCTGTTCGTCCTTAATAGGGACCCAGGAAGTAAGAGACTTCATCGCGTTCTCGAAGTCAGAATCCAAGAGCGAAGGTCGCAGTGTGTCGATAATTGCAAGACTGGTCGCGTGTAGAATCTCTAGTCCTTTAGACGATGGTTCTGGAGCGACCTTGCTTGCAGCGTCTGCGACGGCAGAGGTATCTGGCGAAGAGCCAAGCAAGATGAAAGCGTCCCATACGCGGAGTTGAACAGCAAAGGGTATCGATAAATTGAAGAGTGTTAGGTACCACTTGGTGGCGTATGCGGTCGGGTCAATACAAAGCTCAGTCTAGCACGATGTTAGTAAATCTGTAAAGCAGCATCGTATAAATGATGACTTACAAGCTTCGAAGCGACGTCTCTGTTACCCAACCAATCGCGCTCGAAATCCTTTAAAGCACCCATAAGCTCCTCAAAGCCGGATTGGTAAATCCGATTGAGACCGCGATATTTCCAAAGTCGCACGAGCATTATAAAGCAAGCCTCTTCCTCGTAGTAGCTGAGGAAGGTCGCTGCCAGCGGAGCCATGCCCTGGACGTACCCCGTATCGGGGAAATACAGGGACAAGGCATGTAGAACTCGGAAAAGCAACCGCTGGCCACCCCGATACCTCCTCCGAAACATAATATGTTGATTAATAGTCCTGGGCACATCCAAATCGATCTGTCCATCATCTGGAGATGGTTCCTCAATAAGCCGGTGAAAGTCGGCCTTGAGTTGCTCGTCTGTAGCAAACGGTTCGTTGCTGGACTGGGCGCTGGCAATGAGGAACGAATACCACGCTGCTGATCGCCAGCAATCTGGAATGCCTTTCCACGTTCGCTTGACCAGCTTCGGGTGCTTCATGTCAAACTCGAACACCATACCCTGTCCGTCCGCGCCAGATTTTATTACCTTGGCCATCCTCCTCCATTTCTCTGCACGCTCCGTCTCTTTGAGCTTCAACTCGGCCGACTTCTTCTCGGCTAATCCATCCTCGACAATGTCTGACAAGCCCGGGGGTGCTGCAAGGATATCCCCAGCCTCATCTATCAGTCGCCTGTCCCTGTTATGCGGTAATAAATTGGTGGCTTGGCGGATGGCTGAAAGAGCGGAACGGTGCGATGCTGTGGATAATTCCGACGCCTGGGTATTCAAAGAGCGCGCTGACACCTTCCTACGAGGTCCGCGCTTAATTCTCAACGAGAGTGATGCCGCGTCTTTACGAACCAAAACGTTTCGCTGCTTGCGAGGCGAATATTGAACGGACGTAGTTGTGGTTTCGTTCGGCGTGGTCGGCCGAGAAGACTCTCGAGGTTGTTGAACTGATATGAAACCGTAACGATCGACATCTTCACCTTCAACCCCCTCCCAGTCTTCAATACCTCCTGCTAACTCATATTCATGTCGCGCATCCTTATCGAGAGGTGGAGACGAAGTAGAATCCGAGGTCTGAGTAGGGCGTCCAGCCTCGTCGTTTACCCTGTGAGAGAGGCGACTTGTCAGCACGATCAAAGGAAAGCGAATTGTGGATAGATAAGGAAACCATACGCGTCGTTCTCATCCTCTTTTGACGGGTATTCTGCTGCGGGCTGGAGACGTTCATCGATGGATGATTGTCTCGCGCCGTCCTCCCAACTAAGACTTTCCCCGGATTCATAGAGCGATCTCACCTTTTGAGATTCCTTTTCAGCCTCAGGAGATATAAGCCGAACGCTGGGAGGTAGCCGACGAGGCGTGGGTGGCGCGTTGATTAAGGTGTCGGTCGCCCCTGAGACGCTAGCGCTCGCGCTCGCGCTGCCGCTGGCGTAATTGTCGATACCCCTTTCGTATGCAGGTACCAGAGGAAAAGCGCGGGGCTCTCGGTGTTCAGAAACAGCATTTTCACTACCAAAGCCGCTGTCCTGGTCGGCCATGACGGCCATGTTCCTACTAGATTTGCGCGTATGCTTGGTGCGAAAAACGATGCTTCCACGCTTGGAGAAGGACAACTGGGTCATAAAGTCATCTTCTAATAAGCTCTCGGTGGGGATGCTGGTTAAAATAATTGGGGAGCCATGGGGGTCTGAGCTAGGCGCTGGAGATAATCTGCCGCTAGGAGGGGAATTAGGGGAATTAGGTGCCGCGCCATCCTGCCCAATTAATGGATAGCCGGGGTTCGCGCACGGGGCTCCGTCACTTGCTGACTTCTTCCTCAGACGCTTCATCTTCGATCCTGACGACTTGGATGAATTCGATCGTAAACTAAAACTTCTAGCAAACCTTTTGGAGAAATTAGCAGGAGGTGTCGTTGGCGACGTTGGTGAAACCGTTCCTCCGTCCGATAAAGCAGGTGAACTTGAAGGAGCGCTTGTCCGGCTGTGGGATTCGCTTGCTCGTTCCCGTTCCTCGTAATGCGACTGCACGTCGTCCTTGTGCGCGTACGTGTACAAAGAAGGCGATACCGATCGAGTTCTTAGCTGCAGCGGCCTGACCTCGGGGAACTTTTGAATATTCTCGTAGGCGAAAGGATCCTCGTCGTCTGTCTCGCTATCTTCATGAATAGTCCACGAGCTCGTAGGAGTTGTCGGCGCCCCGTGCGCAGAGTCCCGCTTCCTGACCTCTTCGAATGACTGCGGACTACTGATAGTCCTCAACGCCGGGTGCTGCTCAGTAGGAGGGGCAGGTCGAGGGGGTGGAATTACAACAGGAGACCGAGGTGTATTGCATGAGATGGGACGAGGTGGCGGGCGGCGAGAAGATCGAGGAGGTGGAATCGGTATGGGCGGCTCGGCTTGCACGGTTTGATCATATCGCAGGCCGACCAGCTTAGAATCGCTCCCAAACGATACAATGCTCGAAGATCTGCTTTTGTAGCGACTGCTCGGACTCCTGAAGGGTGGTGGCGGAGGCATATATGGTTCTACACCTGGTGGAACTCCAAACATGGCAGCAGCCCGGGGTATATAAGGAGTAGACATGTTCCGGTAGGTTGGTGTTTTCGTTGTGGAATGTGCCTAGCGTCCACGACGAATTCCTGCTAATAACTATGCCGTGTCTGGTGTGACACGAAAAGGATTTCCCTGTCAGTAACCGTGATAGATGCGGTTAATAGGGCTTGACAAGCTGCAGCTATTCAAGTTTGCGTCGTCCGACAGCGAAAGATCCCTTGCTTAGGAGGGGAAAATCCCTGATGCTATTGTGAGTTTGCCGTCGAAACTAATTGCGAGCCGATAGACCGTATACTGCTTCGTTCTTTTGCGCACACACGGCTGCAGGTGATAGCTGTAAGTTAGCGTGGCTCTATTCTGGGAGAGACTCTGAGAAACTCTGAGGCGAAAAGTGAGAACAAAACGGCCAATTAAGACAGACAACTTGAGGAAGTAGGAATATGGGGTAAGTCGTGGTTCGACTGGCGGGCAAGTCCAGCCGTCGCGACTTTCTAGATCGTACCTTCTTTGGGATTGCAAAACTCAAAATGTTGGCTTGGACATGAACTGGGAAATCGGAATTCCTGGAATATCCTGACCGGTACTGACTTGACTCTGACTTACAAACACAAAGACACAGGCCGTGGTTGCAAACACGTAGGTATATCGAGACTATGGTATATCGCTACCTAAGAGGCGTATGCGTACATATTGTATTCCTTTTGCCTCCAGGAAGCCGGCAGGGCTTGCTTTATAATATGTTTCTGTCTTGGGACGTCCCTTTGAGCCACGGTTCATCTGGTTCATGGGTTCATGGGGTCTCATGGGGTCCATAGAGGGACCATGGATCTGGCCAGCATGCAGGGTGGATTATGTCGTGGCGGCAGCTTTCCCATTAGGACGCTGACCGGGTACTACGGCGGGCCTGTCACTAGACTGCTATGTACTTAGGACGCGGAAGGCGTCAATAGAAGCGATGCACATCATCAACTTAGCAGCTATAACAGCCACCATTGCCGTTTCTCCCAATTGGCTGGGCGAAAAGAAGACCTGGTTTCCACCGTTCCCACTCTTCCCCCAGCTGGCCCGCTGCACGTTTAGGTATTGGTTCAGTCACGGCACTTTGCGAAATCAGACCGACAAGTACAAGCTGGAGCGGTCACGCACCTTTTTTTTTGTTTCTTTTCTATCCCGACAAACCTCCATCCCCTGTCAACCCAACCACTGTTACTCGAAGGGGAAACCGTAGCGGTCTATAACTCTGGATACTACTCTGTAAGGCTATGTATCGACTTCCGCTTAATTCACTCAAATCGGTACATTGTTCTTCATCTCTAGAAGGAAAAAAAAGTGCTTTATAATCTATCCCTGACGTAACCTATTGTATGAAGTTTGTACCAGGTTGAATCATCCTATCATCCTATCATCCTATGCGTCTGGGAGAGAAGCACTACTTCGGTTTGTCTGTGTTTGATTCAATATGGAGATACCTAATGGAATCTTGGCTCCCGACCTTTCTTCCAACCTCGCAGTCCCCGCAGAGCCCACTGCAATCCATCAACTAGTGGGTGCGGCAAACCGCCATTCTATTAATGAATGCCATGCTCCTCCGCCTGTCCGCAACGGCCAGTTTCCCTAATTGGAAGAAAAAGAGAAGACGAGAAGAAAGTAGGTGTATAGCATCGCTCCGTTCATCCTATAGAGCGCCCCACACAACTGAAGGGAAAAAGACATTGAGTCGGCAAGTGGCACAAGAACACCGCTCGTCCTCATGTGCTATTGGCCCATGCCGCCCACGAGATGCAAGATCCAAGGATCGACCTCAGGTTAACCGAGTCGGGAGCGGAAGGGAAAATAGGAACGCGAAAGCCGACTTCACGATAGTTTTACTTAACACACAAACTCGCTTCAACCTACCGCACTGAAATGGACAGACACACGCCAAACCGCCGTTCTAGCATATAGTAAATGCCCACCCGTTCTCTGGCGGGGTAAGCGATGAAGTATACGTCACTCCCATTAGTAAAAGAAATCTGGTCTGGAAGCTCGTCCCTCTAACAGAAACTGTACGAAATAATCCCGCGGGTCCATCAACTCCGGCCCTTCGACTGGCTTATTGACGTGGCCACTTTAGCCAGCCTATGCGAGCTCATAACTCAACGCCATTTAGACGGATTGCGCGGGGTGGCAACAAAGTGTTTCCTATTGTAGGCTTACTGAGTTATAACTCAAAGGAACGTGTGATGATATGAGCTCTAAAATTAGACAGGTTTAAGTGGCCGGTCGTTCTCGTTGAAAATATGAAAGCAATTCATTGCCTTGACTTTTCCTATCGTTGCTAGAATTCGTTGCCAAGAACTTGAGGGCTGGCATTGCGTGCCAAGCTCAAAATGCAAACCCCTGGAAGAAGCTGGGAGAATTGGATGAACCGGATTGGACATGGCTGGTGAGAATTGGCCGACCGTGACAGTTGGCAGCCGGTGTGCCTGCATCTAGCCTGACCGCATCACAGCAGATATCAGATATCGGAAACGACCATTGGCCACTTGAGTGTTGAACGGGTCCGCTGGTCAGTAGCCACGACACTTTTACATTTCTAGCTTGTAGCCCCCAAGGGTCGGGTTGGGTTCAGTCCAATAGTGAGAGATTGAGAGAATGAGATTAGAGCAGGGAAATATTTTCTTCACGTCCTTGTCTGTGCATGCGTGTCTGTTCCCCGGTTGCTATCTTCCAATGGTTATTCTCATCGTGCCCAACACTACGGTAAGATGCACTAGTGCTACTGTTCAATGTTCAGGATGTCGTCTTACTGGCATCGTCTTACTCATCCTGATGCCCTCTCCTCAAAATACTATGCAATTGAATCCCAGTTACCCCCTGCGCCACGCGTTCGTCCCTTGCAGCTTGCAGATAGTTCGTTACCGCGTCGGTAACCTTCTCGCTGGAGCCAACGCGACGGTTTTCGGCCATCTCAACTTATTAGGTAGGTAGCGAGTGATGAGTAGGGCTTCTCATGCATGCTGCGCTGGCCCGAGCGATATGTGGTCATCGGCTACCCTGTCGCTGACCGCTACCTTGCCATCCGTCGGGCAGCCTTATCATACTTCCTCATTCTCCCAATCCTTCTCCCCAAACATTGGTCGGCTTGAATTACCGCTTACTTCCAACTTATCTAAAAACTCTGGTGGGATCGTTGGTATGTACTTTCTCTCACGCTCCCGATTGACCCCTCCGAACCCGGCGCCGTATGACACGAGCATATCCGTGACAGTTGGAAGAGTGAACGGTAGCATTAACGAGGGATCGAGATTAATCCCATCTGGGATATCATCATCATCGTCTAGATCTGGGTTCGGCGTACCTTGCATGCTGCCTGGTGTTTCCGCATTGTGCCCGTTGGATGAACCCTTAACAGGTGTCGATGGCATGCTACCTGGCAATGGAGATACCGTTCTTCTGCGATCTCTCCTGAGTGCGGCCTCCTTTTGAATTGCGTCGAGGTACTTCAATGCGCTCTTCGGTAACCCCTTTTCCCCAACCTCAGGGCGATAATTCTTGGCAGAATATATCAACTGCTGTGGACTCAATCGCTTAAGCTGCTGAAGTGTCCCAACTAGAGCTTCAAGATCCTCTGGGTCTAGAGATGAGAAACACTGTAGCCATTGAAGAAGCTGGACGATAGGGGCTAGATGCCTACGCGCCGCTTCAACAGTGGTTTCGCCAGATGAGGTTGTCTCTCCGTGTTCGTAGTGCTCGGGCTGGCGGTTGTTAGACCTAGCCCAGTCTTCCAAGACCGAAACATTCATTCTAATCTGCATTGCTTTCGTTCTTGCAAGATACTTTCTGTTGTTCATTATTCGATTAAAGAGTTCCGCGCCCAACCAATAAAGTAGTTGTGATATGATCTGCGCCGTAATGACGGAGTGGATATCATATAGGTCGAGTACGAATAAGGTGGATGATAGTAGAGATGTTACGTTCCGAGGAGCAGGTTTGGCACGCTGCTTAGGCGAGGGAGGTCGAAATCGCTTCTCAAGAGGTTCTTCTTTCACTTCCTTCTTCCTCTTAAAAAGTTTCCACTCGTGTTGGAAGGTGACGTCGTTGAGTCCGGGGATAGTCTCGTGGTCTAGCATTGCAGAGTCTAGGACCTTGTCTAGTCGTCTCTCTGCGTCCCTGACAATGAGAATGAATATCTCGTTAACGAGTTCTGCAAGTTGAGCTTGGAACTCGGTCGTCGCCTCGACCAAGCCAGCATCTTTCTTCAGATAGTGTAATAGTAAAGTTGCGTTCGACATCCAAAAGGCCAAGATTGTCATGTCCCATTGATGGGCTTCGACAACATCGTTGATCTTGTCTTGTGCGGTAACAAGCAACTTTTCCAGCAGCTCGTGGCTGGAGTGGTAATGGGCATATCGCGCGCTGAGGAAAATCATGTTTGCCGGAACAGGCTTCTGGGACGGCGATCGCTGAGGCTGCATGTTGGTAATGATAATATCGAGAATTCTATCCAAATCGCTCTCTTGGAAAACGAACATCTGGTCGTGCAAACATCGACACCAGTCAAACTCTTGTTGCTCTTCTTCGAATTCGTCCACAGGCTGTTGAAGTCAGCAAGGGGGTTAACTTGTTCCACTTAGACACAGGCGACTTACCTCTGGCTGATCATCGATTCCCATGTTGCCCAAGTCGACTTCCAGGTCTCGCGCGCTGTCCATCATCATACGCCGACGTATTTCATTTTCGGCCATCTCCTCCTCGAATTTATCTTGGGAGAAGCCTGGATTATAGAAGTCATCGGTCACCCCAGCATTCCCGATGCTGTAGCCGTTATCGTGTAGGTAAAAGGACATCTCGCTATCGGGGGCAACAAAGTCGAATGCCGTTCTTCCCGAAGAAGTCTTCGCTTCGGCAGATGCACCATTATCTAGCAAGACCTTTGCGATGCCTTTATGTCTGTTCGTCATTGCCCACATCAAGGGGCTCCAGTAGTTGCGGTCCTGTCTGTCTACATCTACTCCGGCATCTACAAGGGCTTGCACCACGGTTTCGTGTCCCTATACCTCGTTAGCGACGACAGCATAGACTCGTGCGTCGAGGGGCATAACTAACAAAGCAGCTTGCATAGACCAAGGCAGGCGTTCCATCTTCATCTGGCGCATTGATATCCACGAATGGTCGCGCTTTGCCACTGAGTATCTTTTTCACATTTTCGAGGTCACCGTTGCTTGCGGACATAATCAAAGCCTTCTGTAGCATCGTCTTCTTTTCTTCTTCTGATAGCTTCTCGTCCGCCGCAATAGCATCCACATCCCCAAAAGCCTCTCCTCCAAGGTGTTGTGCTTGCGCCGCGAGCATCTGCATTAGTCGGGTATCACTATCGGGTACGCCCCTAGTCGTCAGGTCTTCATCGTAATTCGGATCATCGAGTGTTAAGTTGCTAAACTGAAGCGGTTTCGCGAGCATCGGGCTGGTTAGGAATTGCGACTGGCCTAAGGAGAAGTTGCCACGATTAGCACTCGGCCGACTCAAAGAGTAGACAAATCCTAGGATACAAACCTTGCCAGCCATCGTACATCTCAGTCTCCGGTACTAACTCCGTCGACACCATCCTACGGTCGTCTAAGGACTTGGGGAGGTCGGCTGGGAGAGCACGAGGCTTCTGCGGCTGCTCCTCGCCGAACCCCCCACCATCAGAATCCCCAAGATCCATCGCTAAGTAGGAGACGGCATAGGGGTATTTCACTGAAAGAACTTGTTGGATCAGGTAAGAAGAATCATGATTTTCGAGGAGAGTTACTGTGTCTTTCCTTTATATTGGGCCCCCAAGATTAAGGATGTTCGTCATTCAATGTCCGGTATCAGGGTATGCACTAAACCAAGCATTTAGACAAGGCAGATAGTGTCCCCAGATGGGCGGGATAGCAGCCACAATAGGCCTGAGACTACCCCACTATCACTGCCACGATTATGCATAAAGCTGCTCAGGCATATCGTGTTGATCCGTGCACGCTCCTATCAAATCCTCCGAAGGAGTTGGCATCCTACTACCTTCGTACAACTTATTAACTCGTTTGCAACGAATATGGATTGTCTTCAACTCCAGGTACTCCTTAAAATGAATTTTATTGCGTTTACAAATAGAGGAAACTCAACTGCAGTTTAATGATTTAGCTTGGGCCGATCCTCACGCCTAATCGGAATCATTAAATGAACCCTTTTTCTTTGTTGTGACGTCTCAAGCGGACCTCTTAGCTAGCACCCGTAATCGCTTCACGCCACCATCGGGAATAATGGTGAGTTTGACATGAGTGAATGATATGTCCTTAATAGCGCAGGCAAAGGTGTGTTCCTGATCAGGACCACACTTACTGGGTTTGAGAACCTCAGTCCATCCTTCGGCATCTGCACTCGGCTCTCCATCTCCTTTCCATTCTATGGCGTCGATTTTCGTTTTCTGAGGGAAGTTTCCTCTGAAGAACGCTGTGTCCACCACGAAACTTTGAATTAGCGCCGGGGCACCTAATCGAATGATGGCCCAGTCGACATGTCCCTTGGTCCTGGATCTCGCTGTCTCCCAGCCATCACCCATATCCTTACCTCGACCAGGAAGGATGAGGTTGTCTTTGGTGCCGAAATGCTGGTCACTACATGAGACTGCCACAGCACCATTCTGAGCAGCAGCCAGGTCGAAGATGGCATCCACGTCGTCCGGGAACACCGGCACTGCATGGCCGAACAGTCGGAATCTCGCAATACCTCCATCAGGATACATGTTTAGCCTAACATGGGTGTACTGCTTCGAGGTAGGGTTGTCCAACTTCCATCCAAATCTCTGCGAAGGCCCACATTCCTGGACTCCTAGAATGGTTTCCCATTTTCCTTTACTCCCCTTCCAAGAGAGAACCTCGTCATCATCTGAAGAGAAGCAGCCCTCGACAGAAATAGCGGGAGCATGGTTGCCGGAGAAGAATGCCGTATCGACTTCGATCCCCTCTACAGTTCCAGACGCAACGCCGAGTCGAATAACGACCCAGTCAAAGGGCTCCGGATTGTGTCTTCGTGTTTCCCAGCCGTCGTACCAAGCACCCGTGTAGACCATTTTACCGGGCTGTCTTATAGGAGGTGTGGGAGTCACCAAGTTGATCGCATCGGCAAACCATTGGTCTGAAAAGCCAAGGATCTTGCCTCCCAATGTCCCAGAGATCAAGTCTGTTGAGATATAGGTTAGCTTAGGAGAACGTTGAATACCGTATAACTGACTATTGCTTTATATCACGTGCTCACGTACCGATGCAACTGGATCGGAAGGTCTGGTCGATATCACCCGAAGCGATCTGGGTGGCCTTGATGGCCTCTAACGTGTACCCGATGTCTTCGGCCATTTTTTCAAGTGGTGAGGTTTCTATAGGGGAAGAGTTGTTGATGGTGGTATAGAGAAGAACAGTTTAGTACCACCAAGCTATTCGTCTTAGAAGATGTCCCCTTTACTGAGGAGCAGCCGAGGTCGGGTAGCGTCCGACTTCGAAGTCTTGAAGGCTAAATTAGTGGGACCAGCTCCGGAACACGGCCAGTCCCGTAAGGTCGATAACAGTTGTAAATGCATGTTCTTAGGCATGTAGATAGGTGTTGTTGCGGGCTTCAAGCAATCCAGCACGGAAATACCACAGGTTACCGGCAAATCACGAAAAATCGCCGGTTCCACACGCGGTACCGATGACATACGCACTATTACCAATGGTAAATGACCCCTCACGTCACTCTTTTCTGTTTCTTCAACTCACCATTTCTACCTTTTAATAACAATTATCCCATTCAACAATTCGATCCTACTGTCTGTAGATATGAGTGTGCTTCTTGACAGAGATGAAGACAAGTAATGGAAACTCATTGCCTTAGCAGGTTAGGTATGACCGCACCAACCTTCCTGAACAAGGGACTGGTAGTGTAACTCCCCCGCACCTTGCTGCGCTACAGAAGGCATGTATGGCGGAGTGCTTAAGAATCCCAGGGCTCTGATAGGCCGAAGCTTGTCTCGAGCTGATATCCGTCATGTCCGTCATGGATGGTGAGCTCGATCCTTTTTTCGAGAACGCCAGCCTGCCTTGTCCTGCCTCCTCACAGATTCCGTCTGGTCTAAAAAGAAGATGAGGTGAAACAAGACTTCCAAGAACTTATCTCAAGTTTCTGTCTGTTCTTTAAACCTAGGTTTCTCGTCATTCTTGTCAACCCTCCCACCGCATTTGGAGCGCACCGATCCCCCGTCATCAATACCCGGCAGTGCGGCAGATCCTCTTTTTAAAAAAAAGGGCTACCTTAATTTAAAAAAAAACCAAAGTTGCCAGAATGGCATCAGCGACGGGAATACCCCAACAACCCCCGACCGATTCGGACAACGACGGACGAGGAGACTTAGAACCTCTTTTGGGCCGGCCGGGAGATGCTTCTCAAAGAGACAATGCTCCTATAGTCAAAAACCTCATCCTCGGTACGATACTACCTATCCCGTCGTAGATTTTCCCTTGTTCTTCACCTCTTTCCCCACAGCCTCGGTTCTAAGCGACCCTGCCTGTTGTAGCCTACTGTACTAGCTATTACCTACCGTACATCTTATAATACCATTGCATTTATTCCCACTGCTACTTTAATATGGCAAAGCTCATCCAATCGTCAGGCACCGGCGTGATCGCCGAGGCTGCTGGCGTCCTGCTCGTAGCTTCCGTGTGGGCGGCAGTCTTCCTCAATGGCCCTCTGATCCTCTTCTCGGTGCATCCCCTCGCGCAATCGTTCGGCCTGCTCGTCCTCATCCAGTCGATTCTCGTCCTGCAGCCGACGCACACGGGGCAGCAAAAGGCAGTCGGCCAAAAGATCCACGCCGGCCTCAACTTCTTGGCCTTTGTCATCTTCGCTGTCGGCGTCATCAGCATCGAGGTCAACAAGTTCATTAGCAACGGCGCCCACTTCCACTCGGTCCACGGCTACCTCGGCGTCGTCGCCTCGTTCTGGCTCCTGGCCCAGTACATCATCGGGTTCACCATGTTCGGCGTTCCCGCGCTGTACGGCGGCGAGGCCAATGCCAAGAAGATGTGGAAGTACCACCGTTTTTCCGGCTACGTTCTTCTACTTTTCCTGGCCGCCACTGTCATCAGCGCCACCCAGACCGACTACAACCTCAACGTGCTGGGACTCAAGCTGTGGGCCATGATTGTTATCTTCGTGCTCCTGATCATCGGCGTTTACCCGCGCATCAAGAAGCAGAAGCTCGGGCTGTAAACGAACAAGTGCCGCCCGGAGGGCTTAGCAACAAGTAGCCCAATGGGAAGAGAAGGATGACCTTTCAGTTGGTCGTCCATGTGCATTACAGCGCATTGTAAGATGCGAACATCGATCATCTACTTTCATTCTAAAAGCATCTTGGCATGGGAATACTTGTTTGGGCGCGTTTCATGGTCCTCTACTATAACCAAAATCGTAAGTCCGGGTAGCTTGGTGTCGGAGCGTTCGTTTCACGGAGTTCATGTCTAAGTTTGAGGTAGTCATATTCTAGGTTGGGATCTGAAAGGACGGGTTCAAAATAACAAGCTTTTTCACATTGTCGGATTAGAAGGATTGGAGTAGCAATAACTACGGAAATTGATGACAACCTTCTTATTGACCTGAGCAATACCAGAACAGTTCGTTTTTATTAGAGAAAAGCTCCAGAAAACGACTTTCAACTACAGCCCACGCCTTCACCTCTCACAAAATCGAAAAACGTGACCAAAGAGCAGCTATTTCAATTTAAAAGCCGAGGCTGCTTGACCCCCTAGGTATACAATCTTAGAAAAACAAAGTAAATGGATGTGTAATACAAAATTTCAAGCTCCTTGAAATGAGTTCCGCCCCGCTGATTACCACAGTTCGCAAGTGGGCTCCTTCGCAGGGCAGTTGAAGCTCTCCCTGAACGCCCTCGAATTCGCAGTAGTGCCCAGCACGCGCGCGAACGCCGGCGAATGCGGGTCGGTGTAGATGTACTGGATAGCCTGCTCCTTTCGGACCTTGCCGCACCACCAGTTAGCGTAGAATACGAAGAAAAGCTGCTCGTGGCTGAAGAAGTCGAGTCCGGGCAGGGTCTGATCGGGTGCCGACTCGGTTCGGCTCTTCCAAGCGGCGAAGGCCGCGGAGACGCCGCCAGCGTCGGCGATGTTTTCTCCGAGGGTCAGCCTTCCGTTGACGTGGAGAGGCTCGCCGTCGTTGCCTTGCACCGTGAAGTTGTTGTACTGGTCCACGAAACAGCTGGCGCGCTTGTCAAACTCCTGGACTGTGTTGTTTGTCCACCAGTCCGTGAAATTCCCGTGCTCGTCGTAGTGTCTTCCGGAGTTGTCGAACGCGTGGGAAAGTTCGTGCCCGGCAACCGACGCGAAGGCGCCGTAGGACACGTATCCGGGAAGGCCTAGCTCGAATACCGGAAACTGCATGATGCCAGCCGGGAAGACGATTTCGTTCCCGACCGGGCTATAGTAGGCGTTCACAATGTCGGCTTGCATGCCCCATTCGCCGTGGTCAACCGGCTTGCCGAGAGCCGACCAGGTCCTGTTAACTTCCCTGGCGTTACTTGCTACGGTGTTGTTGAAGAAGGAATCGGTAATAGTCAAGCCGCTGTAGTAAGCCTGCAGTGCGTCCGGATTCGTGATATTCGGAGAGGTAGTAGGAAATCCTATCTTCTGGTCGATGTTGTTGACCTTGTTTGCAGCCAGCTTTTTCACAGAATCGTCCATCCAGCTCAGGTCATTCAGCTTCGAAATGAATTGGTGCTTGATATCAAGAATGATCTGGTCGCCGTATTCCTTGGCCTCGTCTGAGAAGGCAGCCTCGATATAGAATCGGCTAAGTATCCAGCCAAGGGTGCTGTCAACATAGCTAACACATGTCTTCCATCGCTCAGGTTTTGTGTCGGGATCCTAACGGACTGTTAATAATTTATTGCCTGGCCACAGGGAATGGCACATACCTTTCCTGACAGAGTATTTGAAAAGCGATCAATAGGCTGGGTTTCTGGTGCTTCGACGTAAGATGAATACACATTGATAACCTGCCAGATCAAATAACTTTGAATGGTTGACTTAGAAGCCTGAGAGACGATCTCGGATACATTGCCCAGGAATTCCGGAAATGACAGCAGCATACTGTCCGCCGTGTAGTTCTTGGGGACCAGGGCCTGGACGACAGAATCCAAGCCAATCGCTGGTCCGATTTTGCCTACATCTGCAATCTTGACAATGTTATAATATTTCTAGTCCCGTTAGTTTCTTCCCCGAGTAGTGCTGCGAATCGATCCCCTTACCGTAACATCTGATTGATCTTCAGGAGGCGGGGTTATTGCTGCAATCTTCGTCTCGAAGTCAACGACAGATTGTGCTAGTTCTTTAGCAGATGCTCTCGAAGAGTTTGTTGGAAGCAAAGAAGAGAACACCTCTCCTAGCATAGCTTGATATGTAGCAACAGTGTCGTTGTCCTGGTAGTATTCTGGCGAGGGCAACGAAAGCCCATCTGGGTATGCTTGGACAATAACAACATCAGGGTTTTTATCATCAGCGCCAGCAGTAAGGCCCACGAAGGCACCAAGAGACAATTTTTGCAAAAGCAAGATGGTCTCGCTGAGCGCAGCGAAGTCAGCCTCCCCAAGCGGCTCATCTCCGGAAGCGCCCTCATCAACAGGGAAAGATGCAGCAACCTGGTCTATCAAGCTGACAAGGGGCACAATGCCTAGACCCTGAAGGCTCGTCTCGTTCATGCATGAATTATATGCCTCTTGTACCATGAGGAAATTTTTCTCGTCAGTGGAGGCTGCAAGTTTGACGAGATTTTGAGGCGAGAACGAAGAATGCTGTAAAAGTTAGCAAAATCATGATTCCATTCTCTCGCGAATTAGTATCTGCTCCCCCCCCTACACATTCATTATTGGTCCCGAGCTTCTTAAGGCTCAGATTATGTCTTGACACGATTACGGAAAATCATCGTGATGGGAAGCCGAGAACCATTCAATCATGAAAAGTCCGTACCTCAGAAGTACTCGGATATGGAGACTCTAGGATGTGTCTCAGAGTAGTTTGGCCGTTCTCAGACATCATAGTCCCTGTGGAATAAGAGGTTCTGTCCTGTGGGATATCATGGCGGCCATTGAAGCCATCACAGACAAGGGTGTCGAAATTCGTGCATGGATCGGTTGTCTGATAATCCGGTGATAAATTATCTAGCAGATCATTGAGCATTTGTTTTAGTCAAACCAAGGGAACTGGAGGATACTAACATAAAATTTCGGACGCTGCATGGATGCAGCTTGGCGTTAGGCATAGCGAAGAACTCATGTTCGGCTTTCGTCGAGCACGTGACAGCACTATATTGCTCTTAGAGAATGACTTTACGTGAATTTTAAGGGTGGTTATAGAAATAGGCTGGGGGCTTGGGCGACATGAAGGAGCAGATGCTTTACGTTAAATAGGTACAAATACGACAATACAGGACCAGACCAAGAGGGGAGGAAGAAATCGCGGGTGAATGCGAACTTCATTTTACCACTCCGCTCGGCCTCGTAACGTGACACCACTTGAATTTACTAAACGAAAAATACCCCAGGAGATGATATAGCAGTAATTAAGAGATACAGGGGAAGAACGAGAAGACAAGAGGCATCAAGAGTTGAAGGCCTGGATTGAGGCAGATACAGTTGAGGCGACAATGTTTAGCTAGAAGCACAGCAGCAACTATAACAAAAGCCAACCCTGAGGAAGGATTATAACAGATAGGTAGTGATGGTCTTAAGGGCGTACTGCTTACCTCCAGATAGAATTAAGATCACGATGAAGGCGACGATGAGGAAAGCGCTGGCAAAGAGGGATATCCAGCGGCGGCGCCTCCAGGTTTTAACTTGGTCGTTGAGGTGAGCGAAATCCTCCTCTGGAGTCGCACAACTTCCATTTTCGTCGACATGATTGCTTTCGCCTCGAAGCAAGGGCGTCCGCTCGTTGCTCGGAGGTTGAATCTGGTTAGCCATAATTGTTTATTAACGATGACGGATTCGGAAGTATCTTGTGTCCTGTGTCAAGCTCGATGTAACTCAGTGCAATGAGCTACCTGAGAAATGGCAATTTGCACATATCCGCATTTACGGGGAAAGCTTCAATCGATATATGAGGTGACGTCTAGACGAGCAGGTCGGTAAGATGCTAAGTGCACATGTGGAAAAGGCGAGGTGAGATCCGTGGCGGCTCATATTACCCTGTTGGCAGAGCAAACAAGAACCCCACACGCTAATCCCGAACGGAATAGCTACCTCTAGCTAGTACTTTTACCTAGGTACCTAGGTACCTACCTACATATACCTACCTGGTGCCTAAACTTCTAGGGAAGCTAGCTCTCTATTAATAATGAAATCTCGGTTCTAATTGGTGCAGAGATATGCCACAAGCTAATTAGTTCGCGGAAGCTTATCCCAGTATGTTCAGAAAGAGGCATTATGTAGAGCTAGAGGCTGAGTCTGGGGCCCAATAGGAACGTGGAGCAGGTTAGGTTACAGAATACCTACCTACCACATGAATTGCGAATATCTAAGGCCTAATGTCCAGGACCCTATAGACTCAATTCGACTTGTCATCCTACCTCATAGCTCAGTTTTTAATCATGTGATAGGGAGGTTACCTATGTAGGTACCTACCTGGTGTTGGTATGATGTACCTAATATGAGATGGAAGGTACATAGGCACCTACCTACTCGCTACCTACCTCCTACCTAGGAAGGCACGATACTCGATACCTACACAATGGAAATCTCCTAAGCTGGAGGGGCATTTCTTAATTTTTCCACTTTGTCTAAGATACAATACCACATTTTATTTCCAGCCTTCACTATAACTAAGCGCAGAATCATGTACTTATTGTTATTCGCGTGGCGGTGGTAGCAGCAGAATTGGCCATTGAGCAAGCGCGGCCGACCTATTGTGCATACCTAAGCAACCCAGAGAAACTTTATTGCCTACCGCCTCTCAAACCTGACTCTGTCGACTTAACAGAAATACCAAAGCCACATACAGTTTCTTTAGCTGAATCACAATGGATGCGAATACTCCCGGTATCGAGGTCATCCGCTTCCGCAGGCGTTATTATACTCGTCGAAACCAACCAAAAAGGAATTACAAGGATGTCGGCGCGAAGATTGTTGCCGGGATCCCTGAAGATCCCGAGGAGTATCAGAGTAGGCTATCTCATCATGACCTTTGTATTCCGATATGCTGATTGATTCTAGGATGGCTCCAGTCTATGCGAGAGTCTTATGCGGCCATGGAACGTGTCCTTGAGGAGAATGTCTACGAGGTCCACAGCGGAACTGAATCGAACTGGGAGGACTATGAGCTACACTACCAGCTCAAAGAGCTCCCGCCGGACTGGGCGCTATTCCACCAACTCGAAGAGCTTCCGTCGGAGTTGCCGTCCCTCTACCATAACGGATGTTACGTCTACATCATAAATCTTGATAAGGAGGTCTTCACTATGGATTATGATATTCACTGGAAGCTAAACAACATTCCACGGGAAGACAATCTCTGGCTTAACGCTATTGTAAAGAGTATTTACTGGGGCAGACGTACTGTCTCTCTGGATGGACGCCTTGAGGAGCACATACCCTCCATGACCTTGGAAATCGGCGAAGGGGCCCCAAACGTCGACTACGATTACCATATCGTAAAACCAAAGAACAGAATCGAAAGAGGAGGATCAGCATTTCTCACCCGTGTGTTAGCAACAGCTCTCCAATCATATCGGGTTACTATTCTTCGTTTTGGGGGGGAATGGAGCCCAGACTCGTTTCCGTTCCGCGAACTAATTTTCGCCTTCCTCTCAATCGCTTCCGGTCAAGCTAATTTCGATTCCCCTCCAATTCTAATGGGTCATCAAATGTACGAAATGACTGAGTGGCATGGGTGGCTTAACGATGATGACAGGGCTCATCTTCTGCAGTTTGAGACAATGTCTCGTCGACCAGGAGATCTGCCAGGGGTGTCACCAGCAGAGACGATATACTGGCTCGAGGGCGTGGTTGTCTGTCTATCGCTAAAGCCCAGCGGCGAGGATATCACAAGGATCATTGACTGGAGCCGCAAGCAGGGATATACTAGTTTCCAGGCAGTCATCATATCACTCTTCGAGGTGACATTGGCGGAGGTGTTCTTCAAAGACGACAAACCATATATCAAGATGACCGGACCTATTTTACTCTCACCCCTGAAGCCGGATTATTGCTATGGCAGACACCCGCGCGAGAGACCAGTGTGGAAAGACGGTATGAAAACGCGGGTTCGATACGGTGAGAGCCCTTTACCGATGTACTGCACTTCTTCCATCAAACAGCTTTGCCGCTATTTTCCCGGGTTCGCGGCCCTTGTCAACTTCTTCGATACTGCCGCAAGTCGCAGGGCAACTGCCAAGTCAAGAGGTCCATTCCCGCCGGAGTTGTATGACCGAATTCTGGACTTCGTCGACTATGAAACGTGGAGAGCCTGTCTGCTGGTGTCGCAAGAGTTTCGCTCTAGTTGCCTTCGGAAGTACAGGATTAACAATCAAGCAAGAATAATCCAGGGGCCCTATGTCGTACATGATACATATACTACGAGTTGTCATCCCGATACAGGATGGGCAACTTTCGAGGTGTGTTGCCTATCCTTCGACTTTGAGGATATGGAAACGGGAGATGTTTTCCCAACGACAATACATGACGGGCGCTTTGTTTGGCCTGGGTATTACTGGATGCCCGTCATTGGCAGCGATCGCAAGGCAACCATGACACGAGTGGAACTTATAATAAACCACCCGAGAAACACAAACGACGTCCTTTACATAGAAGGTGACAACATTTAAACGTTGGATACTTTCTAGGGATGGCTACGTCGCTTTATGATTATAGGAGAACGAAAATGGTGTCGAGACTTTTCTAAGCAGCTATTACGGATTGAGTCCGCCCGCGGCATCAAGAAACTATATTCTGAAATTTGTGTCACGGATCGACCTTAGAAAGATGATTACGGTTTGATTGGCCTTATACCAGCGCCAAGGAGGATTCTCACTCGGCGGGGGGATGCAATTGCGGGAGGATAAGAAAGCACTTGGAGGTGTCATAATAAAGAGAGATATTACACCCTATGCAGCTCATGCCAAAGTCATGATTCACCCAAGGCCGTTGGTGAGGCGTTGGAAGTGGGAACGTGACAATGTACTTATTTTCACATACCAAGATAATTTTACTTTGCAGTCGAGTTGATAGACTGTGCACGGATCTGGTAAGGCTTCATGAATACCAGGAGCTGTATGTTACAGTTCTGATAACTTCACTCATCAACTCTAGTCTACTATCTAGAACACAACTGCAGCCCCCTTTCGAGTATCAGGTACATAAATAAATGAACGCAAAGTGCGAATATGCCTTGAACATATTACCATTGTTTTATTGCAAGTTTCATAGCATCCTCTACGAGTCTAGACTAGGCCCAGCACTTGGTCTCGTTCAACTTAAGATATTGTGAGCCTCGCCAATACTATAATCTCCATCTCCATAGTATTACGCTTTATATATGTTCGGCGACTGGACAGAAAATGAAATAATCTTGTCTTGTATCTAGGGAGAAGATATCACACTAGGGGGTTTCGGGTTTCAAATTATTTCCGAGGTCCTCTATCTGAAGTGAATAACTTCTACACAGTCGTTTAACTAGGTCGTCCATGATGCCGAGCGGCCCTATCCGAAAGCTCGAAAAGGTACCGGACCATCGCGTCATACCAGCATTAGCATGACGGTTTAACGAACTCGTAAAAGATCGACCAAAGCGAACTTCGTGATACGTATCGTGCCGCACGCCTCTCTTGTCTCCCCAAGTCTCAAGAGTGGCGATTGCAAACCCGCTGGCAGGTGATGATTTCTAAGCTTCTTCAAATTTAAAACATGTCCGAGAAAAACTGCGCATCACATCATCTATGAGCTGGAGCTGACTGGAGCTCAGCCGCATCCCCAAGAAGCCACGCGACGTCAATGGTCTCATGCCGTGCGACGTTGGGGGACGGATTCCCGTCTCCGCGTACTCTATGGTTCAGCCAACTCCGAAGGCCGACTACGGAGCGGGAGGAGGTGGAAACGAATGAAGTGGTCGCGCGTTCGCATCTCCACTAACCTGCCGTTCTGCCTACAGTGGAGACCGAGAGTTAGCAGTGTTTTGTCACCCCAAGTTGACAGCGATCATATATATTTGAGAGCCGCCGCGAGCGAGCGTATGTCGCGCGGAGCGGTCTCGTACCTAGACGAACCAGCCGCGAAGTCTCGTGCCACCACTTGCTTTTGTGGGCGAACGATACTGGCGGCGTCAGGCCATGCCAATCGATAGTCACACGAAGGGCTTCGTAGCGCCAGCCCTAAATACATTTCGCTAGCCCGTTTGAGCATTTTTCCGTCAAGAGAGACACTACTGTACCGCTGAGTAGGCGCACAGGTGGGTAGTAACATGATTCAGGCGCCGGTGTGCCGGTGGTTGAAGACGCAGGAGCAGATTGGCTGTGGGCCTCGAACAGATACTATTCTCGGAAAAAAGGGGCCAGGCCGGGAAGTTTTCCGCGCAGGTGTAGGTAATTCGTGTATTCTTATAGGGTATACCAGGTCAACCTTGCCGGTTTAAGATAAGGTTGCGCGTACGTAGCTAGTGGATTGTTATCAATTCGGGCAAGGAACCAAACTTCACATTTGGAGGCGGTTGGAGTTGAAAGGTACGTATATAGGTACTTACCTTCCAACATGGAGCTATATATATTTTAGGAGGTAGTTATGGATGTGAACGATTTATTTTGGAACAGCATTTTGAGGGCGTGGGTTTGAAAACCAACTGCCACGTTAAGTCTGGTGTAGTTTAGGTAGGTATCTAAATGATTAGGTATTGAGCAATTCGAAACTAGGTACTTAATAAATGGGTTTACCATCATGTGTTATACCTATGGGTAATATCAAGTCATGAATATCAATATCTGTCGCTTTGATCTTGACATCTAAGTATTTATATTTATGGAAAAGGGGGTTTCTTATTAATAGTACGTATATGAAGTTGTATCCAAGCAGTAAATCTGCAAGTGAGCCTCTAAAATTACCGTTGCTTTTCAATTGGTCATAAAATGGAAGTGGTTCGGTTCACAACAGCAATGATAGGTTAAGCTGTCGCATGCGGTGCTACACGAACTGATACACCCTTCGTCATTGTGAAACATTAACTGTAAGTAGGCCGGCGGTTTACACTGTGGGATTGCCTGTCATTTTGACATCCACAAAAGGTATTAATTTCGAGTCTTCTTTGGGGTTAGTGTTACAATTCCTCACCTGATTAACCTGGCTATGGCAAAGTAGATAGATCCCTGGGATGTCTGGATATAGGAACATGAGCATCCTTATTTGCCAGTTAAGGAGTATGATTTTCCCTGTCTCTCTCAGGTCAGCAAATCGAAAGCAGCTCTGGATATAATGCTGAGAATCAATTGTTGCAACAGGTGTTCTTATCCGACTGCTGGTAGCCGAACAAAATACTATTTCTATGCAGGTGAGATGACGTACACAATGCAATGACGCACTTGGCTCGTGCTCCCCGGAGGACCTGCATTGCATCAGACCTGTAGAAAAAAGGGTTCCCTCGGTTCCTTTCAACTTTCGCGGTACCCTACCTAAAATTTCGTAGGGGTGCAGCTGAGCTCAACGACTATTAATAACTTGAGGTCGTAGCTACAGTCATTCCTAGATCTCTCTTTTGTTTTTGTTTCGCTCATCTTCGAAAAGAATTACGTCTCATAGAACCAACTATCGATGCATTTACATACCTCCTAAGTGCATTATGGTAAGAGAAAGTTGTCGGGTCGATGAGGAACGGCATCGGGAAGATTGTACAAGTATTCATCCTGACAGGGCACTCACCCCCCACCCCCTATTTACGTTTATATATGTGTACCTAACTCATCGCTTGACCGCTCTTGTTACTGAGCATAGGCGGCTTTTGATAACACAATCTTGCGTCGATAAGCCGGGCGTTAGATCACGTCGGTGGCATTTTCTATGATGAAAAGATACCGTCACGAGACTTAAGTCTCTGTCCTTCGGTACTTGCCAAGCCGGCCTGCGTATCCAGACATGTTGAGTACCTGGGCAATATATAAATAGTCCCCGTACCGCCACTTCTTGTCGTATCGATTCGGACGGCGCTGTTTGGTAGTTCACGTATTGGTGACAAGGCGAGGTCACATGAGAGAAGGGAGAGTTAATTTATTGTTTTTTTGTTGCATAGCTGAGGTAGGAAGTGGGTGTCGTTGTCAAGTGGTTAAATGGGATGGTGCTCCTCTGAGGGCTTCGGGGCTCAGGGCTGTAAATGAAATGAAGATCAAGGCATGAGAGTTGGAAGAATTGGCCCGTCATCGGCTGGGCGGGGAAAGAGATTACCACTGCACCGTAACCCTGTAAGAGACCTCAAAGAGTGCTCTGGCACCTTGATTGGATCAATGATTGGACCAAGAGTGTCCAAGAGATGCAATAGTTGCAATAATCAACGTGGACACCCACGGTCTGCCATGTTCCTGTGCATTCCTGCCTGCCAGTCTTACCGGACTTCAGTTAGTTCCCTGCTACTGTAGTAGTCCCTACCTGGCAGAGTCCCTAGAGTCCCTAGAGTCCCTAGAGTCCCTAGTAGAGTCCCAGAGTCCCTACCTCCTAGCATGCACCATGTTCTCCTTGCCCTGCCATTCGTTTTTTTAGCGTACCCGCTGCTCGAATGTACCGATGCAACTTTCATGGTCGCTCTCCATTTCGTTCTTCTGCCTGACATTTTCTGTCAGTTTAGCCAGTGGTAATGATCGTGATTTTTTGCTGACTGGGTGCCAATATTTTCTTCTCAGCATCTACCTATTGGGATCAGTCATTACTGCTGTCTCCGGATAGTTGCTCGCTTACTTACCTACATATAATAAGACTTAACACACTTGGTTGACACACTACAAGCTACGGATGTACCCGGTCGCAAAAAGGCCGTATCGGTAACCGGTTGAAGCACTGTCTGACGTAGGTAATCGACCCAGGCGACCGCTAAGTAGCGACGAGCCTTGCAATCGACACAAGGCGATGCCACTTACCGGTTTTGAACTGTCCTAGCCGAAAAAGAATCACACATCCTGATTCCTCATTGCCCACCCGACCAACAACGGCCCAAAACACCTTATTCACGGGTCGCTATACTGTCTAATCCCCTCTAGCGACGAAGCCTTTTCGATCTGACCGAATGCGAATGCCGAGATCACGATCCCGTAGTAGATTCCGTCCCCGATACTGCCGCATGGGGGCCTCGTGAATGAGGAATGCCATCTCATCACGGCCTAGATTTAGACTCGGACCATACACGTAGCCTCGACATAACGCCGCCCTCTCCTATCGGCAATGTCACAAACAACCATACCTTCCAACCATTGAATATAGAGAGACTGAATAGTTCCCCTGGGACTAGTTTCTCTCGAGATACTTCCGATTCCATGCGATTTTCGCCGGGCCATGTGGTAGGGCCGACGAATTCTGATGCATCTCCGCTGACTATTGAACCCTCGAGCGTGGACCACGTTTATTTACGAGGTGGTGGGTTAGAAGCGACTGATATTGGAACAACCACACCCACTACTAGAGATGTGCAATTGGAAAGGGATGATTCGCGGCGAGGGTCAAAAGTTGCCGTCCCTGGAGCAAGGAGAAAAGGTAGAGAAGTTACCATTGCAGACACTTCGCCGGAGATAATAGAGAATAAACGGTCCATTACCGAGTACCGAGCAAGGCTTGCGAGAGAGATGGAGCGCCGAGAGCAAGCGGCTCGAAACTCGCCGTCGCCCTCGAGGAATGTGTCAGAGAAGACGCGTATTTCACCCATCAAGGAGGAGACCAGTGCAACACCCTCACCAACGCCCGATTCCGACCTCCCAACCGCATCGACTGAATCCAACAAGACCGTTCGCGGTGGTATGACCCCCGGTTTTACGGCTAGAACACCGTCGTACCCTTTCCCACGAATGACCACGCCCAACTTCACGTCGTCCTATTTGCAAAATGTTCTTGGCCAACCGCCCCAGGGCGGAGCTGTCAGCGCTGCCGGCGCGCAGTTTGGCAACTTCGTGATACAGGACCAGCTTAGATCTGACCCGTCTTCTCCAGCCTCGGCCATGACATTCCTTCCTACCGGAGTTACCGCCATGTCGTCGAGTCTCGACTTCCCTACCCCAAATCTCTATGATTTATCATTAATGCTCTCGTCTGAACCTGGCTTGGATGCGTGGTGGAACAGCGTTGTCCAAATCATGACTGGATACTATAAAGCCGAAAGGGTAACTCTCTCGGTACCAGCTGACGCAACAGACATTGAAAATGTGCCATGGGGTCAAAAAGCTACTTACAACGCATTGGAGGAAGATGAACTAAGCATGGCGTATATCGGAAAGGACAGCAGTCTTTTTACGCATAGTGCAGGCGAGCAACCTGAACCCGCATCCGAACCCGCGGGGCCTCAGAGGAGCGATTGGCCTACTCGGCCACCGATCCAGAACCGTCATTCTTTTACCGCTTACGAAGACAAAAAGGAAGAAGCTTATGGGAGCGATGTGGCCGGTCCTAGTTCCCAACGACCGTTACTAATTCCAAGGAGCAAAAGCTACTACCCTGATACCGACCGACCGATTTCGCCCCACCCGGCTTTGAACAGACAGGCACTTGAAGAGCACGACGCTATTGAAGAGCAACAGCCGGTCCCAACGTGGGAGGCGACTCTACATCCACATAGAGAGGCGAAGGGTCGTCTCCTTCCAGTATTACAGGGGCTCGACTTTGAAGCCGACCCGCTAATCGACCACAATGGTATTTCTCGTGTCATTGAGCGAGGTAGAGTGATCGCTCTAACTCGTACATACCCATATCTCGATCCAAACTTGGAGGGAAAACCGCAATCATCGGGCACTAAGCCTTCACAGTCCGAAGAGCCAAAAAAACCATCAAGAAAACCCATGAGAACCGAATCCCAAACGAAGCTATCCTCACTGTTAGCCAATGCCAGCGCACCCCGATCTTCAAGCCGAGGCATGAAATCATTGCCAGCAGACCGAAAGATCCCTAGTTTATTGTCAACCATTGATGATATCCCGCCACGACCCCCTACTCCTAAATACGAAGAGTATGAACAAGCGCCGCCATCGCCTTGGTCCCAATCTCCGGCGCCCTCACCCGCCGTTCGAGCTGATCCTTCAGAAAACCCCTTTTTTACAGACGCCATGGTGGATGAGGAGTCATTTAATCCTGGCCCGAGTCCGCAGGACTACACTTCGACGCAACCCCCCGAGACTATTGGGGTTGATAACTCTTGGACTGTTCTTCATGTACCCCTGAATCATATCCTTCTATCAAAACCTCCCCAAAAATTCAAGCTGGACCCCTCTGCGCTAGAACAGAAAGCCTCTCAGCGTAGCCATGTGGAGTCGAGTGTAAGTTCTGCAATGTTACATGAGCGCTCATCTTCCGAGGAATTAGCCAAGAAGAACAAACATTTGCCGATTGCAATATTGTCGATCCTAACCCCTATCATACCATATCCCTCCAACTTACGCCACTCCCTCGAGCATCTTGCGCCCCATTTAGCAGCGACCTTTTCAATTTGTCGACACTATTCAAATCTCGAAACAGAAGTGATGGGGCTTCATCGGAAAAGGCCTTCTACCAGTGGCTTCGGGGCTCTTGGTCCTGATGGACGGTCAGTGGTAGACCCTGTCATGTTCGCCCATCTCAATTCACCACCAGCCGAGGACACCTATCAGCGTTCAGCTACTGGGAGCCTTACCAGCCCTAGTGAATACTCGGGCCCATCCAGAAGCATAAACGCGTCGCCTAGCGGGACGCCGCTTTGGGATCCTAGCTCTTTTGGATTAGTCGTGGAGAGGCGAACCGCCGGTACAAGTCCGGGCCAACCGGGAGGTGATAGCTATTTCAGTTCCATCCCTCGGACCCCTGGTGTCACTACAGAACCACCAACCCCGGGAACATTAAGTCAACGTGTGTCGAGAGCAGGCAGGGAAAGCAGCCCTGCTGTCAATAGACAGCCAAGACGATCGGGCAGTCTCCTTCAGCATCAGCAAGACATGAGCCCAACTCTGAAGGAATCTGAAAGTTCAGATGTTTTCCGCAATACCGACATTGTCGATAACACAGCCTCTAGTCAAACTTCAAAACAAAGGCCTGCGTCGAAAGACTCCGCGGATATAAGCAGTGGGATAGAGAGCCAACCGCCTCGGCAAGATGCCGATGATAGTCGGAAACGACCGGCCGGTAATCACAGACATACTATGCTACACTCATACGGTGGCGATTTTGCAGCGACCTTCCAGTCTTTGCCGGCTAGTACCCCTTTGTTTACAAAGCCTACGTCGCAAGCTACAACACCGCTTCGGCCAGGGACCGCATCTTCGGCGCAAGTTACTATGCTCCCGCCTTCGGATCGTCTGAAGGGGCTTATGCTCGATTTATTACCGGTACAAGTATTTGTTGCATTACCGGTGCACGGAGAAATCGTGTGGGTTAACAGCAGGTACTTAACCTACAGGGGCCAGACTCTGGCAGACCTAGTTGCAGATCCTTGGGGAAGTATATACCCGGAGGACCGTGACGAATATATGCGTGCTTGGACCCATTCTCTTCGATCGGGTGATCAATTCGCTCACATGGTTCGTCTTCGGCGCTTCGACGGTGCGTATCGGTGGCACCAGGCTCGTGCCGTGGCCTCGAGGGATAAGCGAGGAGTTATCGTGCAGTTCATCGGCTCCTATATGGATATCCATGAGCAGAGGATCGCTGAGGTGGCGGCGCTCCACAAACAAGAAATGGAAGTCTCAGAAACGAAACACCGTCTTCTAGCGAATTTGATCCCTCAAATAATCTTTACGGCAACCGAGAATGATGGAATCACGTTCGCAAATGAACAATGGTTATCCTACACAGGCCAGAGTGAACAAGGTGCACTGGGTTTAGGGTTTATTGACTTTGTCCATCCAGATGATTTAGCAAAGTGTCGACTACCGGGAGAACGCTCTGCAGCAGCATTCATGAGCAAGGTCGACGCATCAACCCTAAGCCCTGCCACTACGACGGGACGCAAATTATCATTTGCGGACATATCTGAAGGACCGACATTGTCTAGGAAGAACAGTACGAGCAGCAATTCTGCTCGGGATTTTGTCACTGCGGATCTAAGCGAACTTGCTAAGAAAGGCATCCTCAAAGTCGCAAGAGACAGTAGTGGCCGGCTTTCCTATACAACGGAAGTGCGGCTCAGGTCAAAATCTGGCGAGTACCGATGGCACCTAATTAGGTGCGTAGAGATTGATGATGTGGGCTTCGGGGACGGTGCAAGCTCCTATTTTGGCTCAGCGACAGATATAAACGACCATAAAATCCTGGAAGGCAAACTGAAAGAAGCCATGGAATCGAAAAGTAGATTCTTGAGTAATATGTCTCATGAGATCCGCACACCGCTGATCGGTATATCTGGGATGGTGAGCTTCTTACAGGACACAACACTCAACGAAGAGCAACGAGACTACACCAACACAATCCAGACTAGTGCCAACAGTCTTCTCATGATCATCAATGATATCCTAGACTTGTCGAAGGTTGATGCGGGTATGATGAAATTGAATTTTGAATGGTTTCACACCAGAGCACTCATTGAGGATGTCAACGAACTGGTCTCGACAATGGCGATCGCCAAGCGGCTCGAACTTAATTACATTGTGGAGGAGAATGTGCCATCTTGGGTTAAGGGCGACAAGGTGCGGATTCGGCAAGTGCTTCTCAACGTCATCGGTAACGCTATCAAGTTTACAGCATCAGGAGAGGTCTTCAGTCGGTGTAGAGTTTTCTCGGATGACACGGCCGGACTTGGTGAGCACCAGATTATGCTCGAATTCTCGATTATCGATACTGGCCGAGGGTTTACGAAAGAAGAAGCCGAGCTTATCTTTAAACCCTTCAGTCAGATCGACGGGAGCAGCACTCGACAACATGGTGGGAGTGGACTGGGTCTCGTCATCTCAAGACAGCTTGTTGAGCTCCATGGAGGAAGGATGGACGGCAGTGCGGTGCCTGGGGAGGGTTCAACATTCACGTTCACGGCTAAGTTTGGTCTACCAAGCCCTGACGATCATCCCAATGTTGCCAATACTCCACCCATGACTGCAACTGTGCGATCTCTAGCAGAAGAAAAGCCGACGCATGCGATCAAACCGCTTCTGCTGCACAGAACGATCGATTCGGCCCAGGCTGCTAGTCCCAGTTCAGATGCCGACGTCGCCTCCCCGGCTTTAGAGTCATCTGCTAGCTCCGATCCTTCAGTCCGCTCCGCGCGTAGTCAGTTCACGGCACGGTCTTCCGTCTCTTCGGTCAATATTGGTCTCACTCACTTCAGTGAAGCTGCGAAGGCCAGCGGGCAAGACCTTTCTCAAATGAAACTTGAAATGCCTTCCGGAAAGATGTCGCCTCAGATAATGCCCACTCCAGACGGGTTCAAGTTTCCTGCGGGCGCGACACAATTTCGACCACCGATGTACTCGATTCTCATTATTTGCCCTCAGAAGTATAGCAGAGAGGCTACCACAAAGCACATACAGATGACACTACCAAAAGACGTCCCACACCAAATAACAGCAATGGCAAGCGTGTCAGAAGCCGAAGGGGTAATCGGGGGTACCGAATCTGTCACGTTCACACACATCGTCTTAAATTTACCTTCTGCGGAAGAAATAATTGGCGTCATCGACAAGATAATAGCGACATCCACCGGCAAGACGTCGGTTGTGGTTTTGACGGATTCTGTTCAAAGACAGGCAGTTCTCAAACTAGCCTCAGATACCGAGCACCAGCATCTCCTGGCAGAAAAGCGAATGATTTTCGTGTATAAGCCTGTGAAGCCGTCTCGGTTTGCCGTTATTTTTGATCCAGGCCGGGAGCGTGACCTAAGCGTGGATTTGAATCGTTCTAGCGCGGCACAGATGGTCGAAAATCAGAAACAGAACTACCTCGAGGTGGAGAAGCGGATTGGGAACAAGGGATACAAAGTACTCCTTGTCGAGGATAATCCTGTCAACCAAAAAGTCTTGGTTCGGTATCTCAAGAAGGTCGGGATCGACGCGGAGATCGCCGCCGACGGTGTTGAGTGTACTGAGAAGGTATTCGCACAACCCCCGAATTATTATTCGTTAATATTGGTAAGTTTACACTTGAAAGATTTCAGTATAATGTGAAAGTACCTCGGGCTAACACCTAGAAGTGCGACCTTCATATGCCTCGCAAGGATGGCTATCAGGCTTGTCGAGAGATTCGACAATGGGAGACGCAGGCAAATCTGCGCAAGCTACCCATCATCGCCCTATCGGCGAATGTTATGTCGGACGTCCAGGAAAAATGCGCAGCTGCAGGATTCAGTGATTACGTTACGAAGCCGGTTGACTTCGTCGACTTAAGCACGGCAATGTCCAAGTTCATCTAATCCGCCACAGCGAGCTCACCAGTGAGCAGCAATTGCTGTTCACAGTACACGATCAACAGCATATGTATGGCGTTCCCGGGAGATAGAGGTTCTAAAAAGGACAGCGTTGTATACCACGAATGCATGGTCGAGCGGATCGAGGTTGGAGATTCAAAACATTTGTATTTTCTGATGAATGAGACGTCATGTACTACTACCAAGGTAGGATGAGGAAGGCAATGAAAGCACGCCGGGGATTAAACAAACCGGGAACGGGACATCTACGAAAAGAGACCTGCCCTAGGAGGAATGTGTATAAACGCCGGCCAGTTTACGACTGCGGCTAATCCTCCATAACGTTATGACTTCATGGCTTGCAACGATAGATAAATTCGAAGGAAAAGACGGACTGGTTTCTAGTTAGAGGAGGTTTATAGGGGTTGCTTCGCCGGTCTTTCTAGCTTAGTAAAACACCTGTAAGGTGTTACATTCGATACAGGAGTCGAGGATTTGCATGTCTTCTCTTTTCATAGGTACCCAAGGTAAGCCTGGTTAAGAATGATATCACTCGGTTTGATGTGGGCATTCAATTCAATATCATTTACAAATGGCAATACTGAGGAATATTCGGAGACTACGAGTGACGCTGTGATTAAAGAACCTATAGTCCCTTTTTTCATGCTGTGGTCTGTAGAATAATACATCAACTTTGCTACCAAAATATACAGCCGACCGCAATGTTATTTTTTTCTCGTACAGTTAATTGGTGGGTATCTCTGTTAATTTCAATCGATCAGTCCTCTTCTATAACAATGCCTTTCTCCTCTCGTACTGGCGTATCTCCTTGTGTAGGCGCCTCGCCATCCGCGGCTCCCGTCTTCTCCGCCTCGTCATTCTTTCTGGTATCGACTCTTGCTTTGACACCGTTGGACGCCGAAGCCGACGGCGCGGGCTTATTACCGTTACTCTTATCCGAGGCTCCTCCCGCCCCATTACCGCCGCCGCCACCCCCGTTCTTCGCCTTCGCCTTCCTGGCCTTGGCCTTCTCCCGCTTCTCGCGGTTCCTCCGCGTCTTGTCGTCGTCGCGCTTCTCGCGCTCCTCCTTCGTCTTCTCGAAGTTTTCCTCGGCCCGCTCGCGCGCCACCTCCTCGTCCATGCGCTCCCACATCTCAGGCCTCTGGAGCTGCGTGGCGACCTTGTCCTTGAAGACGAAGATGTTGGTGTGCTCGGCAAAGTATCGATCAATATCCTCGAGGGTACGGTTCGCGGTCTCGGGGTAGAACAGGTAGGTGATGGGCACGAACGAGGCGCAGAGAACGGCCCAGATGATCCAGAATTTGTAGCCGAGGTTGGCGATGCCTGGAGGCGTGACCTGAGCTGATGCTTTCAACCATCGGCAGGTTCATCTGGAAGCTGATCCGCGCGGCGTTCAATGCCACCTCTTCGTTGAGGTCGCACACTTGGC
>JAOXNQ010000010.1:1071370-1199209 GCA_028571165.1 Hypoxylon perforatum
CGTTTCCCGGTCGGCACACTGCCGGTCATCGAAAGAAGATCAAGGTCCGGCGAATCCGTGACCGCCTCGCCCACGACCTTGCCGATCCCGTTCACGATATTGACGACGCCCGCCGGCACTTCGGCCTCGTGGAAGATGCGAGCCAACTCTTGCGCCGACAGCGGCGTCAGCGCGCGCTTCTTGACCGGTCGCTTGGAGCGCGGGTCTGCCGACGTCGGGATGCTTTCGGGGCCTTCGCCTGACATTTTTTCTGTTTTCTTCTTCCCCTGTTCTGTATCTTGCTTAAATCTTTCCCCCGCTACGGCAGCTGCCTAGGCTAGTAGGCAGGTCGTTCTAGACGTTGTTCGACTCCCGGTTCTGGCTCCCGGCCTGCTGAATCAGCTCCAACCGACCTCCTTTCCCTTGCGTCCTGCCGTGCAGTGCAGATGGCTCTGGCGCGTTGGCTTCAGCCTCGTTTGATTTAGGGGCCGGAGTCGTATGTTAATGGCGTGATGCGAACGCGAGTGGGCTTTTTTCGTGTTGTGGAGTAGAAAAAAAGGCAATACCGAACAGCAGGCGATAGTCTGAGGTGATACCGAGAGGATGCGAAGGTCGGTCGATTGACAGTAAACCGTTGTGGAAGCACCTGTGGAATGAACTTGGTTTGACCACCACGAGGCTGTTGGACTAGGATGACGATGGTAAGATGAGGCTACAGAGTAAAAAGAAAAAGGACGAAATAAAAGTGGCTCCGGAAACACCGCGCCACAGCTTCACCTTTAGAGTGTGTGACCTCACCTCACCGGAAGCGCCAATTACAGTAGGTACAAGTTATACTGCAGTACAGGGAATACAGGGGACTACAGTACAGACTGTACAGGGGACTGCAGCCCCCCGAAAAGCACCCCGCGGGTCGCCCCTCAGCCCCTGCAGCAAGTGTGGCTACTAGCATACAGCAGATATGCCAAAATGCTATGCTGGACATGTACAGCTGGAGGCATGTAAGACGCAGAGCCAAGGCTAAGACAGCACCGGAGCCGAAATCGGGACATGTATGGGTCGGTTATCCAAAGGAGCCAATGGAATCTCGGGATTTACAGATATTCGAGCGTTTTAGGCTTTTCTGGCGCATGGTATGCAGGGAACCCCGACAGCTCGGCATAGACGATGGTTTCTGGTTGCTTCTGATGTTCTGGTTGGAGAAGCATAGCGGGACTTAGCGGGACTTAACAGGACCCAGCGAGCCCAGCAAAGCCCATCCTCGCCCATCAAGCCCCAACGAGGGGGGTTAACGGGCCCTCTGACCCAGTCCTCCAAGGCCCTGACCCAGTAAAAAGGGTTGTTTGAAACGGGCCCAACACCAAACTGCGGCGTCTGGGCGTCTGGCGTCTGCATCGTCAACGATTTCGTTTTCGACCTGCATCGTCCACCCCATCCACCTCCCCCTTGCCTCCCCCCCTACCGCCCTATCATCCTACCCATACCCTGCTACTTCACGATTTCTACTCGGATAAAGTCTACTCAATACGTCGGTTGTGTGACACGAAAAGCTGCAGTGTTGTATTGCGCACTAGCCTATCATTTTATATCTCACATTGTTCCTTTTACAGCCTGATAGATGCCGTAGAAGACAACAGGAGACCAAAAGAAATTAAATCTCAAATACCAAAAGTCTTTCTTTTATTACTCATGCTTTTAAATCACGCCTAGATCAGAGTCACGATTCGGTAGTCCATACGGAATACCAAAGTAGACATTGCCTTCGCCCACGATCATCTCCATATCCCCAGACCCCCAAACCCCTCGGTTCAGTGATTTGCCACCGCTCATCTTTTCAAGACTATATCTAGTCTCCTCGAAAGACGTCAAGTAACACAGAGATCAAACTTCTGCGATCATACCATCAACTCGAGTCAAACACGCATAAAACTACAACAGTAGCCGCATCTTCAAGAATCCACCGCTACGGTCCAGAGCACTGCTCCGAGTTACTATCAAACATAGCAACCATGGGTCGCCCAAGACTTATTATATTAATTAGGCACGCCCAATCTGAGGGTAACAGTATGTGGCCTCCCTCCTTTCTTTCTCCCCTCCACACCGCAGAAAACTCGGCTTTAGAAAACTTACATAAGGGTAACCATAGAAAACCGCGAAATTCACCAGACCATCCCGGACCACAGAGTCAAATTAACCTCAGAGGGATGGGACCAAGCCCACGAGGCTGGCCGCCGGCTGCGGGCCATGCTCCGCCCCGACGATACCCTCCAGTTCTACACCTCTCCCTACCGACGAACGAGAGAGACCACCGAGGGTATACTCGAGACCCTAACATCGGACGAGCCCAACCCTTCCCCTTTCAAGCGGAGCAACCTGAATGTATACGAAGAGCCGCGACTGCGTGAACAGGACTTTGGAAACTTCCAGCCCTGCAGCGCTGAGATGGAGCGTATGTGGCAGGAGCGTGCCGATTATGGCCACTTCTTCTACCGCATTCCCAACGGCGAGAGCGCGGCCGACGCCTACGATCGCGTGTCGGGTTTCAACGAGAGTCTATGGCGCCAGTTTAGGGAAGACGACTTTCCTAGTGTATGCGTTTTAGGTATGTTGCCACCCCCGCTGGTCTCGTTGCACCATCTCCCCCTATTCTCGGTGACATAATGGCCACTAACACTTGGACTAGTAACCCACGGTCTGATGTCTCGTGTGTTTTTGATGAAGTGGTATCATTTCTCCGTCGAGTATTTCGAGGACCTGCGAAACGTCAACCACTGCGAGTTCCTCATCATGAAGAAGCAGGTGGACAGCGGCAAATACGACCTCGTGAACAATCTCCGCACATGGTCCGAACTACGTCGCGAGCGTGCACTTCTGAAAGCCAAAGAGGAAGAGAAGGAACTGGCAGATACTGGTAAGGAGAAGGTTCCCAAGAAGTCTGAGAGGCAGGATGCTACCCCTTTGCCACAGCGCAAGTGGGGCGGTTGTCCTCAAGGTTGTAACCACGGCAAGAACTTCAAGATACGGAACGACCTGGCCGAGCTTCGACAGCACGACGAGAATTCCGCCAACGGCTTCACGCACCCCGGTGCTAACGGCAATGGCAACGGCACGATAGCCAGCCGCAGAACGCCAGCTAAGAAAATACAGGGGCCCAGCGTTTCTGATGACTCCGACGACCCTCGTGGCACGGACCCGCCTCATATCGACGTAACCAGGGCTCAAGAAGAGGTGGTTTCGTCGCCGGACGGGACGCCTTCGTACATCACGATCGATGACCGTCTCCGCAATGCCCTCAAGACCCCCCAAAAGTCGTCCTTCCTCCACACGGGCCGCGACTTCGGGGGTACCTACTCGGGCCACGCGAGCGAGGAGGAAGTCTCGGAGAACGACGCGCGGCTACAACTTGCTGCCAAGGCTGCACGTGTTAAGAATGGGAATGGAATTACGAACGGCTTGACGAATGGCAGGGAGCCATCGAGAACACGCCACTCGCACGCCAATAAGCTCGGCGATGCGCCTAACTCAGACCAGGGGTCCGACGGTGATAACGAGGCGGAGGACCTGGATAAGGCCGAGCGAGAGGACCGGAGCGTCAGGGGAAGTGTTTACTGAAGCAGGGCATAGCAGGCAAAGCAAAGCATGGCATGGCGTGGCAAGGTAAAAACGCAGGATCGGTTTTCCATTTAAGTATGTCGCCCCATTTTCAGTGTATTGGAGATACCCTTTATGAACTAGGTCCGGGACATGATTGGGTTATAGAATGATAACGAACGAGTGAGGGCTATGGTTCGGCGTAGCTACAGTTTTAAGGGAGAGCTTACTTAAGGCATTAGAGCACATGAACTCTGGTTCGATTAAGTCAAGAGTAATAATAAGAGAGCTTTTATGGTTAATTGCAAGTTGAGGAACTTAAAAGAGTATTGTGGAATTTTTAGTTTATTATGTTTCCTAGGGACTTTGATAAGCTCCGACTTGAGCGTGTTTGTCGGAGCCGCCAGCACTGGGTCTGGCTGGCGTGCTGGTCATCGAGACGTGCACCGTTGCCGGCAAGGCAATGTCGTCCTTCTGTGCATATTTCAGGATCTTTACAAGTCGCTTCTCGCGACGCTTGTCACCTTTGTGACCCATACTGGTAGTCCAGGGATCGTAGCTTGAGTGGCGCTGAAAGGAAGGGGAAGATCCAGACTTTCTTTCCCTACACTCGACTTTTCCAACCCTCCTCGTCCACATCCTACTCAAACACCGTCTAACACAACTCCTGACACTGAATTGGTGTTAATGTGACATACACCTTTGTCACCATCCGTCACTCCATCTTTTTCATCCCGACTATCCCTGGCCATGGCATATCGCTATTATCCTCATCTCCCTTCTCCACTTCTTTCCTCCGTTTGCTCCTCCTCGATGCGACCACGCCTGAGGGCTTCATGTCGTGTACCTCGCAGATCTCAAGCAAGCCGGGCTGCGGCCGGCGTTGTATCGACACCGTTGGTCGAAGCTCTTGGGCTTGCTCACCATACGCGCGACATTGACAGTTCGCGCGAGCAGCAATATCGACTTTATTGGCCTTCTTGAAGGCAAGCCTGAAGTAATTATGTACCAAAGGCATGAGCCCCCGCTCTTGTACCACCCGACCTTTCGCCAACCACCTAGAGCTTATCGGCCGATAGGCTTTCCGAGAGTCCAAGCTCGGTCGAAAATGTCATGGTGTCGTCTGCTGACTCTGTGACACTGTTTGAGCAGGTGCCGCCAACTAGTAATTCCGTGTCCTAGTCTATGCACAACGATGCAGCCGCAAATGCTGGGATTCACCTGCTTTCTTTTCAGAGCCGGCACATACGCTCTGCGGACCGCCTCGCCTCGTACCTTCCTTTCGGTCAAGAATCCAGCCTTCTCGGGAGAGTCCGGAATACAAAAGAACGCAACGATGCCCATGGCGACTGTGTGCAGTCCCTCTACGAGGAAAAGGAGGCGCTAGTTAGCTAGGTGAGCGTGCCCACTAGTGATACCGTAGGCTAGAGCGCCAGCCAAGGTCAAGGCCCCCCTTCTCGACATCTTCGTCTTCGGCCATCCATCCCTCGCCCACCGCAAAGAGCGGCACGGTAGGCGAGAGCCAGATAAGCGATAGACCAGAAGACGTTTCGCGAGGGTCTCATAGAGAGTGGAAAGGGGAAGGGCGCGAGTGTACGATAGCCGAATTTGCCACCCCCCATCTGCGAGTCGTGGTCCAGACGGGCATTGCGTCGGGCCGCCCGGAGAGCGCGTAGGGCCGAGCTTGTGGATTGGTCTCGCGCGGAGCTCTTTCTTCGGTCGCCATGCTAGGCGATGAGCAGCCATCTCACTCTTGAATAGGGAGGTTGACACCCCCTATTTTGTTGTTGGTAATGATGCTCCAGGTCGTCGGTGCGGCCTTGACGCCCTTGAAGCCGGGGACTTCTTGCCTTCTTCACCCCTTCTTGCTGCCGATGGAAGTGAAGATGAGAGGGAAGTGAAGGCGAAAGGAAGGTGAAGGCGAAGGTGAAGGCGAAGGTGAAGGAAGTCGGAAGACTGTTTGGGCCTTTCCTGTTCTTCCGTATCGCTTTGCTAGGAGAAGCTGCTTCAGGGCACCCTCACGCTCGAGGGTAGGGGTAGGGTAACCGTGGTCGAACTTGCGGTGGTAGGTAGAGACGATCTCGTCGTCCGGCATGATCATCTCAGTGTTGATCAAGCCCTGGATTGGCAGCTTCTATGCTACCCAGCCGCGTACTTCCCTAGAAATAAAATTCACATGGGAATGACAATGGGAGAGGCACCCATGGCGAACACGCTCGAGTCTGTACCGGAACTGTTGTTCTGCTGCCGGAAGGATGAGGTGCTGGGCCGCTTTACAACCTCGTTTTAGGCCAGGCTTCGATAGAGAATGAAGCAATTCGCGCCTTAAGGCTTGGGTACCGAGTCTGCCTGGGCTTCGGGCTGATTGGCCGGGCGTGGACCGCTGTGCCCGCTATTTACGGGCACCAGGAATTGATGCTGGAGCTTACATGAAGATCCGTGTCTTGTTGCACGCTTCATCTCAGGCTTCCCCTTGGGCTCCCAGTGCTTCTTATTCTCCGCCGTGTCCTTCGCCTCGTGGGCCTGCGTCTACTTCTTCTCGCACTCCTTTTCGAGCTCGTTATACCACGCGGCGCGCAGGAGCTTCGAGGTGTCATCGCCGAGGACCGCCGCTCCAGAGATGGAAGGGAGTAGCTTGATAGCATAATAGTCCTCTAAGGAACTGAGGATATTAGAGGCTAAGATGTTTGTTCTTCGCTGGTCGGTGGATAGCTCGTTGCGGAGTAAACCAAAGAGCTCGGGTCCCACATAGGCTCGGGCAGAGAGACCTCATTCTGGTTGCGACCGCCGGCCCATTGAGAACACGCCACCAGGGGCGGTCTCCGACATTGCTGGGTGGATTGTCGTGCCCAGGACCACCTTGTAGAATATCTAGTTGTCGATCGCCAGTACCTCGTTACCCTTAAAGGGTCGATGGTACTGGCGATCGACGTTTACCGGCTCGGGCATATATGAATCGCCCTCCGGTCCGGCGCCGATAAGTAGGGGACCTCGGACTCGTTATTGTACCGAGCCGTCTGCATGTCAATAGGGTGGCTCGCGTGGGAGCCGACGCCAGCGTTGTTCTCAGCCGAAGTCTCAGGGCTGCAAGCCCAGCGCGCTGGGTTATCCGGGTTGGTTGTTACGTGAGGAATCGAGCTTGCCATGGGGTTCTGCGACGAACCCTCGCCGTTGCCGTTGATCTCAAGGGGCCGGACCCAATGAGGAGAAGCAGCAACGATGGCCTCTGTGCGCGAGAGTACCACCATGCCGGAGGCCACCCCGTTGCCGCCGCGGATGACGCGGTTACCGCCGATCTCGACGAGCGTGACGGTCTTGGAGTCGCCGGGCTCGAAACGTACGCTAGTTCCGGCCGAGATGTCGAGCCGGTAGCGGTATGCGGCACCACGGTGGAACTCGAGCAGAGGATTTGTCTCCACGAAGTGGTAGTGACTATCGACCTGGATAGGCCGGTCTCCTGTACCTGTGACGGTGAGCCGAATGCGCTTGCGCCCCTCGTTGAGCGCGATGCGGCCCTTAACGACGACTACGGCGCTCGGCTGCTTGGCCTTGGTGGACAGCTTGGTGGCGTCTAAGACGCGTGGCCGTTGCAGCCTAGCTTGGGAGGCAGTCGCGGTCGTCTAAAGCTCGGCGCTCGGCTGCTTGGCCCATCTCAGCCTCGTCTCAACGCCATTCTTCGTCGTCTTATCCTGTCACAGACGCTCCAAAGCTGGATCAACTAGACCCGTCAAGTCATAGGGCGGTTTCGGGATGAGTTGTCTCATCTCCGCTTCGTCTCGACGCCATTCTTCGTCGTCTTGTCCTGCCCTTGGTGGCGTCTGAGACGCGTGGCCGTTGCAGCCTAGCTTGGGAGGCAGTCGCGGTCGTCTAAAGCTCGGCGTAGGCGGTTTCTCTGAGTCCGCAGCAGACGAGATTTTCGGGCGCCGGAGCGCGGGGCCACGGCCTGCAAAGTCCCACAGGAAGGGCTCGTGGCCCGCGGCGTTGAGGTCCTGGGCCAGGCGCTCCTGGAAGCGCACGACCAGCTCCATGCACTCCCCGGCCTGCTTCTTGTCGATAACTTGGCTTCGCGCCTGATACTCAAGCGCCTCGCCTTTCCATCTCCACGATTGGTCATGAAGTCGCGGTCGTCTAAAGCTCGGGGAGTGGGTGGTTCGGTGCCGAGTGCTGAAGGGGGTGGCGGCTTCAATTGCAGCGCGAATGGAACCATACTCGCTCTCCACGGCGATGCGCAGCGCACCTGCTTTGTCATGGTCACTTCTGGCGGCGGCCTAGATCGACTCTCTCGAGTCGGACCATGCGGAACTTGACAGGTCTGCTGTGGGCTTCCTCGCGAGGGACCATGTGGAACTTGACAGGTCGGTTGTTCGAGTGCGTCGAAACCCCATTCCCTCTCCTTGACGGGACAAGGGAGGCCAGCCACTCATGGGCCTAGGGCATAGCCAGCCACCCATGGGCTGGCCATACCCATGGGCCTGGGGTATGGCCAACCCATAGGTTCCGAATTACTCATGAGGTGGCCATGGGATCGTAGCCCGATGAGGCCACTAGAGTCAACCACTGCGCTAGGGGCCAGGTCGCTTGGCCGTTCCTCAGGCGCGTCGATGCACTCTTGGCGCATTATCTTAGAGTCGGAGTGCCACGCCGACTCAAGACCCGGAATCTGGCGCGTCTTCTCAAGTGGCCGCCGTGCTCTGGCGGTCTGGTTGGCCACGGCTTTCTGGTGCAGGGAGCGGTCCTTACGAGGGAGCAGCAGATGGAGGGATTGGGATTGGTTCGTCTTCGACTGCTCAGGCTGGAAAGGGAAAGGTCGCGGGGTCTTAGACGGTCTCTTGGGCATCTCCGTCGTAGACGGGATTCGCGTCTGATCATATAGATTGCCTGAAGATCCACTCGGTTGCTGTACGTTCGAGAATCCATCCCGCTTTCACAAGATACCGTGAAGTTGGAATTTGCCGCCGGTGTGCGATGAACAGTCCATCTGGTAGGACTTCCGTCGAGTATGTCGTCCAGGCACTTCTTGACCAGGCTGCCGTGTTTCTGTTCCCAGTCCCAGTAATGGATGTCTGGGTCCGAGAAGAGGTTGTCGCGCTGCTCCATATAGAAGAGCATATCGCGGGTGGTGGTCAACTGGCCTTTCTCCTCTTCGGTAGCTCTCGGAGAAACGGGTGAGACATTGAGGATGGCGACCTCGTTCTGTGTGCGACCGCCGGGGCAACCCATCGAGCAAGCCTTTCCTCTCCCTCATCCTCGTCTTCTTCCTCGTCTTCGTTCTCGTCCTCGTTCTCGTTCTCGTCCTCGTCCTCGTCCTCGTTCTCGTCCTCCCTCTTCTCCTCTCTTCTCCTCTCTTCTCCTCTCTCTGCCCCCTCTTTTTCTTCCTTTTTTTCTTTTCTTTTTCTTTTCTTTTTCTTTTTCTTTTTCTTTCTCCTTTTCTTTTTGTTTTTCTTTGTCTCTTTTTTCCTTTTTTTTTTGTTTCCTTTTCTCTTACCCCCCCTTTTCACCCTTCCCCTCTCTCACCTCTCCCTCTATCACCTCTCCCTCTCCCTCTTCCCCCCTTTCTCTCTCTCCGGCCTCTAGGATTGATCGAGGACAAGTTCAACCAACTTCGGAGGAGTAGCCTCGTTGGGCATAAAACGAACGTGGACTCGCAACTCTGGTTCTGATATTGGGCCCCAGTGTCCAGATCATCCCTCACACGGTACAGAGCACTGCGAGGAATCTGTCTGCAATGACATGTTAGCGTTTCCCTCGTGATCATCTTGATGATGCCATGCCCAAGTACTACTTACTCTTGTCGTTGCTCGCAGAATATTAGTTACGGATATTGAAGGACCTGTCTGGTCGACCGAGGGCGGCAGCAGTCAGGTGTGGGGGGCTGCTGGAGCAGTTTAACGTCTTGCTCAGGACGGGAGGACTACATATTACAACATCTATTCACGAGAAAAGGCAAGCATGAGAAAAAGAAGATTCTATTTTGTGTTATTTCCTCTTTGCCCAGGCTTGTGAAGCATCGAGACTCGGACAAGAGAAAGAAACATTACTGCCAACATAGACCAACTCTGACTCCAACACAAAACAATCAAGACTCTCAGACAGCGGAAGGGCGTCGTCTCGCATCTTCCCTTCCTCCCAATGCGACGAGTTGCCGTTCTGGTTCTGTTTTTGGCGGAGGTGGTGGCACGTCGGGGTGCTCTCGAGCATCTCCGGGAACTCCTCCCTCTCCTCCTGCAAGAGGATGTCGTCGTGATGTCGTCGTCCTCGCCACAGTTGCTTGTTTCCTCGAGAAACTTCAGTGCCTCCTTCATGTGGACTACTGCTTCACCGTTGCTGCCGCCGAAATCATCGTGTTGGAGAATATTGTTCTAACAATCCTTCACAAGCTTCGAGTCCTTGTGGACTAGCTTCAGCTTGTAATTAAAGTCCATTGGCCTGGGGCATAGCCAGTTGTCGTTTTCGACTTCCATCGTTCCAAGGACCAGTACCTCGGTATCCCGTAAGGGGTCGAGGGTACTGGCCCCCGGAGGAACGAGCGAGACCTAGGGATTTCTCCCATGTCTCCAGAAGAAGAGTTCATCTCGACGGGTTGCGCGCCTGATGTGTCTGCAGGTCAGCGCCCACCTGATACATCAGCAAGGCAGGTGAGCGCCAACCTATGAAGGCCCATCGGTGTCACAGAATGCTGTCGCGAAGCGTTAGCTATATCACCAGGATAGAAATGGACACATGCAAACACATACATTGTAATACTTCTGGATCAATACCCCATGCATTACCACCATATCTCCATGTTTTTGGAGAATGGAGAGAACCGGTTTGTTCTTCTCCTAAAGACGGCGGAATCGGAATCGGCTTGTCTTCCCTTTATCTTCAGCCTTCTTCGGGTGCCGCGATGTCGCCGGCGAAGCTGAACGGAAGTCTTATCGCTCAGAGGCCCCGTCCATAATGATGAACCGAGAGGTTTGTTGAGGATAAATAGTTAAAGGCTAACAAAGAGTAGAGGAAATAATAGGTAAAAGATATATCAATAAGTTAAGAGTTCGAAAGGTGCTAAATCGACCGAATGAGTGCAATACCACTCGTGCCACTAGACAATTCTTCTTACGAATGTAAGAAGTAAGTCGGGCAAGACTGCTAAGTACCCTGCATGAGAGGAACTGCAGGGGCCGTCTGTGATCTTTTCCGGTGTGACTAGCTTGATAGGCATCAGTAGCTCAAAGTCGCAGCCTTCGTTGAGGCAATACCACCCTTGCCACTTGATGGTTCTCCTTAGACAGTCAAGTAGGAAATGTCAGCAAACGTAGCGTAGCTGTCTTGAGAGCAGTAGATGACAGCAGGTAGCCAGTTCGCGAGTGTGCCTTCGACCTGGATCTCGTGCAGTGTGCTGACGATGGAAGGCTGCACGTGTCGGCGGCCTAGCATCGCGGAGTCGATGGCCATGAGATCCGCGACGCTGTGCTGGCCATCGCGGATGAGTTCCTGAAGGTTGTTCGCGATGAGAACTCAGCCGCTGCCGGTCGACCCCCAGATGGTCGCGGAGGTCGAGCTACCTCAAGTCGCCGACGTGCCCGGCGAGCCATCATTGACTAGGTCGATGGGCTCGCGGGCGGATGCTTCCGGGGATGGTGCATCAGACCTCTGATACCTACGCAGCCGTGTCGACCGGAAGCGAATTGGACTTGTCGGTGTCGATGACAAGTCCGAAAACGGTCCGAGTGCGAAGCCGAAGCTCTTGTGGGGCGACGACCCGGCCGTTGGACGAGCCGCCTGCTTCGTAGCGAACGGTGAGTCGGGACTGAGACCCACACCCGGCTCCGAACTTGTGCCGGAACCTGGCTCATGCGCAAGCTCTTTAGCTCTTGCCGGCACAGGGCTCTCTGGGCTCTCTGGGTTCTCTGGAGTCTCCTTCCCTTGCTTTGGCTTGCGGGGTTGGATATTCACAGGGGGACGGAAGTCATGGTCGGGATGGTGGAAGGCGGCGGCAGCGGGCCGGTCCGTCGAGAGAAGTGGAAGTGGTTGTTGTGGGGCATCCAGCAGGGGTCTGTCTGGCAGGCGAGAACTTGCTGGCTGCTTCCCGATGGTGTTAACTGAGGGGCCGGGCTGGGTTTGGACCACCTCTGCTGTCTCCCCCAAGTGGAGTTGAGATATCGCAAGGGACGCCCGGATCCGTTGTTGACGATATTGATGCCGACAGTCGTTGGGATCAAGGACTGTTGCGGCTCGGTGCAAGACGGATGCCACCGTGCCGCGGACGGAGCGAACCGCAGCTCCACCACAACCCTTACATCGGCGTGAGCTTCTGCGAGCCCCCAGGTGAACGGGTGGGTCTTGGCCGCACTCCCCTGGTTGTATCGCGAGGTGTTGTGCGACGGGTGCCTCCACGGGCCTGTCGACTAAAATTGCAGGGCTGTCTTGTAGTCTCAACAGGGGCGTGGCTGTTGCATGTGCTGTGTTGGCCTTGACAAACTCATCTTTGTGAGTGTCAAGCCATGACTGAAGTGCCTCTTGAGGCGGCAGCGCTGCGATGCCGTACTTACTATATCATGTTATGGTTAGCATGCTAGACATATGGTCAGAGGTGGCAAGTATGGCGATTTGACTATGCAAATGAAGAAATGAGGCGCCAGGGATATAAGTTGGATATTGGGTAAGTGAACTTACTCAGCGTGCGCATGGAGCAACTTGGTCGCGTCCATGGTTTCAGGGGTGTCATCCTTCTGCTTCGGAGGTGTGGAGCTTTCCGGGAGGCTTAGGCTCGGCGGTTTGGGACCGGCTTCGGGTGTGGAGTCGAGTGTGGAGTCGGATATATCCGGGCTGTCAGGGGTATGCTCCGCTGGCTGTGTGGAAGGTGTGAGTTGATGGTGGGCCTCCCACTCCGCTAGTAGTTGAGCCTCAACGTCTATTTGGACGTCTGCTCCGTCGCAGTCAGACTTATCCGAGCCGACAGGACTAGGACTCGCTGGGATGTTTGGGGAATGCTGTATAGGAGGAGTTTGCTGAGGCGCGTGCTCAACCTTTGGGGTGCTTTGCTTGGGTTTGTTGGTGCGCCGACGCTTTGGGGTGGGCAGTTCGAGGTTTGCCTCAGCCTCGAGCTGTGCGCGACCCTTCGCGGTGGCCTCCATTTCAGCCCTGCGCCTTTTGGTAAGCACAGGCATGGTGATGATGGGGGTTTTAGTGAACAAACGACAGGTAGGTGGTAGAAGGACTCGGTATATAGACCAAGTAGTGTAAGGAAATGGGTATAGATTCTGGGCTGTGTAAAGCAGCCCAGTATATAAAATGGATAGTGTAGAATAGGGGGTATAGAGTCGGCGATATGAGGACCAAGAGGTGTAAGAAGTAAGGTATCTGTATAGAGGTAGGTAGTGTAAGGTGGGCGGGATGGTAGGGGCGATGTCGCGACTACCTAGTAGACGGTATGGATGGTATAGAAACGGTAGTGTAGGTGCGATGGGAGATGGGTAAAGGCGGGGGGCGCTAATCCCAAGTGGTATAACACGTAAGGACCTCGAAATAGGTGGTAGAGTCTGGGGATGGACCTGACTGACAAAGTCGTGAAGGGACTCGGTGATGTATGGATGGATGTACAAGACTTGCGTAGTAGCAAACCTGTAATGTGAATGGAATCGTTGCTGTAATGAAGGGGGCGTGATGGTATGATAGTGTTTGCGCTCGCAGTGTTGGACACGCGGCACTGGCTATCATGGTAGATGAAGGGACAGAGGGGAGGATACCATTGTTGTAGTAGAAGAGGAAGAGAGAGGGGAGTGACGAGCAGGATGATTGTGTGGGATACTGTCCCATACGAGATCAGACGAAAAATAGGTGGGAAATAGGTGGGAAACACGTAGTGACTCGTAGAGACACGTACAGACACATAGAAAACAAGTAGAGGACAAGTGGAAAACAAGTGGAAAATAGATGAAGCAATGAAATACGCACTCAGAGAGTGACGTGTATGGTAGACTTACTATTTGTTTGCATGGCTTGAGAGTATCGTGACATTTGTTTGGTGTGGAGGAGTCTGGAGTGTGAAGAGAGAGTGAGGTGGGAAAAGAGAGAAGAGTGAGATGGGAAAAGAATGAAGAGGGAAGAGGGAAGATTTGGGAATTGTGAGTCCAGTCTGCCTTTTTGTGTCCCAAAAGCCCTCAAGCCCTCAAGCCCTAACTTGCGGCATCGCCAGGTGCCAGGTAAACATGTGTATGCGCCGAGGACATCGTGAGCCATCTGATAGGCCGGGAGCCAATGTATTGCGGGTAACCATTAGGGCAGGGCGACGAGGGACTCCGTAACCGCGTCGATGGCGATGCGCGCTGGTTTGGCGCATCAAGATCTGTGGGCGCTGCTTAACCGCAACGAGGTCTACACGCGTGCCTCTGAAATATGCGCACACACAGAAGGGACGATATACGTACGCACAGAAGGGACGTTATGGGCACTTACTGCTGTTAGGGCAGGGGATAGGGGCCCATCCCACCGGTACTGGGCGTGCCTGACGATACTCAATGCGGCCTAGACCCCGATTACGGCGAGTTCGGATGAAATAGAGTTGCTGCTACCAGTGAGGGAATAGAGGGCAGTTCGCACAGTACTGGGCGTGCCTGGTGATATCTAACGAGGCCCAGATCCCAAATCCAGCATGTTCGGATGAAAGGGGTTGCTACGATCAATGAAATGATACCTAGGGGACACTTGGCACAGTATTGGGCGCGACTGGTGATATATAATGAGGCCCAGATCCTGAATGGGGCGTGTTTGGATAAAAAGGGGTTGCTACTATCAATGACGGGATAGGGGGGGCTTCCCACAGTACTGGGAGCGCCTTACCAGATCTAGAAAACGGCATGTTCGGATGAAAAGGGGCTTGATCTAGACCACACGATCGTGGGCTTCAGTTTCCAGTCTCGGGAGGACGGCATCTTGGGCACGGGCCATGAACTACGACTATATATCTTCTACTCTACCTATTCTGGGGGGGGATACGTGAACAAATTCACCATATGTGATATAGATTAGAACACTTACGATGAACAAACAAGGAAATCTTGCTTTGCTCTGCTTGAGCTGCGTGAAGTTGGGATATATTGCTACATAATAGGCCTGAGTAAGACTCTTAATCTACACGATGCTACTTAGCTAGACAAGGAACAAATCCTACCTGCTGTAGAATAAACTGTACCTGCTATAAGTAGATTGTTCTGCTACGGGATACGCAGCTCTTGGTCGAGAATAGATCATTCTTGCCATAAAACTGCCAGAGCCTCTGCCTCTCAACCTTAGCCCTTGACCCTTTAGATGAGGCTTAGCGCGAAAGGGGGGGCTGGGATCAGGGGAGGAAGATATTTGCTTGCACCATGTGCCCTGCTGTGACGGCAATGACGACCTACCTGGCTATGGCAGTGGATTTGGAACATGACATTGAATAACGTGCTCTCTAGCAAGTCTACTTGGCACTCCTAGTTATAACATACCATGATACAGAGTCAAAGATGTAATAACGACATATGCCTATATTGAGACTCCTTGTGCTCTGAGACTAGCCCCTATCCGAGCCAACGCTGTGAACTCCTATCAAAAGGGCTAGGGACTGAAAGGGTGGAATCTCGATACCATCACAAGGAGTGGATCGTTACTACTACAAACAAACCGTATCCCTTACAGTATGAAGCGAATCTCAACTACTATGAACGGAATCATGGCTACTGTATCTTGACCGTACCTCATGTAGAAAGAGCGATCTTACTATTGAGTGAATCGTATCAGCTACTAGAATCCAGTAGATTAAATCATCTTATAGTGCTCCAGAAGGCTCCTTTGAATTGGAACAATATATAAGAAATAGGACAAGCAATTCTCTGTGATCTATACTTCTTAGAGATAGTCGTGTCTTTTATGTGCTTTGGTTATTTCCAAGCTTGTGATTTCTTCCATGCAGGCGTTGCTGGCGGACTGTCCATATCCCGCTAAGCCAAAAAGATAGATATATTATGGACCATTTCCAGGCTTATGATTAACATGACAAGATCAATGCTGTCTGTTGATTCCTTCAGCTTCAGTGGCGAAAGGCCTGCCCATTATCATTTGTAACTGTTGGTGTAGTATGTTATCATTCTCACACTTTAACCTACCTCAAGAGAACGAGATATGGTTTATGCTAGTTAAATGACTTGGGAGTTGCGACAGAATCAAATACCTGATACATGAACAAGGAGTAACAGGATCTTGTTCCAGAAGGAAAAGCTACGTTGAGTGTGATCAATCAAAGAATTGAATATCAAGAAAGACACTTGGGAGTCCAATACAACAGCTTCTATAATAGTACTGCCTAGCCGCTTCTAATTGCTTTGAGGCCAGAAGTCCATGAAAACGCCGACGAGTGTGATAATAATTATCATGTATGACGGTTCTGAAGTATGGGAATCATTAAGCTTATGGCAGTGACCTCGGTAAAATCTTACCTGCTTAAATAACATGGCAAACAAGTTTGCGCTTAAAAAATTTGGTTCAGATGGCTAGCATAGAGCGCCAGTTGTATGACAGTAACATATCATTGCTTAGAGAACATCGAATGAAAATGATACAGTCACTCAATGATTCAGGTATCACAAAGGAGTCATTGCTCATGTCAATGATTGATGCCATTAAAGCGCCACTGTGGTGACAAAGCCATCTAACTCATCTATCTCATCAGACTTTTAGACCAGCCGCTGGTACAGTACAGGGGTATGTCCTCTCGGTATTCCGTGTCTATAGGCTTGCTCGACATCAATTATTTTGATTTTACTCTCTTAGTCATCTCCACCACCCAGGCCCGCACCTCCCGCTTGCTGCGCCTTCTTCGCGCTGCAGATATCATCAACCCTTAATAAGAGACAGGCAGACTGTATTTGGGGTTAGTACGCGACTTGAATAAGAATAACTTGAGGATTAGCTTACCTCGACAGCAGTCTTGATGCTCTGCAGCTTGATGGCCTCCGGCTCCCAGATGCCATACTCCTGCATGTCCACGATCGTTCCGGTGTCTCCGTTGATACCCCACGAGCTATGGCCCTCTGCCTGCTTGGCACGAAGTTCCGTAAGGACTCGTACCGGACTAGCGCCAGCATTCTGGACCAAGGTTCGCGGGATGACCTCTAAAGCGTCGGCTACCGCCTTGTAAGGCCATTGCTGTACACCCTCGATATTTCTCGCGAGTTGGTTCAACCGCACTGAAACCGCCATCTCCGTAGCTCCACCGCCCGGTGATAATCTGGGGTGGAACATGACGTTCCGAGCCACTCCCATGGCGTCTTGCAGGTTTCGCTCGATCTCGTTTAGGATATCCTTGGAAGGTCCTCGGAGCAGGATCGTGCAAGCCTTGGGGGTCTTACACTTGGTAAGGAAGGTGAAGTATTCGTCGCCGATCTTCTCGATCTCGAAGAGACCACACTGCGTGCCGATATCCGACTCTTGGAGGTCGTCCACACGGTTCACGATGGTCGCGCCGGTAGCTCGGGCTATTCTGTTGTTATCTGTCTTCCGGACTCGGCGAAGCGCGGTGACGTTTGCCTTCATGAAGTAGTGCTGTGCGAGATCTGAGACACCCTTCTCCGTAATAACTAAGTCGGGCTTGAAAGCCAAAATCGATTCGCACATGGACTTGACCTGCTCCTCCTCGATCTGCAAGATGCGTTCCCAATCTTCTTCTTTTTGTATCTCGATGTTTGTCTGAGACTCTCCCTTCTTGTACTCCAACGGGCAGTCGAGAAGAATGATCCTCGGGTTCTCGATCTTCCTTCGCATCTTAGGGTGGGTGATGTCCTTATTGAGCATGACTCCGTCCAGTACTCTGCTGTCTTCAATCTCACCACCCGGAACCTTCTCCACACGCGCGTACCGCTTGATGTCGACTTCCTGCTTGCCGTTTCCAGCCTCCCATGTTACGGTTCGGACGGCGTTGAGGGCTAGGCTACACATCAAATCGGTCCATCTGGATACGAACTTGGTGCCAATCGAAGAAGAGATAAGGCCGAACATGGCTTTGTCATCGTTGACGTCTATGGGCAGAGAGATTTCGTCGATGATCTCCAGGGCATCCTTGAGGGCTCGCTTGAAGGCAGAAATGATGACGACGGGGTGGATGTTTCGTTCTAGTTGCGGGAGGGCATGTGCGAGGATCTCTCCAGCTACCTTACAATTAGCAACTTTGACATATAGTTTGTCCATATAGTATAATATTTACCCATAATAATGACCGTCGTTGTGCCGTCGCCGACTTCCTCATCTTGTGTTCTGCTAAGCTCGATCATGCTCTTGGCAGCGGGATGTGACACCTCGATCTCTCGAAGAATAGCGTGGCCATCGTTGGTAAGTACGATACCGCCCATAGGATCCAACAACATCTTCAGCATAGCCTTGGGACCGAGACATGATCGAATGATATCGGCGACACTAGAGCTTTGGGTTTAGCGGGGCAGAGAAAGGGGACGAGGGGTGGCAAGGAGCACGTACGTTTTCGCGGCAGCAATATTAGACAGTTGAGCTTTGCGGCCAGTCTGTCTTTCACCACTCTGGGTGTCTATATCCCAAGGTTAGTTGTGTCCTGGCAGCTGATCTGCTTGTCTCGAGGCAAAGCTCAGTGTTTATGGAGGGGCTCACTCATAACCACTACGGGGGCCTGCATCTTGTAGGCTCGCCGGTGCGCTCTCTTAAGGGATTTGACAGTCGAAATAAACCAGTTTATAGGGTATCCAGCGTTTCTCGACACAGTTCGGCAAATGTCAAGGTTTGGGCTTGAAAATGTGGTGTTTTCGAAGCTTGCCCACTAATATCAAAAGTGCTTGTCGCCTAGGCACCTTAGAAATTTTGGAGAGCTCCCCACGGAGCTGGAAAAGAAATTTCGCCGTGCAGGTGTGCCACATGTGGGGTTTTCTAGCAGCACAGGTACACTTTAATTCAACGTCGAAAAGGCATTTTGCGATTGAGTACCACCTACCTACCTCTCAAATACGTCTCTGGATGCAACGCAATGGAGATGCTTTTTTTTTTTTTTTTTTTTTTTTTTTTTTCTCATTAATTAAATCTATTAAAACGTCAATCTAGCCGTGGTGAAAAGAAAGCTCAAGCAATGCCCTCTTTGGCTTTCCTCTCCCCCCCCTCTTCCTTATGCCTCTACAACAGAGAAGCTTATCACGAAACAAAGATCTTTCTACCCCAATCCATTTACATAAGAGCAACCAAAGACAAATTTTCAGGTCACAATACCCAACAATTTAGGGCAGATATCACATAAAATGGTGGTTAGGTTGAGCTTCTATTGTAAACTCAATTAATGCTTGTGCTGGTTGTTCGAGCTCTATTTCATACTCTAGTTGTCTCCAAGCTTAAAAGCAGACGATCGTGCTATGGATAGGATTGAAGGTTGAGTGTAGGCCGAATAAGCTTGTGAAGGTTGTGCGAATCTTTTGGTATTTTCGTAAAGCCCTGCCTACCCTTTCGTACAATGTCATCCTTCTCTATGGATGTTCGAGTCCAATCTTAAATCCTCATTTCGCTGTACATTCTCAGGCATTCTATGGACGAGCAACAGTTGAGAAGAAGCCCCGATATTCTCACTGAGCAGGTACGTCTGTCTAATCAGATATTTAAATGCTTCGAGGCCATAGCGCAACCTAGCTGGCTGGTTCTCGTTTAATCCTCCAACGTCGCGGGTAGAATATGAGTATATGGCGTCCGAAGTTTAGATGAATCAAACCCACTACAATGCTCGTCCAGTCTATTCAATCCACGCATTTGAGTGTAGTCGCGTAACAGTCATCTCATATATCAGCTTGATCTAAACCATATACCATAGGTATATTAAGATCTATTTTGGTCCACATAGAAGAAATACCCCGACACACCTGCCTCGCTCCCAATACAACACAAGTAGATCGCATCTACCTCCGGCGACAATTCGACAAACTTGGTCTAATCAAGTCAATTCTGCTTGGTTTGGTTCGCCATTGCCACATAGACGAAGACGGTCTAACACGTCCCGCTCCGGAACATGTCGTCGCCTAGATAGAGACTGCAAACCGGACTATCCGGAGATCTGAAATAGACATCGCACCAGGTAATTAGTAGGTAGGTAGTCTAGCGAAGCGAAGCTGATAGCCTTCTTTTTTTTCTTTGCTCGGATCCTATGCATCGAGACGAGTGTTAGCATGAGTCCACAGCCAACATTTGATATGCAGGATGGGATTACCAACACCGTATCGGAAGAGATCTTGGTCCAATACAACATCTTCAACAAGACAGATAAGATCCAATAGGGTATCTTGGGATAGATACTGGGACATAAATCGGCATTCGTCTAGGCGACGTGCGACGCATTTCTGTCGTCGACTCAAATAACCCTCATTCGGCCAAGCACAATCGATGAAGACCAAAGTCCTACGTCAAAATCTCTAACCCCATGGCTGGCGGGTCTCTAGCAATACCGACATCATTGTGCGACGAGACGTGCGATTAGAGCCACGCCCTTGCCGCCGCCGTCGTGGTAGGTCGCAGCGCATCCCGCCCAGCAACAGCAAAAAAGTTAAGTGGTGACCACCAAGTAAGCCCAGCGTCGCATTGCCGGCAACTGCGATCTCGGACGCAAGCACTATGAGAGACAGACAGGACGGCAAGGTGCATGCGCGCTCAGTCCCATGACTCGCTGACGCCCGAACACCAAAAAAAACCGCCGTCGCCGTCGCCAAAAGGAAATGGGAAATGGGTGGTGGTATGTATGTGGTGGTTGGGTTGCGCGCGTCAGGTAGGTATGCGAAGAAGAAAATTTTTCTTCTACTGCTTTTGCTTCCTCTTCGCCGTCGTCCACTCACAGCATCACCACGTTTCCGTCGGAGGCGGTGTTGAGGGGAGGGCACCGCACCTCTGTGGAGGAGGCGAATTGTGTCGCGCAGGACGCAGCAGCGATCGCAACACAATCTCGCCGTCCGGGTGGTTGCTGCGCTTCCCTTCTCGATACGCATAACAGATATAGTGACGGCATTTTGCCGGCGTTGCACGAAGCTCATTTACCCGTTTCGAAGAAGGGTGGCCGCCTCCCGCGCACATTAATGTCTGTGGTGGTGTGCGACCTGTCGTGCTGCCACACAACCTTATGCGGAAAAAGGCCTACCTACGTCGTCTATCCCCCCTGGATCCCTGGATGACGAATGGTTTAGTTGCACAAGATACACGGCCACCACGTAGCCGGTAAGGTTCGGGATCAAAGAAATGCGTCGGGAGCCTTCACGTAGGTATCCATCAATGGGGTCCCGGATTATTTGGGCTCGGATGATACTGAAATGAGAGGGTATTGGTTTCTGTTGTCTACGTCTAGCTCGCCGACTATTACTACAATTCCCTCGTTGGCTCGTTGCCAGCTGTAAGGGCTGAACATATGGCCTGATTATTGCGATCCCTCGGTCTAGCGAGTGGTGATTGGAGGTGCGCGAATAGCCATCGCCATAGGGCTTCATAGCAGTCCCCAATAGGACGTTCGTCGTGCCACACGAATCAAGGTGGCGGAGTCATCTCATGTGCGAACTGTTTCTCTCCATTGGCTCCCTATGATACTCTGTTATTCCCGAACAATGAAACGAACCTAGCGTGCGGCCTCATCTCATCGTCATTCGGTAGGGACGTTCCGTGCTTGGTATGGAATCTAGCCATTGTCAACTTCAATGGCCTGATACACCTTAGGTCATGATTTATTTCCCCTCGGTAACCATCATGTCGTAGCGGTGGTTGACCACCCTTGGCCGGAGACAATTCCAGCCCGGCGAATTGGGAAGAGTAATGCGAGGAATGCTCTCGCGTGCCAGCCAGGTGGGACAAATACGGAATGGGCTGCTCCTCCTGGGGTCGATCACAGGGCTCGAACAGTAGACACCCTTGGGAGTTAGCTTTAGGTCCAGTGTCCAGTACCAGCGCCAGCGTCAATCTGTAAGCCGACCAGGATCGTGAAGCCATCGCCCGCTCTCGCGGACCTCCAGCGGGCAGCCACAGAAGCAAGGAGTACTGCTAGCGGCAATGCATGGCTATTACATCTTAGAAATATGTTCTACACAATTGGAGCTTCGGTATGTGAACGGTTAAGGCTAGTGAATATCAGGGCTTCCCCAAGTTATCTTGCAGCCACGAGCGTGATGGGAAATTGGGACCGCAGCGTCGGTGCGGAGAAGCCAATGAGAGAACGGGACGAGATCCTTCTCTGCTACGGCAAGCCACATGAATTAGCTGCTGCGCTATGTACGCCGAATACCTACTCAGGCTATTATGCACACTGGGCTAGAGTGTGGTGTGTCATTAATAGGAGGCGTTACGTGAACGATGAGACAGGGCGTCGCAGCCTGCCTTGGGAATAACGTGGAGTTGACGTAAGGACAGACGTAGTAAATCGGTGGCGGCCGGATCCCTTCGGCACGCCTAAGTTCTTCAGGCGGGTTCGAGAACGTGGAACCTTGCTGTACCTGGCTGAGAAAAAGCAAAAAAGCTGCAATATAGACGTGCATAGACTATGTTGACTTGCGTCAAAAGCCGTGCGTTGCTGCATTTCCCGTCTGGCATAACTCCTAGGACCAGCTAGGTACCTCGGTCTGGCCCCAGCCTTGAGATGGAAGGTCTTGTAGCGTTGTACGAACGGCAGAAAGTCGTATTGGGAACCTAGCTGTCCAATGTATTTAGAGTAGAAGCGCCTTAACTGCAGGGAGAATTCCCTTTCTGCCTCTGCAATTTTAATAACCATAGAACCGGTAAGCGCTTGGATTGACATAGGCGACAAGTTTAGAACCAGGTGTAACAACATGTTTCGCCTCATCACACCTACACCGGTCTGCTAATTCCTAAACATACATAGCATCGTTCTTGGGAGGTGATGCACCGCGCACATAGGCGTGACGCCAGAAGGGGGAAATGAGATGGGCTACAAAAGGGAAACAAGGCAACCGTGCCACCATACAGCCGATCACATTAGTGATGCAGCCAGAGATTTCGTGCAGCAAGGCAGAATATTGCAATTTTGCGCAGCAGACTGTGCGGGTTGTTACAGGTCACTTTTGGTGCCTGTAAATTGGCAGATGAGGTAACGCTGCCAGTGCTGTATGACCTGAATGCTGGCAAGAGGCAACAGTCCGCGCCTATCCAGCACCTACAGTCCTACAGTATTAGGTGCGGACCTAGCGTTTGACCGTACCTCGTGTAACATAATATGTCGTCTGCCCAAGCAGGCTTCACTTTATTTTGGTTATTGGGTCTAGCCCTTGGCCGCTTGGAATAGAGCTCGTACCCCTGAAAACAAACAAGAATAGAGACATCAATACGAAGGCGACATCAAGGTGCCGATCCTAGCACTCAACAAGTTATCATTGACATGACGCCCCGGAGTGTCCAGGTAGTTTGTACGACAGCGCCGGATGGTGTGTGATCGCCATGGTCAGATCCAGGCAGACCAAGTTTCGACCACCTGGGGCATGGTCTGGATTCTATCCATCATGCTATGGGTGTGTCCGTATCTCGTGACCTCTGATTCGTCCACGAATGAGATTGGGGAAGAGGCAGGTAGAATGAAAAAAATCTATCGATTACCAATTGATGCGGCTGACGACGACTTTTCCTTGTTGGCGCAAGGTTTGCAATCCCCAATCCCTCGCCCTCATAGAAAAGAAGAAAAAAAACAGACCATATTTTTTGACAAGCGGCAGGCTGATCAGACCAAGCCTTATACAGGTACGTACCCGAACCAATGCCAAGACAGCAAAATGCGGGGTTTTAGTAGATGCGACCCTTGGGGAGGAAAGTGAGGATAAGAAGGATGTCAGGATTGTATGTATGCCACTGTATGGGTATATGCCCTGAAACGCAACTAATGGAAGACCGCAATATGTTTCTCGGCAGGCAAGAAATACCTGTGCCAAGCTTTCCCGAAGATCGAGTAAGCCTGGTCATTTGAACTTGAATAATTACGAAGATGTAACATGAGGTAGTAGACAAGCTGACAACTGGCTAGCATCGTATAGCGAGTCTACCACTATATGCCTCTCTATAGATGAGTCTTGTTACCTATCTCTATGCAGACATATACCCGGTGCAGTCTATCTTCCTGATCCCTTGCTTTCAGAACGGGCGCTGCCGTGGTGCCGGGAGAAACCGTGTCGGATGTCCGACTAAATGTCTTTCCTGACGACCAAGTTGCATCGTGCGCATGCAAAGGGATGGAGCACCATGCGTGGACCACGTTGATACTGGAATGCTTACATCACGAGGCATTAGTCTATACAGCACTATACTTGTGTAAAGTGGCGGGGGAATGCGGGAGCTGTGGATTGGTGTCAGCCATCCTTTTGAGTGCTGTTTCGGCAACATTTTTGATATTCCACCAGCTTGCTTTATTTGGCAACTTGCCTACTCGAGTTGGTAAGTGGGCTATGATATCCAACACTCTAATTGGATCATCGGATCGGAAAAACTTGAGCAACAAGATCTCCCAGTCCAATCAGGAGCTTATATATTCTATCTTACTTACTGGTTCGAGCAGGTAAGTTGCTAATCAAGGTAATGTCGGAGTGGCAAAAAAATGTTGCCGAAACAGCACTCAAAAGGATAGGCATAACCACTTGTGCGAATACAATATGGTAGAAATACGTATTAAGTGTATGGGTAAAGACATCGCATACCTGGCATTGGTTGGTTGTTAGGTAATATGACATATACCAAGTAATTACCTTGTAAGCAAGGTGGGAGTATAGTGGCATCTAGCTTAAAACAATGCACAGAAGAAACTGTTCATAAAAAGATGAAGTTGTTCTTATCTTATATATACAATGTCATTGTATAACCATGGTCTAATATTATATGATACAACACGAAGTGTCTTTCGCTTAAAATTCGCGTATCTATGATTGTCGTGTCTTGGCCGTAACTCATTCACCAAGAATGAGGTTGATCATCACGTATTGATAGTCTTGCTAAAAGTGTCACGTTTAGACTAGCTCTGCAGCCTGGCGATCTTAGAAAGACTACATACCTATGTACCTATGTATGTGTTAGTTGTGAGAATTGCTTCATGTCAGCTTCAGCAGGTTGCAATCGGTAGGCTTAAAACATCTTTCCTCCATTTGCGTAATCATCATCGAATTTCTCACCATTTACCAAGACTTACATATTGTAAGAACCTATGGATCCTTGTTCTTGTTCGAGATAACCGGCGACAATCTGCTGCTAGCTCCCATCATCAAGATCTCTAACTTGATTAGTCCCTTGGTCCGTGCCCACGCTGCTGAACATCGAACTTCGATTGAATGGTGTGCCAATAACCTGGGGACTCGACAGGGACCAGGATGGTCCAGAACAGACCAAGACGACCAGGATACAGATTCGGCCGGTACCATGGTCGGGGATATCATGCTAATTTAGGCAAAGCCCCGATGCGAGGCGCATGGATCCATTCCTGGCCGTCAACGAGCAAGCCGAGAATGGGAAAGGTGAGAAGAAGAAGTCTGGGGTTGGCCAATTTCCGCCTTTTCCCCTTGCTTGGGTTTTGGCTCCATCTAGGCTCGCCATCATCTCGGACTTAACTACCTGGCCTTTGAGCAACCTGCGAATAGTGCTATGCACATGGGTTCGATATGATCTAGCTAAAAGAGAGCAGTCTTGCGAATAGCTTCCGCACTCAGTCCGCATTCTTCGGCATTGGATTTAATTCGGAACGAACCGAAAACTCGGAAATAATAGTTTAATAATCAAGATATACACTACTCAAGTAGCCTTGCTCTTATACGCGTACCTATTCTCCACTACAGTGCTACTAAGCTTATTCATTAGGTAGATATCAAAGGACAGGATAACTAGAACGAGGCTTAGTCGGTGTTGATATGATCAAGCCAATTCTAGTAGTTGATACTATGTAGCAAACGAAAGGCGTTGATCATCGTGGCCCTAGCCGCAGTGCCTCACTATTCAGGCAATCCAAGCCTTTCTAGCTTTGTCATCATATGAACTCGTTTACCAAGTTGGAACTTGGCGCATATCTACCAAGCTGTCCAAGGTACGCTAACCTCCGTACCGCAGTGCCTATCCATTGCATGCCGCCGAGCATCTTGGAATATCTGGGATTGTTTGTCACAAAGCGTGGGATATTACCTTAGCCCATGTCATGACGCCGAGACGCCCAGAGCCCCTAACAGCGTACTCTCGCGTGGTTATGGTGCATTATACGGCGGCAGGGGCACCGACAGCATGGGAAGAGAACAAGGGAATACAGAACGACGGCGCCTAGACATGTCTGAGAATCTAGTCTAGTATGGGAGTAGTATGGAATTGCCCAAATCTCCTCTTATCATGTCGTGACTGTGCCGCACCACATGTCAAAGCTGCTCATGTGACCAGACCTTGCTGCCGGTAAGCTGCCTAAATCACACCTCGATTTAGAAACGTCATCGAATCCTTCGCTCACATCTTTGTCTTAGGTGATATTGGCCGAACTTTTACCTGCAAGGCACCCAAAACGGGCTGCATAGCGCTACGTACTCCAACTCTGGCAATATCTCACCAGCCTAAGTGTGGATGCGGTCAAGTCTAAAACTCGCGACTGGCTCTAGAAGGATAGTCTGACGAGACTAAGCTCACGAGAACCGTGAACTCCAAGGGTCCTGCGACTGTCGGTTCCTGCATGAGAAGCCCTGCAATAGTTTGCGGCGACTTTGACCAAGTGATGATTCTTCATTACATCCCTTGACTTAATTGTAGATGTCTTACAAATGACCAGGAGCGGAGCAGACTGGATATAAAGGAGTATCGTCATTATTTCACTTACAAAGCATTAGACTGAACGTTTTGCTTTGCATTTCGGTCATTGGGCTCTATTAGACTGCCTGAATAGTAATCAGTTGCGAGTTCTAGCCCAATCTGAGCCCAAGTTGACCTCCTTTAATTGTTTCACTCACGATAGCCTCTCATGATCTCGACCTCGACCCGAATGAATGGGTGCATTGTTTACTAGGTTGTTTACTAGGTATTCGACATGCACCTTGCCACCTCCAAGTATCCCATTCGGCCGTACGCAGCAGAAGTACCTAGTCTGTTGTTGCCTCCAAAGAAATTCAACCCGATAGTGTCCCAGGACCCGAAACCAACTGGTCTGGTTCTAGTCTAGCCTCTAGCCTGGCGTTAGCAGATCCAGCGCGGTCTTCATTCCGTCGTAACCAATCGATCCATCCCAACACCAAAATATTCAATCTCAAGTTCGGACTCAGCCCTGGCAAGCTAGACCGCGATCGGAATTCGCTTCGGCTCCAGAACCCTCAGGAGTGGTAAATCTCCAGGGTGTGCATGAAAATAGTCCCAAAGCCACGAGAGTCAGACCCAACACTCTGGGAGAAGAGATTTCCGACGATGACGATACAAACTATAGGCTCGGCATCCACGTTTTCACGCTTCCTCCGTTCCCAATCGAGACAGCCTCTTATGTGATGGTGTGTCTATCATATCATTAGCAAGCAGATGACCATAAAAACTTTTTATTTCATTTCGTTCTTGCGGTGAGGCTGTCAGATAATAGACAAACCCGAATCCATAGCGCTCAACCGGCCTTTGTAAATCGTAAGCAGGCCCTTAGCGTAAAGAAGTCATAGCACTAGCCTGCGATCATCGTGACTTTTTTTCTTAGTAGGATCGTTTCTTGTGAGCGTGCTATCGGCGCTAAAATCACGAGAGACGCTTAAGGAGGCTGAAATAACCGTCGACCCGATGACGATCAGCAAAGGTTATCAAAAGTCCCCTATCTCCAGACTTCTAACAGCGCCTAGGTCGCAAGCTGGCCCTGGTTGAAGGCTAGCTGCGTAGCGCGGCGTGGGTCTCCTGGGTCTCCTGGTCTGTCAAAAAAACAAGGTAGGGATACACCTTGACAGCCAAACACCCTGCAAAAATATCCTCAAGGGGATAACGTCTTTTGCCGTGACACAGACCATCAAGCTCCACCGAAGCCGTGCGCTCGCTTTCGTCGCGTCCCGTCCCTTTTTGACTTCATCCCTTTTTTACCTGGGCCTCGGATTCGCGGCGTCCCGACGCTGGGGATTGTGCAAGCGACCTCGAAATCTCACCCAGCAAATGAACCGTCGACGATGAGCCTGGGTGTCTCAACGTAACGACATAGTCCCGGCTCGCGAAGGAAATCTCGGAGCAAGGACCGCATTGTACCTAAACGAGACTAGAAACGTATTGTCACATAATTTCCCAGCTCTCAGGATCCGAATGACAATAGACCTCTTGGCTATGATGATATGATGCCTTCTCCGCCGCTGATTGGACACCCTATAGCATATCCACTTGTTCATGCACATGTTCTTTGCCGACTTCACCGAACTTGGCGTCTCGCTTACCAAAATGGAAATGTGACAAGTCAACTTATCTGGTACGTAGCTGGCGTTGGAAGGCAGGCCAATCAATTGCTGACGTTGGGCCTTGCGTCTCCTTCGAAGAGGGGGGAAGGGTAGTTTCGGGACGAGGGAGACTGACACAGCTGAACGACCGGATTGGGTCGGGATATTAGACGCATTCAAGAACCACCTCAACCTCAATTCGACGCCTTGTGGAACGACCATGACGAAAGACGAAGGTTTGCGCGTGGGGGTCCAACAGATATGTAGATATGCTTGCTATGTTACGGGCGACGGCTGTCGGCTCATATGTCGATAGCTTCTTTGCATTAATCTACGGGCCGAGTTTGCTTCTTTGCTCACATCCCCCCTTCCGGACCCCATTCGGCTGGACCATGTCGCGACGCCCATGCTCGACGCCCTGAACGCCATGGTTGACGCCATATGCTTGTTACATGTCAGTTACCTGTCAGGTGTCGATGTCGCGAGGTGTTCGCATACATAATTGTCATGTACGAGAGATGTGATGAGTATCATTCATCCGAACCCCTTTCCCCACCTGTCCCTGGCTGCAGACGCAAGATGCGAATAAGATGCAAAATTTGGGGGAGGATGGGGTATAACGGCGAATATTCGGGATAGATTAGGTAGCCAAGCCACACTCTGCCCTTTCGCTACGTGCGCTCTGAGTCGCAGCCAGCCGCGTGCTACCCGCTTCGTCAGCGTCCAAGACAAAAAACCCCCCTTTCTATCTACAAATGACCTAGCTTCACGGGGTGACCTACATATAACAAGGCTTGCTTTCTGTATTCCTGTGTGCACTCAATGCGACCCTGAGCGAATCGCCCAGCTTCCTGCACGTAGGAAAAAAGGGAGCTACCACTAGATCGACCACCTTAGCAATATACCAATCTGCTGCGAGCTGCATACGACATCGTACAAGTTCACTATCTCTATATTACACCATGGCCTGGCATTTCGATATCAGTGGGTTTCAAGCACCGATTCCGCACGGGTAGATGGGATCAGATGGGATTAGATTCGCTCGCTAGCATCGTCTGAGACCCGCGAGCTAAGGAAAAACCTGGTGATCTTAGACATTAGACCAAGAAGTTGCAATCTCTCGAGACAGCACCATCACCAAGCTCTCCCGAGAGGTGGAGCTTCAGCCTGGGGGTACCTGGATGAACAAGAAGACTTGAGAACAACGCCCGGTTTCTATATCGTACCTAGACTTTGTTTGTCTTCTTGTCCGTCCAGGTGTGTACTGCCTGCCGAGATAGAAACCAGATCTAGGTGGGTAGTCTAATGTGACGGTATCGCGGGCGGGCACTCCACTCACACTTGCGTATCCCATCTATCCATCTATCCTATCTATTATGTACCCACCTCGCTCTCCTATAGTTTCAGATATTCCACATGCTCTGGACGCATGCCTATTCATATCAGAAGAGATAGGCATCCAACGCGAGACATCGACATCCCACGCGGACCCTCCTTTCTAGTCTCGAGGTTGGCATTTTGCCGTGAAGCTAACATGGGGCTAGCAAGGGAGAGAGAGAACTGCGACGACACGGAAAAGGCTGACAAGAGATGGGGGGCATATGTACCCATTCAAGTAACCCGTCCCGCCTGCGTCGGCTGTGCAGATACTTGCATGCTACGCCCGGGGTAACAGTACTATGTAGAGCTTTTCTTCATGTGCGTTGCGCGTCCCGTAGTAACAGGGGCATGTCTTCGAAGCCTTGCAGGCCTCCAGTATTGAGTGTCATTTGAGAGGACCTGGGGGACCTGCTGGCCTGTCTGCGTAGCGTCTCGCATCGTCAGCAAGGTCAATTAGCCAACTCGTGATGCCACGATGTTTCGACGCCATCGCTATCTACGGTGGATATGGATACTCGAGATTGACGCTTTGCATTGTATCATGGCTTCGTAGTAGAACACCATTGTTACGAGTGTCCGCATTAAAGACATTGATTCTGAAGATCCCGATTCTTTTTAATTGTTACCCGCGACAGCCTTATTTTGCGGGCACTAACTTACCCCCAACCTAGCCAACCCAGCTCTAGGGCTCTTCAGTTGGTCATGATCATCCTACCGCAGGCTGTAATTTACATATTGGCTATTGTTGATATCGGTACACCCGGATGTCTAGTCAGTGTTTTATTTGTGGAATAGATACAATGTTGCACGGGGTAGTTCGATAGCTGTGGTTGAGAGAGACGACACGTTAAGCATTGGACCTTTCCTACACTGGTATCGCTATCGTCCACGACCACGCTAGATCGACAAGCCCAATAGCGCCAACCGACCGTTGATGTGGTACTTTCATAGTATTCAGGTCCAGCACCATCTGGCGATAGCTATGCGGTCCCTGGAAAGGATTGGGGTTTGTCGGCCGAGTGGAGAAGGCAATGTGCTATGTAAGAGTAGACTAAACACGGCAGGCCTGCAGATTTCAGGGTCCTGATGAAATGAAAGGTCCAGCATTGACCTGTCGCCAGTCGCGACTTGTCGATAGCCCATCTGTGGTCCTCCTTTCTGCTGGGCGCGCCGACGTAGACGCAGGCGCAGACGCAGATGCAGATGCAAGCGCATGTAGAACTCGGGGTCTTTCCCACGATGGCAAATCGCGTTGGAGCAGGCAGGTTTTGGTACGAGTTTATCAGGTGGCGACCGCAGGGTTGACGAGAAAAGAGGGTGTGGCTCACCCACACGCACCACACGCAACCACACGCACCACACGCAACCACACACCAAAATCAACAGCTAACGACGAACCGTGGCTGGCGATTGGAACCATTTGGACCAATTTGCTTGGAAAAGCTGCAAGACTGCGAGAACCTGCAGGAGATTCCCCCGCCTTCAGATGCAGGTCGAATCGGTTTCGGCCTAGCGTCCTGCTTCCTGGCTGCCACAACGAGAGGCTTTCGCCTGCTGGGCGCAAAATCGACCATCCTAGACCACTGCGGTGTTGCCAGCCAAGCTCTCCTCTAAAAAAACGGCTTGTCCTCAACGGGACCACTTGGCCATGCGATTGACATGGAGATGGAAAGATAGAAGCAGAGCTGAAGTTTCGGATTGCACAGGATGAGGGGGACTTTGCGAAAGCTTCAAAGATATGGAGAGATATGGAGATAACGCGCACGGCTCGTCAATAGTCCTGTTCTCTCTCTCGCTTTCTTCGGATTTGGTCTAATCCGTCTAACGTCTCGTCTCTAACCCTCGTCAAACGATCAAACGATCAAACTCGTCAGGCGCCAGATCTTTCCCCAGAGTCCATGCCGGTGCTTGTAGATCTACCGCAGCCCCGACGGCCGACGGTGTCTGTTCGTAGTAACCCAGCTTCAGCACCGATGTCCCTAGTAGATGATACCCCCGAGGAACTAGGGGGGAAATGATACTGAAAAAGCTGACGACATGAGCATCGTGCAGCTCAGGCTACCAGCATCCTACTAATATTATAGAGTATGGAGATGTCAGCTGCTGTCCTAATTGGATCACTGGCAGGTAGGAGAAGCTAATTGAGCATCAATGTCTCTTTCGGGCAACCCGTGATGATGATAACGACAAAGGGTCCCCCCATCCCAGCCTTTTCCCCGTGATTTATCGGAAGGGTCGGAAAATGACTGGTAGATTGGTCGGCCGATGTAAGGTACCGGCCGTGGTGGATGCTGTTAGTAGAATATACCCATGACAATGACCCTCCCCCCGGGGATTTTCCCATTCATCTTCAGAATATTCATGTGGCTGTAGCAGTCGAGTTTTGGAACAAGTGCAATGATGTCAGCCGCCGAAGCATCTCGGGGACAGAGCTTTCTTTTAAATCTACTGTCTCAGGATCGCCTCTCTTGTTTAAATGTTCATCTGGGATACATCCGCCAAGCAGCGGATATGTCAGTGATGTCAGTGATGGCGAAGATTTGGTTGTAGTTTCTCTATACGCATGTATACTTGCACAGGGGCGGCATTTTCCGTTGACGACGACGATGCTGGCAGGAACTGATAGGGAGGAGGGGAAGCGGGCCACACAGATGAAGTCTTGACTGGAAGTTTCGTGGGGAGAGGACGAATATGATTGGAATATGGTGAGAAGGTTGTAATTTCGATGCCACCTTAGACGGTTTTCATTAATTGCCATCCTCTCTGGAAGTATTCACGAGCCAATGGGGAGCCGTAGATTAAGGAGTCGTCCGCAGAAGCGCATGCAAGACCTGCAGAGACATTGTGGATAGTTCAGGTGGTCGGTGGTCGGTGGTATGCTGTCGCTACGGTGCCATTCCTAATCCCTATACCTCAGTTGAAGTAATAAGGTATGATGTTCTGGGTGGTCACTGGTCAGTCGAGGTGTGGTTAGGTGGTTTTCCGTGTGCTCTCCTGTGCAACATTGGATATCATTATGGGTTGATTATCGTGTGAAGGTTGTCCGTTCCCCGCAAAAAGAGAGGCGACTAGGAAGCGGATGTTTCTTCAACTTCGGTTTCTTTACTTCATCTGTAACGTATTTGCCCTTCGCCTTACATCTCCTTATCCTCGCCTCGGTACCCCTTTGCCCACTTGCGCAAACCGCAAACCGCGTAGGCCGGATGGAAGAAATGACGGTCGCCGTGCAACCATACCCGCATTCATATAGTATGTAGATATCCATACCATCCATACACTACCTCCCAACACGGCGCCCAGGCGCTTTACGTATGACTCGTCTTGCGTGTTTTTCTGCGCTTTCGAGTCTCAGCTTGCGGACCTACATACGTATGCTATCTACGATGGTGTCTGTCTGCCAATCTACGATGCCCGATTGGAATCGCACCGATGGAGATGCGTTATGTACGCAGGAAGCGCAGAATTTTCTGCCATTGGGAAATTCCGGATGGTTATTAACTCATTAATTGACGATCGTACATCCATACATGCATGCCTACATAATATACATACATACTCGCGATGTGGCAACCGTGGTTGTAGGTGTTGAATACACCCCCACGGGTCCACTCAATATCCGTCTTGGACTCTTGGGTGCTTGTCTCTCGAGCCTCGTTTCTGGCTTGTACGATGGATGTGGATCAACTACTGTGTATGTATGTAGTATGTAGCCATGTCTGGGCATGTCTAGTATTTAGGTAGTGTTTTACTGTATTGTGCAATTCTCGAAAGGCGAAAAGGCTATGCGAGTGCCAGAGAATAGGCAGTGATAGTCCCCTATAATCGACCACTAATTTACGGCGAATAGACAGAAATAGACAGTGAAGCAGTTACTCACCAACACATAGAAGTTCATGCATGGCTTGACTACAGTAAACATTGTCGTTCGATATATGGAACGAATGGGAATAAAAGGGAGACAAGCGCATATGTTACATACCACTGTGAATCATGCCAGCGAAAAGCTTCGGAGGCTACGTGGGTGGCATCGTATGTAAAGAAAAACGCCTATTGATTCATTTCTTCTTTCGAGTAACGCTCCTCATTCTCCCATTCGAGAGTTCTGCTGAAGAGATGATCCAACCACTTGGCACACTGTGGTCTGGCCAGGGGAAAAAAGGAAATTGTGTGCTCGAACATTCGAATATCATGTAAAGCAACGCAATTGAATGCCAATTCATTTCATAACTCTAAGGTTAGCACCTCATACTCTCGAATCATTATGTAAAAAGCCATCAGGGTCAAGGTTAGGGTGTAGATGTTGTAAATGAGCACTGGATAGAGGGGTCCCTGGAAGAACTGGAAGGGAGAATAAGGGGCGTGTACGAAGGGCAATACAATGGAGAAAATCTAGATCACACGCCCCCTCCCCACCATCATCTCTCACCATTTCCATTTCTCGCCCCCTTCCAATCTTTCCTCACACACCTTGTAGCAAAAATTTTCTCTTCGTCAGAGAGGCCCTTGCACTCCTGGCACTCCTTAGGTCTTGGGTACCCTCGTACCCTCTCGACCCTCTTCGGCCTCCCAGTCGTGATCGGCGGCAGCTCTGGCGCTAGCTCAGACTCGGCCTAGCCCATATGCGATATCGCTGCAAGGACTATAAGGGCTGCGAGGACTGCATGGACAGGGGGGGCGTCCTGGGCAGGCAGAGGCCTGACCTCACACCCAGAGGTACGCTGGTACATCTGGTACGCTGGTACGTCGGTACGTCCTGTTTTCTGCTCCTGGCCTCCTGCTGTCCGCTGCCCTGTACTAGCAGTAGCAGTGCAGACTGCAGAGTCGCAAATGGCTCCACCGAGCTAATGGCCCTTGTCCTGTCTCTGGTGGACTGGTGGACCCCCCTTGTCTTTGCTGATCGAAACGCTTGCTGATGTGACTGACTTCGCTGCTCCCATGCGGCCATCCCAACCAAGACCATATTCGTACCTTCGTACCCTTCAGTCCTGCCTGTGTAAGCTGGATTGATACAAATGAAGCTCCTCTCCTCCAGACCCTTTCCTACGAAATGTCCACCAAGCTACCGTGCTCTTCGACGAAACCAACTTCACCTTCAGTCATCATTGCTCCGCTATTGCGTGCTTCATAGCAACACATCACAACACCAGAGCAGGACATGATACAATCTTCGAACGCCTTGTAAAAGTATAAACCTTCAACCAAGGTGCCTCCGTCTTCTCGTCTCGTCTCGAATCCGGAACACCGAATCGATTGAGGCATCTCGCTCCGACATCGTCGACCTTGTTATGTTAAATAGTCTTGTATAAATCCAGACTTCGTCTTCTTGCCACAGTCCCTCTACCGCCATCAGGTCGACCTTGATCGAACAACTGTCACCACAGCCAACCTTCACTACTACATCCACCTACCAAAGGAAACCACACATACCGTAGCTATGTCTTCGCAACTATCCTGGGAGCCCGAGTACTGCCTTGCCTGCGATAGGCAAACAGACGGCGCTACCTACTGCTCTGAGTCATGCCGGCTTTCCGACTTCGAGAAGACGTCTTCGTCAAACACAGCTGCTAGCTCTCCAGGAGCTGCCGGCTCGTCCTCCTACAACTGGACAACACCCAGGCCTCAGGCCAAGTTCTACTTACCTCCTGCCTATGACTTCAGCAACGCCCAACCGTACGGCTCGACACCCCTCCCTCAGTCATACATGTCTCAACGCTCCGACTCATCGGCGTCCTCCACTCGGGTACTCACCCCATCGAGCTCCCACAGCAGCCTCTGTTCCCTTCGCAGCACTTCCTCGTCAGGAAGTGAAGGCACACATCTATCAGACAAGGCCAAGAAGCAATTGAGAGACTATGCCAGCTCTTTCGAACATGCTCGCGTACAGCAATCACGAAGACGATCCTACTAGACCAGGCACCTGCCGAATAGACACTTTTGCCTTCGATAGACGATCCAACATCGCATTTGTTATACACATCTGTTACCACTAAGCTTGTTATCACTACTGGTTCTACGCAACCATCAGCACGACTCATTCATTTCTCTTTCCTTACCTTTTTTGAACGGAGCACTTCTACGATTTGAAGGATTACGCCTTCGCACCATTTTACCATTTGTTACTTTGTTGTACAAGAGCATCTTCCGGAGCACAGCATCATTAAAAGTTTTTGGGTCGTTTCGGGATTCTGTCTTCGACTTGCTTCTACCCGCGGGCGCACGATTGGGGGTTACTGGTATAGGCACGGACCACTGTTGTACCACGATACAATATTGAGATATCACTTGCTTTTCTGTTTGCATGGCACATCGATACCGGGATCGGGGGTTGGGGGTACAGGGACCGACAGAGCAGTCGGTTAGACCACGTTGGCTCACACTTATTTTTGGGAGCTCGTCTTGTATCAGGCGAAGGCGTTAGACTGGGCAAGCAGCCGTGATACCCTCAGGGCCACAGGCTCATCCACGCATACACAGCGTGGATTGATGGGACTTGATACTTGTTATGGCGCCTAGGATTAGCCTGGGCTGCCTCTCCAGCCGACTTTAGTATTAGCTATGCAAAGTCATGGGAGTATTCCAAACACGAATAGAAAAAACAGTTCAAGCCCCTCACACATACGAGTTTTTTGATTGAATTGCATTAATTGTGAAGCTCATTTCCTAAAAGACTACCTATTTGCATGCATAGGTCACTACGAGACAACCGCCAACCCCGTGCTTGGCATTCTAAGTCTTTGTGCATTTAACCTTCCTGATGGGGGAAATCATGTAACCTCACCTCTCCAGGCGGGAGCGCCCTCTCATTGTGTGGACATTGTGTGGAGAGGGAGATCTGAAAATGGTAGGTTACTACGGGTAAGAGTCACTTATTCTCCTGGTGGATCAATGGTATTTTTTAGTGCTGCTAGTGGATTCTAAAATTGATGGAAAAATTTAATGAAGTGGAAGCCTGAACTTGTGGAGTTATCGTGGATCTTTCTGGCAAATTTCACCATTATTTCCCCAGATATGCTCAGACGTTGATCGTCAGGCGCGCAACACCTGATCGCCAAGCCCCAGCTTGTTAGTGTCATCAAAAAGCCATCAAGTGGCCTTGGTGTCCCCCTTCCAAGTGGGAAGTGCCATCTCCAGTCACGGGGTAGCGGAAACGCTTAGGTTTGCTGCTTTCGACGTCGTCTGCATCGGGCTACGAGCAACGGCGTCTGAAGAAAAAGAGTCGTCTAATTCTTCCTTTTCTTTTTTCCAATTCATCTGACATGGTCTGACATGGTACCGTACCTAACTCCACGTACCGCAGCACTACATATCTGGGGCCCTAAGCAGCCTCTCACCCAGGGATGAACCTTTCAGGGACACGCCATGATCGCCATTGGCTGAGGCCCCACAATAGACAGACGTCGACTTGTTAAGGACTTTCTTAGGCTTCTTGGGGGTGCTGATAGTGAACTAGAAGTTTCCGTCGTGTTTCGTTCGACGGCCGATGGGGTTTAGAGCCTGCCTAGTCTAACAGACAGATAGATGATAGATGTATGTATGTATGTGCAGTGTTATCTGTGCTGTACATTGTATATTTGCATATTATTCTTATCTACGCATAATCATGTACATGCATGTCCTGTCTGTCGTGTCTCCTCTCAGGTAGATAGGATAAGGGATGCCGCCTAATAACAAATAGACGCGGTGATTTCGTCAGGATTGTTAGAGACTTCAGCCACCAAGGGAAGATCTGCTGAGCATGAGGCCATATGTATGTCGGTACCTCCTCTCTCATGTCGAGAGACCGAGAGCGGGATTCGTGGATTGGCGGATTGGCCCACAGCAACATAGCAGACACCTATGCACTCACTAACGAGGCATGCGTGTCAATACTGTAAGGCACCTATTCACGACCCACGGGCAGGGCTCTATGTCGTACGGAAACAACTACCTAAGGTACCAAGAAATATACGCGGATTCGAAAGGGCCGGGGGTCTCGGACGGAGCCGTCTGGCGTAGGTACCTACTTGCCTTATTGATTCGTCTCTTCTTCTATTCTATTTCAGATGAAATGATGTCGACATCCTTCTTGTGAGAACCGGGTAAGGTCCCATTTGTTGTTGGTTGTTCAACCTCATTTTACGCACATAAGTCCCCTAGTCGTTCCTGAAACCGACGTACTAGAGAGGCACGGCAGAGTATCGAAGAGGTGGAAGAGGCTCGATGGGATGAAGTAAAAGTGGCTCAGCTAATAATTGGGACCAATTGCACCATTTCCCGAGCTTGCGTTTTCATCGCAACCCTTGAACCCTTTCTTCCGCGCGAGACGCCGGACGGAATAGTTGATCCAATGAACATCTGCCGGTTGGCGTCAAGTTTACTATGTGTATACCTCGCATATATCCCTCTTACTCCTACACTTACACTTAACATCCATGAGTCTAGAGTCCGGTGTATCTTTAGTAGGTTTGTTCTAGAAAGCCTAAGTTGCGTTGTCATAGACTTTAATGCTAGTTGATTGCCACTTGGAAGTCTTCTATCAGAGTTATGCTTTTGAACAGCCAGAAGTCAACTCGGCCGGATGTCCTTTTAAGTCTTATTAGAGTCTTAAAGGCACGGCCCACGGAACGTGCTGCTATGCAAGGGACTTGCGGGAGTCGTGCAGTTTGCATAAAGGTCCTTCCATGTCACCTACCAAGCTCCGTAAAGACTTTCATAAAATTGGGATGGGGGTGGATAATTTTAGGTGCAGCCTTATGCACTAAAACGTCATAAGCCTCCCTTTCTTACAGATTACTTTGGCTAGGTATGAGGAACTCAGCCGAGATGCAAGTCTGTTGATGAATGGACGACAAAAATCATGGAAGAGTTTTCCCGTGTCTCGTAATAACATTCTAGCGAAGTTCTCACAGGGCACAACAACAGCCCCCAACATTATCCTGGCGAGACTTGTTTGTTGCTTATTCCACATCTACCTAGTCTATCTGTCTATTATCCACTATTATGTTTCTTCCTTCCGGAGTGGAGTTTGAAAGGAAGGGCTTCAATCTCAGTCTATGTAGGCTGAAAACTGTAGAAATGAGAGAAAATTTTTCGTTTGGGGTTCCGGTAGGACAATGACGGGATAAGAGATCGAGAGATTGAAAAATGCCACAGATGTTCCAGACCGAGTGGGTAGTCTAGACAAAGGGAAAAAAAAGGCTCGCCTAACTAGGACTTGTATGCAGAATCATATTGTCTTGTAACTTTGTCTCTTATTCGCCGGGTAGCCTCGAGGGCGTGTCCCTATTTCAACTCGCTTGTTTTTTCTTTAATGCTGAACACGCAGACCACGCAAATGTGATGCCATGTTTCAGGCTTGGAAGATGAAAAAATTTTCATCACTCTCAGCCTCGATCGTAGCTGACGAAACAACCCCCAAAGTCCTAGACACAGCATAAATCTGATGTACCAGATTCGGCACTAGGAGGTTCAAATAGCTCAATCAAAATCCATATTAACAGCAATAACGCAATATCAAACATTCATGTCATCAATATGTAAGGGGCTTTGCGGCTAAGGCGGGGACGACGCCTAAGAGACAATAAGCGGCTCGTGAGGATGAACTGCATATGGGATATGACGTCGATTTGCTATTAGCTAGAGCCTTTCTCGTACGAGCGAGCGAGTGCTGGCTGTGGTAGTTCCCACTTTATCGACACGACACTCCGGGGCTCTAGCAATTGATGCGGTTCTCATGCACCCTACGGTGCCTGTTTCATCTCGGCTTACAGGAACCAGCGATAAGCTTCTACAGTGCGTTGCGTGTGTGCTTCGATCCCCAATCGAGAAAATCTAGAGTCATCGAACGACTCTTTCCAGCTTACCATCAATTGCTTTATTAAACTCGTCTCGTTACCAAACTTGGCGAAGAGATCGTAGGGACTCAAATGCCGAGATGAGAGGGTGACCCCCACCAGATTCATCAATATCGGCCAGGCAAAAAAGCTAATATAAAAAACCTAGAGGGCGCGGGATGAGAAACAAGGCGGGATGTATTATTGCAAGGGATGGTAATAGCAGATAGACCTTGATTCCGATACTGTATCGTACAGTAATATAGTAGGTAAATCTCTCTCTGGTTATGCAGCCTCGTTGCGGGAATGGAGAGTCCTTTTTTCGCTTCCATCGCTCCATCGCTCCATCGCTGCAAAGCACGTACATAGATTAATAAATTGATGCTCCACTATCCATCTACGTGTACTGACCTACCTAATTGGATAGGCGAAGTACCTGTTAGCTGCTTTTATTGGTTACTGTGCTACATTTCGCTTATCAACCCCATTCCATAGAGCCCATGAGGTCCAGTCCTGGTGTTATTCCAGATATCCCAGCCGGTCTGCCGGTGAGCCTTGAGAGGCGAGAAGTTGTCTCTTAGGGTTTCACCATCTACTATAGTACTAGCATTATCTAGACTAACAATTACTAGTAGACTAGCTCGTCTACTCTGATATTAAGGTTGATATCGTTTCGAGATTTATGTCCATGGCTGATGTTAAAAATAAGAGCAAGGGGGTTGTATCCATAAACTTCTCGGAGGTTTTTTTCGACCCTCTACCAACCATGTCCCTGGAACGGCATTCCCAAGTGCCGTTAGCGCCAATGGTGTTACAGTGCTACAGGCAACTAGAAACATTCCATCCAATTCTCTGTCAGCGTACGAAATCCAAGACAACGGAGCCTGCCTACGAAAATTGGAACTTGGTTCTCTGCTATGCTTGGCCAATGCCACGGCATCCAAGGACAAGAAGCACGAGCACGAGCACAAGGTCAGTCAAGGTACAGGATAACGGCTCCAAATGGTGCATCATGTAGGTATTCCGTGGGTCAACCGACGCCCCTACAATTGGAATTTCCAAAACTATCGCTGTACTCTTCGAGTTGCCATTTTGAGATGTAATCTATGCGTTCGTGAGATCTTGTTTTCCCTTCCACTTCCCGTTCCCGGCCTGGGCTCCCGTACCCCGTCCGACCTCACATGTGCATATCCATGGGGGTTCGTACTGGGTTACGGGGCGTTCCCACTAACGGCAGAACGGCATAAGGGACAGAAGGGAACAGAAGGGGGCTGGCAGCCACTGTTTGTGTTCTTGGTGGTCTACCGAAGTCTGGCATCCGTCAGTCCTTCCGTCGGACCAATCCACTTCGACGACGTGTCAGCCCATGGAGAGGTCCGGACGTCCAGAACCCACCGACACCGGGCCCAGTCCAACGCCCGCTACAGTGCGGCCCTCAACTTGGCTGGACGGGCTGAACCAGTCGGGTTCTCTATCCACCTTGGACCTTGGCACTATCATCAACAAGGCACGTTTCTTAGGCTTCCTGTTATGCCACGTTTCAGAGGCCTTTTTCCCACTGGCTTTCCTTCCCAGCAATGCGGGTCCGCCGCCCCGACAGCCACTGAAATGACTTCTCCGACCATTCGTTCCCCTATTGCTTCCATGAATTCTTCTAGCGTGGGCCTTGTTTCATTTCCTGCGTCGGGAAACAACGTCAGTAGAGACATAGAGAGGCCGCTCTGCCATGATCTTGCTGCGTACGTTCCTAACTAGATGACTTCTGCCAATGGCGGAAGGTCCCGATACCATCGCCAGATGTCTTACTCACGGGTCTCATACATCCGAGTCGGCCGATAAGAAGTTACCTAACAACTGATCCAGGCACCAGGGGCGCTGCCCAGTTACAGCCGTTGTCGTGCGAGAGTGCTACATATCACCATCACCTACTAAGCTAAAGAGGCTCTAAGGTAAGGGACGGAGAACGCTCAATCGGATGGCTTCCCTCGCCCGTTCCACGCAAACAAGTCTCAAATCGTGATTTTATTTTCCGCCTCGCCTGCCTCGTGTGTCTCGTAGCGCCTTTGTGTTCGGGCGATAGGACATCGAATGTCATGGGGGACGGCGTCCGCCAAGAACTAAAACAGCTTTGCACCAATTTTGTGCCAGGGAAAACGAAAGGGGAGGGATGCGATGCTATTCCAAGCTCCGCTTCGATCCACACACGCGAGGATGACTCATCTTTTTGCTACTAGTTCTTGTGAGTCTTAAAGCCAAGTTTCACGCAGGTGGGAAATTTCCAGAAGCTCATCCCGGTAGCATTCCACGGGCTCGCGGTTTTCGTCACGACCTGTTTTTTCCTTGTTGGAATGCCCACAGTGTCACTGACGCACTCCCAAACTAATGCGTCGCTAGCCTTGGCAACCCTCAAAGCTGGCCAACGCGGAAGACGGAAAGGGAAATTGCAGTTCTACGACAGGTGACTCACCTGTATGTGGAATTCTTCACCCTTCCTCATCAGATGAACGTCTAGATGGCCTTGTCAAGCAGGAATCCTGTTGCCTGTCGTTATGTGAAAAGTCTGCAGTGGATCCAATTGGTCCTGTCCTGGTGTTGGAAGGTCAAGCGTCAATTTGCCGAGCTTGGATTCATTCACTTCAGCATGATCCATGGTCACCAGGCGCCTCTGTGTGTTGCTTGTCTATTCGGACTACGAGTCCTTCGACAGCCTTGCATCGTACACCGACTCATACCGAAGTGCGGTTACTTGCCATGATTGCGAAGCTAGCTAATCTATTATGGATGACTCTTCCGTCGGGGAGCCGTTGTTCTGGACTCCAACCGTTGCATTCCGGGCTCGTCTAGATAATTGCTAAGTCGTTACAGTCATGTATGGTAGGTCACGACGTGGATATGTTCTAGCCTCGAGCCTCTTTACACCTACACCCAGATCAAGAGGCCGAGCCATATAGTAAGTTGATAAGTTGTTGGGGGGATATTGTGCGCACTTGGGGGTCACCCGGAGCCGCACCCTACCCCAGCTTTAGACTACACTAAACAAGGAATAGGACAACGTGACTGCAGCCACACCTCGTCGCTCAGCACATTCGCACAGTCGATATAGGGCAATGCAACAATTTGCCGTGTAATGAGCATCGAGATCTTGGCCAAGGTTGCTCTATGCCATACGCGTACTGCATTTCGAAATGTGCGTGTATCTGCAGGGTCGTCCCAAGATGGTATTATCACTCGTAGTCGTACGATAGGCTCATCTATCTAGCAGCCACCGAGGTGGTCTACCGGTTAGTCAATCTACGGGAGTGACGGCCGAGGACCGGAGGCTGGGGCTGCTGGTATGGGCAATCGATCTGCCAGGTACGATACAACGCCCCCTGGCCCTCGCTGGAAAATCCTGCACGCAATCATACAGATAGCGTGCTTATTTTTCTAAAAAGAGGAAATGATACTCTACCGCACGAGCCTGCTTGTTCACCTCACAGGAGGCGAAATTTGGAAAGAATTTTCGCAACTTTTGGAGGTTTAGCGCCCTCCGCTCAAATTACACATATGCAAAAGGTCTGACCGGGTACGTTTGAGGTTTCGTTTTGCTGCGTTGGATCTGTGGTTCCGGATCTCGTCGGGGGCGATGCTATTGCCAGGGATTTCTCATCTCCAAATCTCAATCTCATATCTGAAGTGGCATTCCGGGATCGCAAGGCGCAGGCGCAGCACCTGGCGGCAGCATAGATTGCAGATTCTGCAGATTCGAGGAGGGGGCAGAGATGGGGTCGAGAACGAGAAACCTGCATCATCCCTCCAAATTTCAAGCCACCACCGTCTAAGTCAAAAGGTCGTATCGAACAATAGACGAGTAAAACATGCGCATAGGGGAGACAGCGCCCGACCAATCCCTACTGCTACTGTATCTTCCTCGGTGAGAATCTTGCCCTAGGTCGGCTCTCGGCTGTGAAACGTCGGTGTTAAAATAACGGCCCCCATCACGACTTTTTTTGATCTGCAGCCGGGGGGATTATTCTAAGCTTGTCCGGACAGGAAGGAGGGAGAAGCCAAGCAGGGCAGACAGGGCCATTTGGAGAGGCGTGCAGCTTTTGGTTCGGCGCGTTTGGTCACGACTGCAACGAGTCGTGACCCTACCTTTCGATCATCGGGCGATCCGATATGCCTGTCTTGCTTGCATTTTGCTTTGCATCCAAGCATCTTGGACGATGGGAAGAGAAGTGAGAGAGAGAAAAATCCCTGCTTCGAAACCCTACCCTACCTTGTCTACAGCTCGAATTGCGGGCCGTCCCTGACAGCCTGACAGTGGGCGGGATGCTCCCGTCGTCTCCCCGTTTTCGCGCTATGCCTCTTGCAGTGCGAAATGGTTCGGCAGTAAGACAACGCAACCTTGGAACTCAAGATGGGAAATCTCTCGTCTGCCTTGCAATCTCTTGGCTTTTTCGCCCATTTTCAATCCATGGTTCGTTACAATTTTTAGAAATCCTGCTTGCTTGCTTCCGCTTCCTTTTTTCCCTGCAATGGTCTTTATGGAGGGTTACTTTCACTGTCATTCGCGACCCACGGGCCTCCTCTCACCCCCCTACTATGTAGTAGATATAGAGAATTTACTTCAAAGTGTGCTCATAGATTGGCAAAGTGTGTGAATGGATGGGCGATGTATGTCTTAGCCGAGCTTCTCTTTTTTCAAATTACGACGGCGGCATGCTACTCTAGATGGGGTGGGTTGATTGGCGAAGAGACAAACCATCTCCCGCGCCTATCACAGCGACGCGTCTACGGAGATTAGGTAGGTACCTAGACTGATAGGACTGATGTCCTACCGAAGAGCACGCCACGATCACCTGTGTATTAGGTAAACTGTACAATGCATGTCATAGCCAGACCGCGTGCTCATTGATTCATCACCTAATTCTACCTACTCTACGGCGCTACTACCGCCCGCAAGCTCTCAAAGCCCCTGGCGACCACATCCTCGCCGCCGGCCACCTCGATCTCGTACTCGATATCGGGCTGTGCCTCGCGATAGAGCACGTTGGCCTCGCTAGCCATCTTGAAGTTGTGCGCGGCCTCTTCGTCGCTGATAACATTCTTGGGGATGCCGTTGGCGGCCGCCGCCTCGACCGCCAGCTGCATCGCGCAGGCGCGGTCCAGCAGGCCGAACATGAAGCCCGCCTCGTCGACCGTCGACCCAACCGTCAGCAGGCCGTGGTTCAGCAGGATGACGCCCTTGTTGGCGTCGCCTAGTGCCGACGCGATGTGTTCTCCCTCTTCGGCCGCGAAGACGATGCCCCCGTAGCGCGCGTAGACGGCGTGCGCGTTGTGGAAGTTGCAGACGTCTGCGAAGTAATCCCAGGGGTTAGTACACTTATAATCCAAATTCGGCAATTGTGCTCTTTTTGCTTTTGCTTTTTCTTCCTTCCGTTTCCTCCTTTAAGTGTAGTGATTATGTGGGGGACGACGAAAAGAGAAGAAAAAAGGTTCAAGGGCCAGGGAAGAGACTCCTCCGGAGGTGCTCCGACGGCGTTCCCTTGTTTAAGTTGTTCCGTTCGGCGCAGCATGTCATGGTAGGGGCAGGGTAAGGGTATGTGAAAGGGGGATTGCGTGCGGATTGTGGAGCACTCGGGATAGCCTACCTTGGTTCAGCATCTCCAGGGGTCGGGCAAATACACTCCATGCCCGTCCAGCGTTCGAGTGAGCATGGCAACTATCGTTCGAGAAAAAATGTCTTAGGTTAGCAAAGTGGTATTACTCCTTGCGGCAAGGTGCGCGATGATGATGCTCTCGTCACCCTCTCTTGGAAATCCTGATTTTTCATCCTTACACCGAAGACTGTTGGTCATCATTCCCTACTCTAGCGTACTCTCGACGACTAGGGGATGTTGCCGACTTGATTATGGTAAAAAGGGGTGTCTAGGGGCCATGAATCGAGAGAGAGAGTCCTATGTACTTACATAGCGTGGATGTCGTTTGGTCGCCGCTTATGAACGGCGGAATGGATCAGGTAGCCCGCGGCGTTGGCCGGCCGGGAAATGTTTCCGCCGACGATCTTCCCCGTCGCGATGTCCAGACAGATCATGTCGCCGGCTGTCAGCATCCCGAAGTGGCGTCCGAGCGGGTTCATCCACATGAGACTTGGGAACTCTGGGTCCCGCACGGAAATGTGCCTACAAAGCACATGCGAGTTAGTTGATTCGAGATCGTCTCGTGTAGATACGTAGAGAAGATGTTCAAGGCAGGACCGCGCGCAAGGGCAGATGTAAATTTCAACCCTGGGATCTGCGAAAATTCGGCTCACCCTGATTGTCCCTCGGTGAAGCCGCTACGGGCAAAGAACCGGAAGGTGGCGGCCATGTGGATAAGTATATGTCTCCTCTCCTCCGTGTAGGTCGGGAAAGTGGGTATGCCTGGCATTAGTATCCCGTGCGAAATCGCCTCCAAGGGCGTCTTCTCCTTGCCTTCCACGGCGGCCTGCTGAGCGGTCTGGGCCGGCTTCTCTTGACCCTTGAGCGTCAAGGTGCTTGAGATGGTCTCTGTAATTGCTGAAGGTGCCATGTTGCCGGTCGTATCTGGGTTAATGTAGATGTGGGCAAATGAACTGTGTATTCCGAGGGTCCAATATAGCCGATTACGCGTAGATATAAGTAACGCACGGTATAGTTCGCAGCCTTGAAGCTTTAGAAAGACGACAAAGATAACAAATAGTCATATCAGCCCAGAATTCGACTAATATCGCCACGGATGTGGAGTCAAAAGGGCGCGGGAGCCCCGCGTTTGGCGATCCGGGATCGGCCGGACGGGATTAGACGTAGATAAGAGAAAGTTTCCTTCCGCCGGTACGGTCCCAAGGGCCCAAGACAGATTCAATATTCACAATAACCACAGACATAGCCAAGTTGTAGAATATAAGGGTCAGACCCTAGATTATCGGTTCATTCAATCCTAAACTCCTCCGTAGGGAATGATAACTCTTGAGCTAGTTCTACCATATTAGGCGGATAATACTCCAGCACCATAATGCCAACGCGTAGCCATAAATCGTCGCCCCTTCGTCTGAGGATGAGTAGAATAACATTACCGGCTTCCCTGGTTGGAGATTGGGATGTCCCTAGTAGAATACAACGCCACCGCCTCCTTTTGCTCTTGAGCCTTTTTGCCAGCTTCGCTTCCGAATCCGCTCCCTCCGACAAGCATACTCGCTTCACCGCATGGCCATGCACAGTCCAATCGACTAGACCGCCCGACATTTCTCGAAAGCAGATCTTATCAGGCGATACGGCCCAGGTTTCGATAAACAATATCCGATCTCGAAACACCTTGTTTGGGTTAGGTTCCTTTCCGACGCCCGCTGCAGACTCAGGGCTGCCACGCTGGTCCTCCAGACGGCACTGACGCGGCCGCAACTCGAACCGCCAGGATCCAAACCCGACAAGCCGGACAGCGTAGAACATTGCCTCGCCAGCCCATCCGGCCCACGTCCAAGATGGGGGTATAGAGGACGGGGACACGGAAGATGAAGGTACAGAAAACGGGGCTTTCGACCTGCGCTTGGGCTTCCCCGAGCTCTCCCAGCAGCTCCGGACGTGATTCCAGCAGAGTCCCGTGACGAAGACGTCGGACGACGATATAAGTTCAGCGGCTATCGGGGCCGCGACGCTCCGAGGGATGCCCCAGATGTGATCCAGCTTCAAGGGTTTCATCTGCAGGTGGCGTAGAATGCCCAGGAACGCAAGGAGCGAATCGCTATCGTACCGGAGAGAGCGCACCGTGTACTCGCTGACAAGCCGGAAGTACTTGTGCAGGTTAGAGCCGCGACCCCCCTGTACGTAGTTCCATAAGCCCTTCACTTGGAATCTCCAGTCGCACAGCAGGCGCATAGAAGACGGTTGCAGTACCATTTCGCAGTGCTCTCCCGTCCCGCACTCGAAGTACATCTGATCATCGAGGAAGACGAGGCGGCGCCGCGCAAGAAGCCCTTCCTGGTAGGTCCACCCCCTCGTGTTCCATTTCGACTTCTGGATCGAGCCGTACGGGTCCTGGAACCAGAAAACATTGTATTCTCCTATCTTTACCGCGGGGGTCGTCACGCGCGAACGGCTGCTAACCCCAGGGAGCCCATAGTTCTCGTCCTGGCCCGCGGCTGCGATGATAGTTAGCGCCGAGTTAGCGTAGATAGCGTCCATCTGCATGATCTGCTTGTGCCTCATCTCGGAGTGCTCTTCGGTTTGGTCGATGCAGAACTTGTCGATCCAAAGGTACCGGAAGCCAAGGGACTTTGTGACGATGATAGCGTCCGCCACCACTAACGGGAGTTTCTCGGGTAGGAGGAGCGTCTTCTTGTCCTCATCGTAGCGGAGATTATAAGTAATTTTGTTTTCACCTGGCGGTGCCCACACGTAGCTGAGGGCCACGTACTCGGGCGACTCTCCGGCGGTAACAACCGCGAGGTCGTGACAATCGATAAGATATTGATCGTAAATACGCTGCTCCGAAGGGTTACACCCGTGACGTCTGCATTCCGTGATCCAGCCCAGAGTCTGCTGGGAATTGAACGCATCTGATGGAATTCCCAGGAAAGGCTTGTTCTGCTCGGAAGTGCGCTCGAGAATGACATGGCCGCCTTCTATGACACGGTCCACTACCTTTTTAAACCCGTTGTACTCTATCACCTGAGAAAACCTCTGAGTGCAAATTATCAGAGCTAAGACATCTTGTTTATCTGGTAACCGATGAAATTCGATCGCTCTAAGCTCGCAATCCTCCTCGATGGGTGTGAGAGCCTTCTCTCCGGAGATATCGAATAGTATGGAGCGTGATAGGATACTGCAAAGAGCGCAACCTGCCAGATCAGGCAGTGACCCAGGTCCTTTCATCGGAATTGAAACCCCTTTTACCCCATGCTCACCCACGAACCCACCCTCGAAGAATGCCGTGAGATTCAGCTGAAGACATGTATTGCAAAGTGGCTGTTTGGGTGACATCTTAGCACGGAGGCATCATTGGCGATGCACGTCGAAATCTTAGATAGGTAGGTGGGTAGTTTTTTAGAGCATACTCTGAGGTTACTTTATATTTAAAACTTCCTGGTATTTTCCAGGCTGGCAACCAATAGTGTCTGCATGAAGGCCGCATTGTGAGGCTGAGCACTGGGAGCTTATTCCACATTGTAGGTCCCGAAGGATCAAAACGGAAAGTCAAAGTCAAGCCCTGCGGGATAAAAGATTTAATGAGACATCCAGTAGCATAGGGCAATGGTTCACGGAGTATCACTTTGACCTTGGTATTCCTCGAATACCATTCTTTGGGAGGACCAACACCGTCCATTTATCATTAACTATCTTAATCAGCAAGCTAGGAACAGGAAAGGAGATCGCGATGGGGATATAGACGACCCATTTGTCCATCTCCCTCAACTTTTCGCCATCGTCTGGCGTACTAGAAATACCTCACTTTCCCTAAAGGGTGCGGTAGGTTTCTCAAAAAAATTGATCTGACGGCATCCACCTAACCAGATCACATATATGCATTTCCTCTTTCCTATTACCTTCCCCTAGTTTTTTTCCCCTTGATCCACGCCTGCCAAGTCGACCACGCCTGCAACATTTCCTACATCCCCCCTTGCCGTTTCATCGTCGGACTTGGATTGGGATTTGTAAGGAGAAAAGGTAAACGAACCACGTCGTTTCGTCTGGTCGTATGACAACGGAATCGTCCGGGTTTAGTCGTAGTTGCCGATCGCGACAGTTCTATCTTGGTATCACATGCAAAAGAATAGACAAGACTCGTAGAGACATGATGTTAAGGTACAAGGCCAAAGCCTCATGGTCCTATCCGAGTGATGATGGGTGAAGCTTAGAGCCCATAGACATCCCAACCGTCAAAATGGTCGACTGAGACCCGCCTTTTGGGACCGGCTGTGCTCAAGGCGCGTCGAGGAGCAAATTCATTTCTGAACTCCTCGCGAAGTCACAACTCATCGTCCTCTGCTTCGATCTCAGAAGGCTTGAGCAAGCCGCCGACCTTTGCTCGTCGCTCGTGATCTGCTGTAAGTTTGTCACGAGCTTCTTGTTCCTTCTCGACCACGTAGAGCTCTGCGTTATCTCCAGCGAACTCCTTGAGAGAGATCAAGAAGTCTCGGACTTGGAGGCGGAATTTCTCATACGATGCGTTGAGAGTGTAGAGACACTCAATAAACGCTTTGATCTGAGGGCTGGAAAATCTAGTTAATACCTTCAAGTCAAATTCCATGGCGAGGAAGTACTTACATCTGCAGATTAGGGAAGGCGTTGCGAAGGAGACCCCCGACAAACTCGGTCAGGAAATCCCTGTTGCTAGTTCCAGCAGGAGCCTGGTCAATGTAAACTGGTCCCTGGATCTTGGGCGTGGTCCCATCCGCAGGCAGCGCGAAGTAGAACATTCGCATCAACAGTAAGGACTGCGTCTTGAATCCAGCCTTGTGGTCGGGATCCGTCAGCACGAAGAACACATCCTGCAGGATGCCAATGAAGAACTGCTGGAAGAATGCGTTGGATGTCTGTACGTCGGTCTTCTCGGCGATGTTCGTAACAAGTTCCAGGCACATGTTAAGTCCTGCACCTTCAACATCCCGGTTGTCATGCTTGCTAGCCCACATGCAAGCGTCGATGACAAACTTGAACTGACGGTTGTCCAGCTTCAAAAGCGCCGGGAAGCAATGCAGGTTGATGGCCCGGAGCAGGTTGAAGAACTCCACTCGGTGCTCGGGGAATTCCGAGAAGTCTTTGTTGATCATTTCGAGGGTACACTCGAAAACGTTTTGCATAATGATAGGTACTTGATCCTCCATGAGGCCCTATGCATGGTTAGTAATTACCCACAATCGTAAATTTATTTTATACTTACTGTGAGTCTTGTGATAATAGTCGACATAGCTCTAAGGACCTCGGCGTCTCGGGCACCGGGAACATTGCGGTTGTAGTCTACCAATACCGAATCGAGGAGCTGCGGAACCATCTGCTGACGAACCGCTTGTAGGTCTTCCGCCTTATCAATATAGCTCTCAATCAACTTCAGAATTTCCTTCTTGATTGTTCGTAGGCCTCGGACCTTAGGCATGCGGGGAGCAAGCTCGCCTGTTTAAAGTTAGTTTATGTCGCACCACAAAGAGGAAAGGGGTGTAATTACCATCGCGAATGACCGCTTCAGATATCAGCTGACTGGTAGCCCTATACATCTGCAGCATGTCCAGATAGATTCTACCTATCTGTGGGCCGAAGTAGGGGCCAATGGAAGAGCAGGCTGATACGTTCGTCTTCATAATGTTTCCGATAATCTTGATGGTATCGGCATCCTGAAGAATCTGGGGATCTTGAGTAGCCGCTCGGATGATCTCATCCCAAGCAGCGTTGGGGGCCTGCATCAGTTCTGCAAGCAGCCGTTCTTGTTGGTGTTTGTTGCCCTGCGCAGCTACCATATAACCGCACGCTTCATAGAATGTATGGACTTGCTGGGGAGTGAGGTCGCATGTGATCCGTTGAAGGTTTCTCACGATCTCTTCGATGAATGGCTCGTTCTCGCTGGGTTGCAGAGCCACGAAGTGTCGTCGGCATTGTCGCGCAATCTTGATGAAAGTATCGCACGCCATATCCTGAACGCCTGTAATAAGATTAGCTACTACTCATGAATCTCGAAGTGGAGCCACTGACCTTCGTGAGACTCATGCATAAACTCAAAAAGCTTATTGACCACCGTCTTAAGGAACTTCCAATGCGCCTTCAAAAAGCGAGGGTACTGTCCAACGATGTACATGATATTGCTAGCCACGACGGCCTTATTGTCCTTGCCACGTTTCATCTCTGTGAGGCCGAGCAGGTCCTTAATCACTGTGACGAGGAATCGTTTCTCCGTCTCCTCGTTCATCGCGAGTGAGATCGAGCCAATGGCCCAGCAGAGAACGTTGCAGTTGTGCCACGACCACTCCGTACCATCAACTTGTTTCTGTAGTTTCTCGGTCATGATGGTTTCCGTGTCCACGACATCAAGATGCGTCAGGTAGACCAGACACTCTCGGATCGTCTTATACAGCTGCACCGTGTCGCTTTCTTTGACGAATTCTCGCACTATCTCTCCCTCGTCGTTCTCGACAATCAGCACCTCTTCGGGTCGGACCATTTTCTCGATCATAACCACTCGGAGATTCGATAGGACCTCCTTATATTTGTGCATACGTAGGGGGAAGTTGGACAATATGCTAGGGTTAACAGCTCCTGTGGGGTTAGCTCCCATCATAAGCGGGTTCATCTCCTGGAGAGGCGCCGTCTGCATCTCCTCGTACAGCTCTTGTACCAGCTTCAGCCAGTAATCCAGACAGATCTTGAAGATCTCGCGGTCTTCGATTTGTGAAATTCGGATGAGGTAGAAATGGCCATGCGTGAGAAAGTCTCTGTTGGGTAGGTTCTCGACGAGCTTAAAATGATGTTAGTACAATACAATCGGAATAAACACAAGTAAACCTACATCAACATGTTGACCGAAGAAGTTGCACAGGAAAAGTGCTAGTTCTTGAAGGAACTCTTGGTCCTTGGCGTTACTCTGAGGATAAGTGGTCTTCAAGTCCAACGATATGGGGATAATGCCGGCAATGGTCGTTAGGACGTCGACGAACATCTTGACCAGTTGCTCGCTATACGCATTGGGCTGTCCCGGCCCACCAGTCACTAAGCCTCCAATCTCGGTAAACACCTGTAGGGTAACATTGCGGAACTCAGGTACTTCGAGGAATCGTGTTCGCAAAGTCTCGATGAGATTCGTCTCGAAGATGTAGCCTAGAGGAATCCAGTTGCAAAAGCGTAGCAACGTCTCCAAAGTAGCCTTCACTAAGCTTGCCTGGCCAGCCGTGGTGAGGATCTCCTGGCACAGCTGGAAGATCTGCGAGAACTCGTTGCACATAGTCGTCTTCAAGTTTCTCGTCTTGGCCGAGGTCATCTGTTCCGCGGAGTAGTCGAAGACTTCCTCAGAAAGGAGGCGGAGAATGGCCATGTTATTCTCGCAGATGGATAGGTTCGATCGGCAGGCGGAGATAATCTCGTTGATGAAGGTAGGCCAGTTGTGAGGCCATTCTTGCTTCAGTATAGATACAAGAACCAAGTTCAGCTTGTTTATTAGAACACGCTGGGACCTGAGCGACTCTTCTGTGCTGGATGCCTGGATGATGAAGTTCACGACGAAGTTGCGAATTCCTGCGCTATGGTTAGCTGTGGTGGTCTAATACCGCGGCGTTCTCGAGAACAGGGTGACGAACCTAAGCACTGATCTCTGGGCAAGACCTTCCATCTCGTCATGATGACATGGTCCAATATTTGCAGACCAAGATCTGCAATAGGTCAGTTGTCTGCCATATGTATATTCTAGATTGCGGAGCTGGCGCGGCGTACATTTGGTTTGGGCATACTTCGCATCGGATAGGATCTTGTCGACAAGAAGCCAAGCGTCAGGATCTTCCTTGAACTACAGATTATTCATGTTAGTTTGGGCGCTGGCAGGGGGAAAGTCGCAGGGCGCATTACTTACCTGGTTCAAAGCAGTTTGGGCAGCATTTCGCTGGAGGCGGGGAAGAAGCAAGTGTTAGTAGCTCAGCCATGGCAGATATTCGCAGGTATACATGTCTACCAGATGACAACAAACTTACCTGGTCGCCGCGACCTTCATAGAAGGACTGGGTAATTACGTCTAGCTCATCGATTGTGGGCGCCATCTCGAACGGGGTGGCGGGGAAGGAATAAGGTAGGCTACGCGCCTAGAGATCGACGAGAGGACTCGCTCTGGTTGTGTGTCGGAAGGTAGCTTGCAGTAGGGTAGGGAAAAAGAGCGCTGCTGAAATGTGCAGTGTGGCACACAAGAGAGGACACTAGGTGCTAAACGTATCAGCAATAAAGAAACGTTTATGTAGCTGGTGATGCGGTGGGAAGAATCACGTAGGCTGGTTGTGAAAAAAAAAGGTATCACCAGAAATTCAAAGAAGAGGCAGGCAAGTGACGGGTCTCTTGAGATGATAGCGGCTACTGTGCAGGCTGTAGTGGGGTTGGAGAGGGCGGGGGCTTATTTTGAGCTTTGCATTTGGTAGGCGATCCGTCATTTTTCGCCTAAGGTCGTCACCATAGCAGTGAATGTACCTATGTTAGGTACCGACGTGGATAGCTCTACCGCACAGACGGGTCTCCACAGGTGCGCAAGGTACCTCTCACTTTACTAGAAGCAATGTACCTTACAGGCCTACCTCCTATAGCTCAATACCGGCTGAAACTGTTCGTTTAGTAGGCGCTGTCAAATAAACATTGATAGGAGCCAATCATTGATTAAAGATTCGGATTATGTCATTGGTTTATCACACAATGGCCGCTTAAACTATTAAAATAAACATCTTTTAGTACCATTGACCAGCCCACCTAAATTTTGTTTACCCCTCCAAACTTAACCCAACTCGAGGCTTCAAGCAATCAAGCAATTGTGCGCCGAGGTTTGGCCTGAGCACCGCTTTGTTGTTAGACCTGATCAGGTCACAAGTTAAAAACTATGACGCTGGCTTGCAAATCGACAATCAGATGCTTAAGGTAATAAGAGACTTTTGTAATGAAAGGAGCTGACAAATCGAACATCATGGCTGTGGACAGCGTAATTGTGGAAAGCGTAAATATGTGAATTGTGCTTCAGGATTCAAGTTCACCGCTGCTTCGGATTTGAAGACACCATCGGTATTAACACAATCTGCCCTTTGCTACTTTAGGTACCTAATAGCCCGGGCATCGCACAAATTCGAGTTATCCTCCGATCGTGTAACGCAAGTACGAGAGACGGGACGGTGTACCTATCTGAAAGTTTCATTGTTTGAAAACGGCCTTGTAGCCAACAGTTTATTTTTGGATACCTGGGTGCTTATGTACCGGGACCCATCCGTTCCAGCTAAACGGTACCGAGGCATTAAGTACTCCTCGGGATTTATATTGTCAAATATCAGTACTTATTGCAACCCCACTACCTTCTATACCATTGTATTATTTTAGATGACAGCTGCTGACTAGCAAACGTTACAATATTTACATTACAATCTACGATACAACGACTCTTATCATTGACTGCCTAATTATTGGATAGGCGGAAAGAGTCAGATTCTGCAAGCTACGCCATTCAGAACAACCCACGTTGACAGCATTTCCAATGAGACTACTAAGAACTCCCATTACATCCCTGATGATGAATGATAGGCTACAGCTACTCCGAAACGATCAGGCGAGTACTGGGAAGCATGTGGTTAGAAATATCATCCCGAGGAGGATATGATATGAATCAGATACGCATCTGAGGGTTTGAAGATATCTAAATATTTTCACGCTCCATACTCTATAACCTCTATCCTTTTTCATACGGAATAGTTACACTATGGGCTTCCTTCCTCATCATTTGATCACCTTTGAAATAATGGCGAAAAATGGTATCATAGCCTTCGCGCAAAAATTTACGCTTTTTGATATCCGCAGTCTGCCAAACCGCTCTTCAGCGCATCTATCGCCTTATCAATGTCACTCCGCGCGGGATCGGTCTGTTGCAGTTAGCTTTTTGAGCTTCATGACCCCTTATGGAAACCCGGGGGGTTGAAAACATACCACACTGACACCCATATGTCCAAAACGCACGTATTTAGTTACGATCTCCTTGTGGATGCCACCGGCAAACACGACGCCGCTCTTTGCCAGCTTTGGTAGCAAATCAGTAGCCTTGACGGTCTCGGGCAGGTAGATAGCCGTCATGCCGTGAGCTTGGTCATCAGGGTTTCCGGCAACTTGCGTTAAACCCAAATCTGCCACGGCTTTTTTGATCTTGTCTGATACCTCCCGGTGTCGGGCGAATCTCTCAGATAGGGGCTTGGTAAGGATCTGGGACAGCGCAGTATGGAGGGCGTGGATAAGTTGCGGCGACGGGGTTGCGAAGTACGACGGCTTCTTTGCTTCGTAATTTTGCATAACTGTCGTGCAGGTCAGCATCTATCACCGTAAACGAATCGGATCTTGGGTTATGCCATACTAGGTGTCCAGTTCTTCATCGAGGCGAAGTAGGATGCGGGTGGGCTCTTTCTCGCCTTGAAAGCATCCATTGCCTTGCCACTGAACATGGATATCGACAAACCAGCAGGGCATCCAATGGCCTTTTGGCTTGCCGTTACCACACCGTCTAGTTTCCACGCATCGAAATCGATCTCTTCGCTAGCCACACTGCAGACGCCATCTACAATGAGCAGAGTATCCGGCGACACACTCTTGACCGTCTCACTGAGCTTCTGGAGCTCGCTCAGTACACCGGTCGAAGTATCGACATGCGTCACTGTAACCATCTTGTACTTCTTGCTCTTCAATGCCTTCTCGATCTCGGGCAGTTGCGGTCGGCTGCCAACGGGCGTCTTGAGGAGGTCGACATTTGCGCCGTAGACCTTGAGACAGTCGCCAAAGCCGTCGCTGAAATAGCCCGAGCTAAGAACTAGGACGTCCTCACCAGGTTCGACGAGGTTCGCTGCTACTAAATCCCAACCGAGCGTACCCGATCCAGAGATGACGAAGGGCTGCGAGGAGGGCGAGGTCGTTTGGAAGAGCTTGCGCAACATCGATAGAGTGTCGCCAAATGTGGCAACGAAACCCGGGCCGACATGGGATTCGCTGATTGCTGTCAGTTAGAAAGGTGATATTTGCGACAGGTATGCGTTAGACGCGTAGTTCTCAGACCAACCTATAATGGCTCATGGACTGTAAGACGGCATCGTCAAACTCAATGGGGCCCGGGATGAGCAGGGTGGGGTGTTCCGGTTGAGACGACATATTGGCGGATGGCGACGAGGAGAAGCTACGGTTCTGGGTTGAAGAGATAGAGGTAGTGCTCGAAAAGCTGGGGTTGGCAGGGGACTGGGCACCACCTAATAGGTGTCTTGATATACTTGAAATCCGGGCTGCGGGGTTGGAGGTAGGCGTTGCTTTGAGTAGATGGTGGGGCATCTCGCCGAGTACCGCTCCGGCGGCCCTCCGTAATGCTATCGAGTAAGCCAGCTTTTTGATACGATAGATATAGGTAAGAGGTAAGAAGCTTGAGTCATGTAAGTCTATCTAACTCTTTAGAGATTACCAGTATAATATGAACTATTAAGTTTTGAATTGATATTTACTTACCTCCTTTTACTACCTAAGCTTTGCGTGTTTTGTCTGGTGCAAGTACCCCTTTCTCACAAACTGGAAAGCTGCAGGAACACGGAAAGAAGCGAGGCACGTCCAGGGGATTACAGATTTTATTTATTAATCGCCTAATTCCTAGAGGTGAGATGGTTATGGAATAAGCGCCCCCCACTATCAAGCAGTTAGGCGGTGACAGTATCCGTTGGAGATGTCTTATCGCATATAATTGCACATAGTAAGCACGGCTATTTTCACTGGCACTTCGCTATATTCTGCCTTCATGTAGGTACCTCCTATAAGCTCAGCTTTAGGTAGCTAGCCTCCGTCTTCGGCCGCCTTCTCGTCAACCCGAGACTACAACTATAATATAATAGACATCCTACTTTAACAGTGCTATCAATTAGATGTCAAATTTCTTATAACTCAAGCCCTTCACATTACATAACCTTAAGTTAGGTACACAGTTGTTGCAGGTTATTGGTGCTGGTAAATCTTGAAGTGAAAATTCACAGGCATAAACGGTAGGTACCTGGGTTTAGGTATCTGTTGAATAGCTCAAAATTGCGGGGCTGGCGGGGCTTGCGAAGCTGCGTCCCTGAGACTTTGGGATCTTTAAACGTCAACCTCACAGATTTGATGATGGTAGCTTCAATCTCCATTGGCGTGACTGCATACCATTGACATGCAGGCGCATAGACCAAGTTGTACGCGGCAATTCTAAAGAACAGTCCCGAAACCACGCGAAGATACATCGAGAATTTCTTTGAAACTAGCGGAAATCTGAATTAGTCGTCGCATCTCACCGCATCGCGTACGTACATCGAAATCGGTTCCTTTGCGGCGGACGCATTCTTCAAACAATCGAAGGACACTGGCCCTCCATTAAGTCATAACCAATGGCCTTCCTAATCCTCGTGATCGGGGACCTTCACATCCCCGACCGGGCCCTCGATATACCACAAAAGGTGCGACACTGCCCATCCCTCTCTCTCCTCCCCGGGCATCGCCTTTAACTAATACTCTCCCGGAACAGTTCAAGAAGCTCCTATCGCCGGGAAAGATCGGCCAGACGCTATGCCTGGGCAACCTGACGGACAAGCACACGTACGAGTACCTACGATCGGTAGCGCCGGACCTGAAGATCGTGAAGGGGCGGTTTGACGTGGAGGCGACGTCGCTGCCGCTGTCGCAGGTGGTTACGCACGGATCGCTGCGCATCGGCTTCGTCGAGGGGTTCACGCTGGTGTCCACCGAGCCGGACTTGCTGCTGGCCGAGGCTAACAAGCTCGACGTCGATGTCCTGTGCTGGGGCGGCACCCACCGATTCGACGCCTTCGAGTACATGGACAAGTTCTTCGTCAACCCGGGCAGCGCCACCGGCGCCTACACCACGGGCTGGACTAAGGACGACGAGGAGATGGTGCCGAGTTTCTGCCTGATGGATGTGAGTGTTAATGGCCACATAGGCGACCATCTCGCTGCTGCATGCTAACGACCAGATCTAGGTCCAAGGAATATCACTTACTCTCTACGTATACCAGCTGAGGAAAGATGCGAATGGGGTAGAGAATGTCGCCGTGGAGAAAGTGACATACACGAAACCTGTAGAACCTACCGGAGGATCGACGTCATAAACTTATAATTAAGAGATGAATAACTAGAGCACTGGTATAAAGACGTTTTCCGCGATGAATTAGGTCAGGCTTCTATAACTCTAACTACCTGACTAGCATCTGTTGTCGTCGACGGCACCAGGGTGCTATTACAAGACGATGAAACCAAAATAGGGAATGAAGGCAATCTTAATTGATGGTATCGATCCTGGGCCAGGTATACTAGAAGTACGTACGTACACCAGACGCCATGAATATTAAAAAAAATGAAAAGAGAAGGCTCAGCGTGCCCCCGTTACAACTCCGTGATTAAACAAAAGCAATATGCTGAAACTCCCTCAAAAAGCGATCGTACGAATCATTATCTTAATAGCGTTTCAAAGGGCACTTCTTTTGTCCTCATAACATCATGCTCCTCCGTCTCATCGAGACTCGATCCTGTGCCGAGCCGTCTGCTTCTGCTGATGAGAAGCTGCTGCCTTCTAACGAACTGTCAGGTCCCGCGTACTCTAATTCTGCTTTGGACTCCTTCGACGCCATTGTCGCCCGTCTCGTGGATCCCGTGTGCCGAGGTCCCTTCTCCGTATCCGCGTCTATGTCCCACTCTTCGTGGACCATAGACGACTGTCTCCTCGATCGTGAGCGGCGGACTCCTTTACTACTGGTGGTACTATTTTTCTTAGCAGCTCCTTCTGGCGCGGAGTGCTTCGCGTCGTTCTTCGGCGACGAACTCGGAAACTCATAGACGTCGGATTTATCGTCGAAGATTCTTGCGACTTCCACTTCTCGCGCCGCGATCTCTTCTAAACGGCGGTTGGCCGATCGGGCGTGGCCCTTCGTGGAACTACTGGACGATGAGGATTCGGAATCACCTGCTGCTGCTCCTTGGGTAATAGCCATGGTTGAGTTCCTCTTCCTTCTATCCATCACCACGCTCGTAGGCAGGTCATCGGAGGGAGAAGCTCTCGAACCTTTCCGCGCCAAGGGACTAGCCATGACGTCGGAATCATGCTTCGATGGACCATGACTAGGAAGATCCTTCCATGACTCCGGTTTTTCCTCCGACTTGACCGCTGACGACGGACCGGACGGGAGCTCATCCCTCTTCGAGTGACTAGCTCGCCGGATCTGCTTGCCCTCACCTGACACGGCATCGAGCAGTTGCTTAGTAGGCCGCCGCATCTTATCCCGGAGATTGGGCTCAGCATAACTGACGGCGGCCCTAGCTCTGCGGCCGCGCGATACCTCTCCCCTGGCCGAGATATCTGCCGGGGGTGGTGTGTCTCTAACGTCCTCCCTCGGCGTAGGCTCCGGCGTATCGGGTACAGCCAAGTTAGGCTCGGCAGAGAGGGTCTCGACTTCGGGTTCGGTCTCAACCTCAACGTCTGCGATCGCTACTGGTGGCGGAGACTGCGGAACGGGTATCTCGACTGGCGGGGGGTCCTTCTTCGGTTTTATCTCCTTTACAACGCCATCGACGGGAGGCTTTGTAGCCGCCTTCTTCGGCGACTTGATATTCTCGTTCGAGCTTTTCGCACCTAGGGGCTTCCTTTGGGCCGTGGGACCGGCTGATTTATCTCGGGCATCTTTTCGGTTTGAGGGAAGTTTAATAGGTCGAGCCTTGACGGCAACCATTTTCTGCGGCTGTTCTTTTGCGGCAGCAGTAACCTGAGCAGGCGGTTTAGATATCATGGCATTCTCCTTCTCGTCCTCTTCTCTCGATTTCCTCTTCAAGTTGGCCTTAGCAGCTTGATCGATGGATTGAGACTTAGTCGGAGCGACATCTTTTGTTTGTTGTGGTTTGGGATCAACCGTAATTGCGACGCTAACCGTTTCTTTCTTTTCTTCCGCTTTAGGAGCTGGCGCTTGTTCCGATCGTTCCAATTTGTTTTCGGGGGAAGATGACTTCTTCTGCAGCGGCGAGCAGTCGGGCTCCGGCTTATCTGAAGTAGGTCTCGTGGGCAGGTCAATCTTTACTGGGTCTTCATCTACGAAACGTGATACTGGTGGAGGTCCAAGATCTGGCGATTCGGTGTTCTCATCTACTATAGAGCGCAGTGCCAGTATCTCCTCTCGGCTATAACAAAGATTAGTGTGTACTACGCATGGGAGTCCTAGATTGATTGCAGCTTACCTCAGTGTCTCGCGTGGACACGCCTTGTTCTCCCAGATAGGAGGCAATCTGCCGTCCTGAGCAGCGGCAGCTTCCAAGTCCTTCATCGAGCTCATTGTATCCCTCCGCTTCCACTCAGACATGCTAACGCGGCCGATACTCGATCTTTTTGCCCTCTTTGGTGATCTTGGCGACCTAACTCTGGGCGCGGGCTCGTACCCCAAGCCTGCGAGCATGGCACCCCATTCCGCTAATTGCGCCTCCATCTTCTCTTTGATCTCGAGTGCATGGTCGGCTATCCTCTGTGCTCTACTGTCTTCTAATTCGGTCTGAAGCCTCAAAACTTGTCCCCGAAGGTCGAGGTTCTCGGATAGTAGGCGGACGCATTCATTCTCTAAGCTACGGATCTTTAGCGACTGAGTCGAATTTACTCGGGCGATATCTCGATTCTGGCGTAGAAACTTTCGACGCACTGCATAAACACACGAATTAGTTGATATAGTTAGGACTGATTGGCTATGTGTTGGGACCTACGCGTTTCCACGCTATCTGTTGACACCATTGGCTCGTTGAGTCGTGCCATTTTGAAGCTTCATGAAGCTGGAGACTATGTAAATAATTGCAGCAATGGTTTAAAAACTGGATGATGTTGTAATGGGTCCTCCTTTTCAGTAGCGAATGGGTTGCAAGCCAGCTTCTTCCGAATCAATTGCAGGCAAGATCGATATATGCTGTTTGTTAGTGAGATGCGGTGAAGAAATTCGAATGGAAAGTTTTGGCCAGCAGAAATGAGTTGGCAAGGTAGCTGTCTCCACAGAAATCAGAGAATATCAACAAACTACCAAAAATGGTATAGACTGAAGAGCTAAGAGCAGGGATTAGATGCAGGGGTTTATTACAACATCCCCACATGTCCTCATCCCGCTGAGAGAACTTATCAATTAAACCATTTAGTGTCTATCGATAGACTCAATGTTCGCGTCGCAACTGATTATTCGCACTTCTACATACGCTGATATTAAACAGGAATATGTTGTTCCTCTTGCTTATGATCTAGTTATTTTGCACCCAATTACGGAAACGGAAACCGTATTGACCACTAACTTGTGGTTCAACCAGTTGTACCTGTTCGGCTCTCCCAAGGAACCAACTCACCACTTGTACCAATCGAATTTCATGTAAGGCTTCACTTGCCCTACATCTGCCAATACATATTCTTTGCTCTTAGGCCCCACCGATTGTGGTCTGGTCATAATGGCATTTCCCTCACGCAGTCTTCCTGGCCATCTGCGCCAAGGCTCTACCACGGGAAACCTTGCGTCTCAGTCTACAGGACAATCACCGGCACTTATTGCCCGAGTCAACGAGAAGAAGGCAGAGCTCCAAAATCTGAAAGAGCTGCGGGATCTCAGTGCGGCTGTGGCGAACCAGATGGAGGCACTTGAACAAAAGCTTGCCACACTATCAGATGGGACAGAAGGTACGAGAAGGCTTGATAATTGAATATAGCCTCCCCTAGACTAACTCGGCCACGATAGCAATTGCGACGGTGGTAGGGAACTGGCACAATGTCCTTCGCGCCATTAACATGGCATCAGGTACGTCCTACAGTTAAGTTTCTTTTTCACCTTTCACACTGATTTATTATATAGCCAAAATACCGAACCCGAAAAGTTCAGATGAAACTGGAAATGCTCAAGATACATTACCTCTGCCGCAAACTCTGGTGCGAATACCAACAGAACATGCACCGGCACTACAAGCCCAGGCAGAGGAAGCACTGGAGAATGAGCAAAACTCATCTTCGGTCTCTTGAGCGCATTTACGATGCTCTTATTGATAATAAGAAAAATAACTACAAGAAGAAGAGACGATAGTCCACACGCCGGAAGTAACTTCCAATACTTCGCAAGTCAGAATCGCTATTCTCCATAGTAGCAGCCGTGATACACAGTGTTCTGGTAAAGTGATGGTGACGGCTGATGAGATAACATCAAAGTGGGGGAAAGATCGCGTGAAGCCGCGTCTCTTACTAAGCTGTTGCCAGGGGAAAATACCTGACGTAGGGGTAGCTGCAGAAGTCAATAGCGCTAGTCTTGAGTGACAATAATAAGACGGCGAGACTTCCGACGAAATTTGAGTCCCATTACATGGCAAGTATCCTCTACCATGTGGCATGCCGTGTAGTTGCCATTTCCTACCATCTATCTCATAGAATCTCGATGGTCAAACTCCCAATGCTATAGTTTATTTCTTCTTCAACATCAATCATTTACCAGACAGCATCAAAATTCAATCAATCCATCGATTTGGAAACACGTCTTAATGACCATCTACCTGTTTCTTTTGGTATATGCAAAACTCCACTGATAATTATTATTCGTGATTATCAGCATCCCCGTGCTCGTCCTCGTGATCGCCGGTCCGGGATCCCTGATAACTTCTCATTAAACCCTTGCTCATATTGGACCCCTGAGCCGTGCGCACCCAGCCAGGCCTCGCTTTAGCTCCCTGTCGAGTTCCGTAACCTGTCACTGGTCAATTGCACCAAACTAGAATCTAAAAACATGGCCATCGTACCGTCTCGAGCACAAATCGACATCCTTAGCGACACCAGCTCTGACGATGACCACAGTTCCCACGACAGCTTCGAACTCAGTGATCCTGCTCTTCGTCACCTTCCTATTTCTGATGTGCAGAATCGCCGATCAAGCGCTACATCCAATTCAGCCATAGAGTCCCTCATTGCTGGCATCGAGAATCTTCAGATAGATCCAGAAGCTCGCGAATCTAGCCGAACGAACGAGGAACAAGATTGGGAATGCAATTCAAAGCAACAGTATCGACGTCGCCTCTCGAGACCAGTAATTGCAGCCAACACCTTTGAGGTGCTTGAAACCGTGCCCGAGAACGAGCCGCAGTGCACACCTATATCTACAACCACCAGTGTTTCAACCAAGGAGCACCAACGCCCCCAACTTCCAGCTCCAGGTACAGATTCACGCGAGTAATGTCAAAAATAATGACTTATGGCCAATTGACACTAATGCAATTTTTTGACTAGGTGAGAAATTCTCGGACCATCCATTAGTCAAGCTTGCGCGCAAAGGCATACCTTCGGCCAAGGAGCAGCTTGCGCAGCACCGCAACGGTTGGTTCCAAGGGATACTTTCTACTAAAATCCCCATTGGACCTCCCGCCTCGGTGTCCGACGCCAATCCTAAATTCAAACAAATCCATTTTGGCTTAAATATCTTACCGGTTCAAGATATTGCCGAAGATAAGAGCCCGAACGAGACTGCTCCGAGCTTTAATATTCTCGTGTCGCCTTTAGGTCTGGGGGAAGAATTGAAGGTAGACGACAACGAGGTTTTAGGCAAAGGAAGTATGACTCTTGCAAAACCCACCTACGAACACCTTGAGCCCGTGAGGGAGCTGGAAGCACCGTCATCGGATGAGGCCCAGCTACCTTTATCCACGGCCACCAGTCCGGCCAACAATAAGGAAAGATGCGTTGAAGCAGTTCATTCGAGACAACCTCTAAAAACGATCGCTAGAATCGAAGATTCTGTGGAAGCACTCGACAAACTTGAGGAACAGCTGGAAGCATTTGACGAGGCTGCTCATTTTAGACAGCTCGCCTCAACTGGTGCACCAGATGCAGAAACCAGGTCTGCAATGCAGTCGCTATCTGTAACAAATACTCAAGTCAGAAGATCTACGACACCACAGCCGAAGCGAACAACTCCCGTGAAGACTGGATCCGCCTCAGTTAGAATCAAGGCGACCAGCGAGCCACGACGTTCTGTGCGCAAATCAGCGTCCATGATATTCCTGGATTCCCCAAAGCTCAAGACTGAGGACAAAGCTCTAGCTCAGGCCCCAGCGAGAAAACCTTCCGTCAAGGGTATAGCAAGTCTGCTTCCACCCAAACAGCCTCCCAAGTCGGTCAAGAAACCTACTATCCCAACTTTCGAATTACCTGGGGATGAAGTCGCAAGAAAGTTGAAGGAGAAGCGCGAGGCACGTGCCTCAACGCAAGCTGCCTCAGAACAGGCAACAAAACCGACCGTAGCGAGCCTTCGACGCGCCAAGTCGGCCAAAGCCCCGACACGACCCAATTTCGAACTGCCGGGAGAAGCTATCTCTCGGCGCAAGCGGGAGGAGCGCGAAGCGCAGTTGAAGGCGCAGGAGGAAGAAGAACGCAAGAGACGAGAATTCAAGGCGCGACCCATACGCTCCGGCGCGGCTCCCAGCACTTTCCCTCGCGAGACGGTGGCGAGCCGGGCCAGACAGAACAAGATGCAGCTGGCCGAGAACTCGGCTCACCATGGCAGTCCCGGCACGAACAAGCAGTCGCCTATGATTATGACGATGAATTTGGCCTCGCGCTCGCCCCTCTCGCGAACGAACAACCAGACCCTACCCCGCGGCCGCGGACTCCATCCCGAGCCCTTCGGACTGCAGCCGAGTCGAGCTACGTCCTCGAGCTCGACGATCGGAAGCGGCAGCGGCCAGCGCAGCTCGATGTCGACGGAGGATGCCCAGCAGCAGAGACTGCGCGGCCAGGAGATATACAAGCGCGACAACTCGTGGAGCGGCGAGCGGGAGCGCGAGAAGCGAGAGCGGGAGGCGCTCGCGAAGCTGGCGAGAGAAGAGGCGGCCGAGCGGTCCAGACAGCAGAGCCGCGAGTGGGCGGCGAAGCAGGCTAAGAAGAGGATGACTATTACATCGGTGCGGGATCTCATGACTTAAGAGACTTAAGAGAGAGAATATTACTCAGGGATGCATGCCGTGGAATCGTTACATGGTGGGGCGACTGGAGTGTATTATTCTGTGTATTTGCATACTGCGTCGGAGTTGAAAAAAAAAAGGCACTACGCCTGGCGTTGAACGGCATGATACGGTCTGGTTATAGGCTTAGGAGTATGGGGTTATAGGTTGTCAGTCTTTGTAGGAGTCACTGCGGCGTCCCGGTCGTCGCTCATGGCTTGACTTTGGTATTTTGCGGTTGAATCATCGGTTTAGCTGTATCATGGAAGTTGATTGCAGACGAAAAGAGAAATTAATAGATCCCTCGGATCAAGTTATTATTTATTTGACTCTGGTTATTCTCATATGATGTCTAGAAATGTGATACTTACACGAAACCCGGACATGAAAAGGGTAGCAATTAGGAAGGATGGACTCAATTACCTAAAATCTAATTATTAGGTATGTAAAGCAGAGCAAAATATTTCGTGCTTCTTTTCCCTCGTCGGCGATCATAGAAAAGCGAAAAAATGATAAATTCCGGAAACGTTACATCATGACCTCGGTTCACGGCGTTGTCGGTGTTCTACTGCGCCGTTTCTCAACGCCGACTCGCCGTGGATTCCTTGTTTCCACGTGCCGGGATAATATCTATCAGTAGGATGTCCTGTTTCTACGTCCAGTGTCGACGGCAATATTGGAATCAAGTCGACGCTGCCTCGGCCTGCTCTTTATGAGCTGTCCAATTTAGATTGCAAGAGAGGAGATTAGGTATACGACAGCTACTAGGCTCTCGAATATATAAATTCGCCACTACCTTCATACTCGAAGCTATCAACTCTCACCAAAACCACGAACGCCTATAGGAGGCTGATACTTCTACTCTCATTTCATAACAAGATGAGCAAGATAACCATTATCAAGCACGCTCGCGTCTTCGACGGCGAGACCATTATCGGTCCTAAGACAGTCGTTATAGAAGGATCGCACATCGGCAGCGACGAGCTGGCGGACAGTGCCGACCCATCATCTGTAACCGTGGTAGATGGTACCGGCTGCACGTTGCTACCGGGCCTTATCGACTGCCATGTACACATCGGTGACGAGGCGCAATTAGCTTCCTGCGCATCATATGGCGTTACAACGGTCTGCGACATGGCGTGAGTAGCAAGCTAGCGTAGCCTTCCGAGGCAACAATGCCATCGGGATCACATCGTTAATTATTCTTTGCGCAGATGCGCGCCAGAGAAATTCGCAAAGCTACGAGCCGCAAAGGGGCCCACGACATGGTTGGGTTCCAGTCTCCCAGCCTATGAGGTCAGTGATAGGAACAACCTCTCCAATCATCAGGGCTATTACGTTGTCTTGAGGGACGAAAAGCGACGATGCCAAAGTTGGTCTGTGATGTCATACTAACTTAGATGTGAGTAGGAGAATTCCAGGCACGGCAAACTGTTCAAACTCGTTGGGATAACTGCAGATCACGCCGTTCACAACACCGATGAGGCGACACAATTCGTCCAGGACCGAGTAGAAGAGAGTGTAGACTATGTCAAGATCATTGCGGATGTCCCGGGCCATGACCAGGCTGTCTTGGATAAGATCCAAGTGGAAGCGAGGAAGCACGGAAAAATGACCGTCGCACATACGGCGCAGTACGAAGCTTTCGAGCGTGGTCTGCAAGCAGATTTTGATATCTTGACCCACGTGCCGATGAACAAGGTCCTCGATGACAACGTCGTTGGTAAAATGATTAGCCAGAAGACCATCGCAGTACCAACCCGTACGTCAATTTTAAGATTCAGTTTTTTACCCCTTTAACCCCCTTTACCTGTCTCAGGGGTTCAAACTTCCTTATATCAAGTTTACCTGAAAGCCGTTGCCCTGGAATTCTTTCAAGACATTGCCTAGTGCCATAATCACTAACCGGTTATCAGTGATGATGATGGAAGCTATGGCGAATAGTTGGATATTGTGGGGAATTGGTTGGGTCCTGCCATCGATGGGACGCACTATGAATTTCCAGGTCGCCCTAGATAGCGTGACGGCGATGCGAGATGCGGGCGTGCCGATTCTCGCGGGAACAGACATGAACAACAGCGGGATCTTCAGTATGGTAGCCGGGAAATCGCTGCATCACGAGTTAGAGTTGCTAGTACATGCTGGGTTAACGCCTGTTGAGACATTACGAGCAGCGACATCCCTAGCTGCGAAGCACTTCCATCTCCAAGACCGCGGCCGTATCTCGCCGGGTTTAAGGGCTGACTTGATTCTCGTGGAGGGCAAACCCGACGAAAACATCACAGCTACACAGAAAATTTGTAGGGTTTGGAGCGGCGGCGTAGAGGTTCCGAAATCTGCAGCACGACAGGGATTTGGGTGCGCAGTAATGTAAAGGAATGCGAGCTATTCAGCTCGTCCGCTTGTGCAGTTCGGTTCGAGCCATTCAGTCCAATGAATTAGAGTAAAGTTCCCTGCAAGACTTATGGTAGCATCTGCAGGGGTCCTGGATCTGTGTGTTGGCTTACTTGGAGGTCTTCCTATTGGCCAGTTTTCCAAAGCTTGATCTCGCTTGGCAACCAACCAAGCGAGCCAGACGAAGCCATGCCCACCAACCTAAGCCACCCCTCATTGAAGGGTTCAAGAAGGTGGTGATCTAGAACCAGCCCGGGATCGTGGAAACATCTTGTGCCAAGTCGTTTAGTTTAAGCGGTGGGGGCTAAAGCACATTTGGAAAGCTGAAGATATTGCGTCAAACCCTTCGATTGACCTGATCAACATGTCCTATTTTAGTTCGATTAACAATGATATAATCGTGGACTACATATTTAGCTAATGGATGGGGTCAAAATCCGCTTCTTTGATAATTGTTAGTTAGTGGCAGTGGTTTTTACTCACTAACAAGTTTTCTAAGCCCTTCCCAGCCTTGGAGTTCCAATGTGCGGTTGTGTCATACCAGAGAGTGTTGGTTTGGGTCTCGTAGGCAGACGGATTTAATTTAGAAAAAAGAAGGAAATTTACGGAGGCACAGCATGCAAATGCGATGTGACTACTACTCGGCGGATGTGACCGAATTTGGTACGGTATACAAAGGATCTTCTACTTTGTCGGTTCGGTTGTCATGCTTACAGAGCAGCACACGGTCTCCATGTGCACTGGCAGACAGGCAGACAGACAGGCAGACAGGGCACCAGGCGCTAGGTTAGGCGATAGGCGATGATGCCATATCCACGATGAACGAGGAAAGAATTCCTAGCTGGTAACGTTCTCGCATTGATATCCGTTTGAGGGTAGAATGATGAAAAGGAAGAGAAACTATCGAATTTCCTAATTCTCTAGCTCTATATACCTCGAGAAGTTTTAGAACCAGACGGGCAAAACCATTGTGGTATCGGAAAAGGGTCCAAGTGGTAAGTCGCACTAGAAAGGAACGAAGCGCTGTAGCTTTGTCTCTTACCTCACCCCAGTCGGAGTCTAGGCAGGCCCAGACTTCCAGGCTCTTAATGGACAGAATGGAGACAAGCATCACGCCTTCCCAAACACCCAAAACGCCTCAAAAACCACAGGCCCCCTAAGGACCTAAGGGCACACATGTGCATGTAGAATAGCGCCGAGATGTACATTCGGTTGTAGTTAAGTATTCGTAGACACCCTCGGACCCTCAGACCTTCAGAACCCGTATCCATAATCCATATAATCACTTGATTTTGTCCGGTATGAATCATAGACAAGTTGAATTGCCTTTCTTTTCGTCATTACCATCCGTTGGGCCAAGTGCTTATAGGGCTGCAAGAGTACTATTCTTATGCCAGCTAAGCTTTCACTACCCCTGATCAACCCGGCGTCCCTGCATGTTTATGCTTCGCCTCGTTAACCGGTAACCATTAGCATACGGCTCACGGCACGCGGCATTGCGGCACACGGCACAGCACATCTCCCAAACAACCAACGCCCATCAGCGCTCAGCACTCTCAGCAATCCTAGTACCCCCCAGCACTCCATCTCACTGCAGCAATTGCTGCGCGGGTCGACCTTGACAGAAGAGCCCGAGTCGGCCGAATCCCCCTAGCGCCGACAGATGAAAAAGCCAAAGGACAATGTCTTTTATGTTACCATAGAACCCGTAAAAGCACCCGAATACTCTTCTGCAAGTTCGACACCAGCACAGACACCAACACCAACGCGCGCTCTCCATGGCCAAGACGCCATGGACTCGATTTCAGACGCAGACTCTGCGAGCGACAGGAGTAACAAGACACTGATCCCAGATGCCAACAAAGATAGCAACAAGAAATCCGCCAAGGTATCGCGATGGATACGAACTCAAATTACAAAGATTCGCACAAGCCGAACTCGTCAAAGTCTCCTCGCGTTCTTCATCGTCGTCGTCGCTGTACTTCTCGGTGTCCTCCTATGGCTACACCATAGCGGTCGCTTAGACGAAGCGTTAAAGGTACGTGGGAAAGAAGAGGAAAAGAGAGACATGAAGGATCCTACTTTATATTATATATATTTCACCAATTGGTCTTGCTTGGCGCGTGCATGCAATTGTCAAATGACATTGTTTCTGCCCTGCCAATGCCGAGCCTTGGATGTTCCATTTCGCTCTTGGTTCCCCTCCAAGGCCGTCTTGGCATCTCCAATCTCCAATTCACACCTGCTCACATGTATTTGTCTCTTTTATTCACCAGATTTCATATATGATCATGATCATATGCTGTTTAGGGCGTGCTGGGGCTAATTACGCGACAGACAACGGTTCCCTTGCAACTCGAACAGGGAACATATCTCGGTGAGGTTGTGTCGCCAAGCTCCCAGTACCCACGCAGTGTTGAAGCGTTTCGCGGGATACCCTACGCACAATCAACGGCTGGCGACAATCGATTCCGAGCTCCGCAGCCTTTGAATGACACAAATAAGAAGACTATCCATCGTGCTCTAAGCTTTGGTCATGTCTGCCCCCAAGGTGGAGGCGGTAAAAACCAAGGCGAGGATTGTCTGAATGTCAATCTGTATCGGCCCCATTTTAGCGATGATCCGGCAACTGCTGCCGCCGAGATGGCTAAGCTCGGCGTTAACTCCACCAAGATGCCCGTCATTATATACGTCCACGGTGGCGGTTTCAACAGCGGAAGTGGTCAAGAGAGAAACATGCAGAGTTTTGTTTCATGGTCAGAGACACCTTTGATCGGAATGAGTTTCAACTATCGGGTCGGAGCCTTGGGCTTTCTACCGAGCGGCTTAACAGCAAAGGAGGGTCTGCTGAACCTAGGATTGAAGGATCAACAAGCTCTTTTCCAATGGGTACAGAACAACGCAGCCGATTTTGGGGGTGATCCCAACAATGTGACGATAATGGGTCTAAGTGCCGGCGCTCACTCGGTAAGTGTCTATGCCTATTATGAGAATTACCTCGTACAAGAGGATGAAGTGAGGATGGATTGCTAATGAAGTCTTAGGTTGGACATCATCTGATCTCATACTCCCCCGCAAACAAGCTGACTTCGGCACCTGTACCCTTTCAAAAGGCAATTATCGAGTCGGGCGGTTCGCTTGCGCGCGCTACATTCGTGCCTACACACCCGCTCCACGAGCAGCAACTTCAACAATTCCTTTCGGCAGCTGGTCTAGGTGATACTTTGGATGCCAAGATTTTTGACGAGCTGCGCTCTCTCGACTTGGACAAGATCGTTTCCGCGTCCCACACGGTGTTTAATAAATGGAACCCATCTATACGATGGCCGTTTCAGCCTGTCATCGACGGGCCAGGGGGCATCATCCCAGACTTGCCCATCAACTCCTGGAATAAGGGAAATGTCCTACGTATTCCATTACTTACGGGCTTTAACACAAATGAGGGTGCCGTGTTCGTTCCGACGAGGGCGAGCAACTCATCGGCGATGCAGAATCTCATGACGGGTATCATCCCAGCGCTTAATAAGACGGACTTAAGCACGCTCGACACCTTGTATCCGGACCCCAGCAGCTCACTTGGCCAGAAATTGTATGTATATAAGCCACCCAGCGGCTTCGGAACGCAGTTCTGGAGGCTGGATGACGCATACGCGCATTACGCGTACATCTGCCCGGTACTCCAACAGGCGCATCTAGCTTCGACCGCGCAGGACGCTGCTCCCGTCTACACATACCACTACGCCGCACGGTCGGGCGCCCACGGTGGTGCGGACCATGGCGATCAGGCGCCTGTCGTGACCCATGACATGAACGTCATTTCCAGCTACCCAGGCGTGATGGCGATGGCGGTCGACATGAATGGGTATTGGAGCCGGTTCGCAGCCACCGGAAATCCCAATCGGGCCGTAGGGAGCACCAGCAATGACACGGCTATCGACTGGCCCAACTTCGTCAGTCCGTTCATCAACGACACCAGCGCTAGCAGCGATAGGAATGATACAACAGTAGCGTTATTTGGAGAGGGCAACGACGAGCGCATGGGCGTGCGTGGACGCCAGAACCAGGGAATACCCGTTGAGCGTAGCAACCTAACGGAACGCGTGCAGGACGAGTGCCGTTTCTGGTGGAACAATGTTCTCCTTAGTGAGGGATTTGGCACCGGAAGCGCAAGCTTCAAGTCGAACGCGACCACCGCTACCGCCACCAAGGCGAAAATAAAGACGAGACTCATGAATTGAGATAAATCTTGCACATTTGGAGCATGGAATTTGGAGCAAGAAATAGAACCAAAAGAGGAGGAAAATAATTCCTAATGGTTTGAACACGAAGGTGTAAGGGGCTTGGGAGAGGATAAAAATCCTCGCGAGAGGATCATATACCCCGATTTGTTTTGTGTTTTTCTGGTACGGATCGCATTTTGAAACGAAAGCTACAATTGCATGAATGATGGACGATTGGCATGAGCATTGGCGTTCTGGGAGTCTTGGTCGATCGCGTTTACTGGACACTGGGCAGATGAGAATGCCTCGATTGGGGCGTTCCTTGCGAGAGAGGGGATGATTGTACTATATTTGTCCTTGGCAGAAAGCCCGAATGAGTGAATAGGTCACTTTGAGTTGTGTCTATCTGATGGTTTTCTGTGACTTATAGTGTCGTGCTACTTTAGATACCCCTTGCCCAGGTACGGATGCCTGCGTCAGATATTTATCTTGCATTTTATGGTTGTAAGTCATTGAATGTATACCTAGACCGGCTGTTGATTAGGTAGGTAGTTGCTAGTAGGCTATTGGATTTCAGATAGGTGCTCGTACGCATTACTGTACATAATAGAATCACATAGGGTTAATAGGCGATGCAGAATGATAGCTTGCCAGCTTCTCACTTACTCATTTGGGGCTCGAATGACACCTGTGTATAAGTCCGATTGGCTGGGATGGGGTGTATAACCGGACTTCTATTTATATATACCGTCGATATTCTTGGGGTAAGGAACACACAATGTTATGGACAATACAATTACATGAATTGGTAGTGACATCGGGTGTAAGACTTGACATGGCGTGGCATGGTGCACCTGTCTGTTTTGGGCATGCTGGCCGGTATCGATGGGGTGGGCTCTACGACATACATGCATTGCGCGCGTATACATCAGTCTTGAGAGATCGAGCAACGTCGGAGGTGCCGAGGTTCGGAACCCAATGGTTATCATAATTATATTACCTTCAGAAGCTCTCTCTCTTGTATCTAGAACTGGCAAGTTTGACAATCGAATTTTGGATGGGTATTACAATGGTATATATAGCTCAAGAATTAAGAATTTGTAATGGGCGGTGTATCAGATAAGAGGCGTAGAAGCTGTAGCTCATCATTTACACACTCGCTGCGGAGCTTGCTTGGGCAAGTCGATGGGCGCATTACAATACGAGATAAGTAGTAGCTGCGTAACTACTAGTCGCGGTCTCACAATCACTTTATAGATACTACGAGGCATGAGAATGTGTAGATTTGCTTAATTCATTGCATGTCCACGACCAGAATAAAGTCAACGAGTCCGAAGTAGGCCTAAGCTACTACTATTAGGAGTGAATTTTCCTTCCATTGCCACCGTCCATGCGTCCGTGCCCGGAACGTGTGTTTCTATATCTAGAGCCAGAGCGCAGTAGAAACGATGCTGGGCAATGCTGAGAGGTGAAGAGCCAGTGGTTGGAGACCGTTGCGTATCCAACGAGCGGCGCGAAAACGTAACGATGATCGATCGGATTTAGTCCTCGTCCATCTTGTCGCCCTGTTCCTCGGGGGCCGCAGGCTCGTAGTCGTCCTCGTCCTCATCGTCGTCGTCTTCGGCGGGGTTCTCCTCCGCGGCCTTGGCCCAGTCGATGACGCGACCTCGGGTTCGGCGACCACCCTCCACGATGTTGCTCAGGTCGATCTCGTCCATGTTGTCATCATCGTCACCTGTTATTTTCACCGTGTTAGAGGATCTGTCTTGAGAAAACTGGGTGGTTTAGTCTTGGGGCAGGTGAGCTTACCGCCCTCGGCCTAGGAAATTGTTAGCTTTTTGTTTCTGGAGCTTAATATGAGTGAGTTGGGCTGTTTAGAAAGCTTACCTCGTCATCTTCCTCTTCGTCGTCATCGTCATCCTCATCCATGGTGGTGTCGACGGGCTCCTCAGTCGCGGGGGCCTTGCCCTTGCCCTTAGCCTGGGCAGGCACGCTGGCGCCCTGGGCGGCGGAGGCGTCCTGGGGGACAGTGGCGCTGTTCTCGGACGACATGATGAAGACCTTGTGGTTCGATAGTTGTGATTTGTAGTAGAAGAAAAGAGGAGCGGCTTTCGATTGATCAATGGCGAAAAGAGTGTGAATCGCAAAGCAGGAAAGGCGCAATTGGTGGAATGTTTGGGAAGGGGTTTGTGAATGAAAAAAAGATGGTAGAAGAGCGCTGAAAATATAGGTACTTAATGCAACTTGTGAGCTGTGTTTACCTATTGGTTAGGGGCCCAGAACCTTGCAGCTGCCGTCTCCAGAGTTACTCCAAGTTCAGGACACGCTAGACTATCTTGGGAATAGTGTGGCTTTACAAGTTGTCCGATTGGTCGGCGGTGCTTGGAAGTCGGGGAGTTGGTACTGTTGCGCGTGGTTGCCGCCTCAGCAATGCTACAGTACTTCGGTATCTTTGGTATCTCTTCTACCTACTGGGTATGTGCATATATATACATATATCGCCAAATCGAATGATTACTCTAGCACTTCACTTTTGATAGACACCTTATTCTATACCCATATCCACTACTTCTTGCGGTTCACTGTTTAGATACACTATAATTTAAAATATTAATGAGTTATGCTTTGTATGATAGCTCTCGCAAGACCGGCCAGATATTGCAAGGGGTTACCTAGTGTCAGGATGACTGACACGCTCTGCACGCTGTACAGAATGATTCATGCAGACAGACAGAGAACACCGTTACCGCCGTGAGTCTAAATAACAAACAACTTGGCAATCAGATAATATAGCCATCATCTATCATTTGCCTTCACCACCGCCTCCTCCCCCAGACATTGTTAGTAAGACAACGATGCCTATTACCCACCAGTATCTGTGACGAATAAATTAGCAAACAGGCATGTATATAGCTTTGCCTTCTATAGCAAACAGAGGTAGCAAGCGTAAGTATAGGCGCAACAACATACCTCTGCAGTAAACTCTTCTCTTCCGGTACCGCAGGCGCACCCTCGGGCGACAACACCACCGGCTTGTTGAGCTCAGGCTGTTTCCCAGGCTCCGTGATCAGGATCAACGCTTGCGGGCCAAAATCCCTCGTCTGGCCAGCATCGATCCGCACGCCCTTGAGCGCCGCGCCGAACACGTCTCCTTCTTGATTTACGGAAAGTACTATCGCGGGCGAGTATCCCTTGCCGAAGTTGTCGACCGACGCGACCGAGACAGACGACTCCCACTGTTTCGCGGTTGGGCTGTACACGCCGACACGCACTAATCTGGCATCTTCCGGCAGTTCGGGCGCTTCGTAAGACAGTACTTCGGCAGCGGATGCAGCGGAACTTGGGTCGTAACGAATTTCGGCGAGCGATACTGGTGCAGCAGGAGATTGCGATGATATCGGTTGGATGTAAATAGAGGCTATTCTGTCGTCGGCGCTAGCTAGGCTGGCCAGGACTAGGGCCGTGAGGCCGGAAAAAATGGACGAAAGCTTCATGACATGAGGCTTGCATGCGCGACTATGGTTCCGAGTGAAGTTGTTGAAAGGTCGATGCTGTAGTAGGATTTAGATATAGGTGGAGGGGCCGATGTAGGTTGTTCTTTTGTTCGTAATTGTCGGCCGCTGGCTGGTTCCCCGGTTTTTATTTTATTTTTGGAGCTTTGTCAATAGGTACCCTACGTACCACATCATACCCAACATCAAGGGTTGATTGAGCCTCAACCACCAACATCATACATTCATTGGTTAAATACAACAGTCAAGCTGGAAATGAACTCAAAGTAGAATTTGACTATTATTTTGTAAAAACAAGCAACTTCATAACGCAGACTTTCTAACTCATAAGTATGCCATACACACATATGTTATCCCTGCAATAGGGGATTGGTATTTTTCTATAGCTTCATATTCCCATATGAACATCGTGATTTGGGGTATGTCCTGGGGCTTGCTCGACGTCGACGACATCACCGTATGTCTAATAACCAACAGCCGTGGTTGATCCGACCCCCCGGTCACCAGGCGCCAAATGCAACATGTGCCCCCTAGAAAACTCCAGAAAGATTTATTCCTTCCTACCTAAAGGTTCGTAACGTTCCGGGAAATTCTTCGGACTTGCTTCTCCAGCAGTCCCCCTCTTCACCGCCCTTTCTTTTACGCCTCACCTCCGTCCTGATCCATTTCCCCGCTCTCGATTTCATCGCCTGAGCTAGATGAAGAAGGCTGTTCGTCCTCTAAGATGTACCCGGAACATCGCGCGACTAGACCCTTATAGTACGCCACCAGCACTTCCGGATTTGGGACTATCCTCCAGTCCACTCGAGTTAAAAAGTCAAGTTCCAGCAGTTTTAATTCCGCCACCTTGACGCCCCCTACCCTCGCGTAGAACGAATTGTTCCAGAATGAGTCTGATAGACCCTTGCCAGCTACTGTCGCCGCCGTAATAAGGAAGCGATGTACGGTTAGGGTGTTGATTGTGAAGTCGGGGTATAACTCGCACAAACGATCGATATATGATACCATAGAAAGGAGAAGAGGAGGTGTCAGCGTAGCGTGTTTTGCGAGTCGCTGCAGATAGTCCAAAACCGAGATACCTGGGGCCGTTCTATGCATCTGATTAATACCACCACCATAGTGCCACGGAAAAACTACTTCAGACCTACCTGGAATGAAACCTCGTGAGTTGGCCACTTTTCATAGCTAGCAAATCATTTGTCTCGATTAACTCGGAGAGCATGTTTGCGATGAGTATTACCATATCCTCCACTTTACATAGCTCATATCTCAGAGGTAGTACTTTGGGAGGGCCTTTATTAGGTTTCGGACGTTTTGGAGAGCTCGGCTGGCTCGATGCCACTACTGACGAGGAGGGGTCAACTCGGATGGGTTCTTGTGACTTTCTTCTTTTGTTTGGCGAAAGCGTTTGAATCTGGGCTTTCGCGGATCTATTAGGTGAGGCTGAGCTCGGAGCGGAGGGGGTTTGTGGGGTGCTGGATTGCGGTTTAGGCTGGGTTGCCGTCACCGTGGATGTCGATATCGATACTGGCATGGCTGACGTGGTTGTGGAGCTCGATATCCTCGGACCCGATACCTGGGCGGCTCGTAAAGGGACCGTGGGATCAAAGGGTTCCATAGGTGAATATTGGGTGGCTGCATCAACGCCAACATATTGCTTAGGTTTAGAAAGCGTCGGCGACCGCAGAGAAGGTGAAGAGCGGGACAGCGAATGTCGAGATTGGCGCCGCGGCAAAGGCACCGTTATCTTGGGCGATTGCTGTGGGGACCGAGAGGTTGCATAATGAAAGGTTCGCGGTGATGCGCTGGTTGCTCCTGCTACTATCGTTGGCGACGAAGTCAACATGGTATCTCACGGCGTCATAATGTCTCGGTAGCTGTAATTATTCTGTAGTCGCAAAGGGTCTCGGACGTTGCAGGTGTCGCAAATCGGGCCGCACGGGGGTCTGGGCACTCATAGGTACGTCGGTGTCGCCTGTCTAAAAATATCCCTCGTTCGCACGTAGTATTAGGTGCGATTTACCTAGATGATGAATGGTTCATTAGGCAACAGACCGTCTGAGGCCGACGAGGAGAGTGTTTTTGGAGCGAAGCAACGTTGGGACATTGCTCGAGTTCATGATGGAAGGATTGAGGAGGCCGAGAACGCACCACAAGAGCGAAGGCAAAATTCGAAGCGCTGGCTTGATTTGCTCCGGCGAGACGTCCACGTTCATGTGGAGACCCACCCATCCAGTTTCTTACCTAATGCTTCGAAGGTTAAGGCCAAAAGACTCGCATATCTGCAGCGATACCAGTTACAGTACATGAATTCTACCTACCTAGTGAGTCTTAGTAGCTTTAGGCCTAAAATTCTACTGCCTGAATATAAAAATAAGAACTTAATCACCAAGCATGTATTAAAATACCTCGATAACTTAGAGAAAAGAGGATAAGGATAGCAGATAGCACGAATAGCAATATAGTCCTAATATGTGGCTTTTCTTTGTTTGCGCTGTTACTATTATTCCTATTCCGATATCTGGGCCTTTTGTCCTTGACTTTGAGGTCGTCAAGTCTTTTAAGTTACGTAAGTTTCATCAAGGCTAGAAGGTTAGGCAGGCTTGTTTTTGCAACCTTACGTACCTAGGTAGTGTCTAATGTCTTGCGTGATCAAGAGAATTTACATACCCTGGCATACCCTGCCCATGCTTAGCATGGGCATTGGGAGCGAAGCAGTGAAAATGAAGGGTGTAATAGAGCCCTAGCTGCATCTTCTGCACAAAGTCAGCCTACAGGCGGTCTAGCAGCTGATACTAGGCAGAAATCTGCGAAAGTCTTGAGGGGAGGGGCACAGGCCTAAGACTACCTATCTCGGTGCCCTATTAGTTTGCCCCTGGCTTCAAATATCTTGGCAAACCTCAACTCCTATAATAAGAACAGAATTGTTCTTGGAAAGTGTTTAATACATTTGTTGAAAATAAGAAATTACTAAATGTATATATTCTCATAATGATTGAAAGACTGTATATAAATTGAAACTTTACGGATACCCAAGTAGGAGTATTATACAAGAAGATAGGTATTATTTCATTTTACTGACATTTGGTTGAGTGTGCTTGTATAGGATGAGCGTCTTGTTCTTCTATCAAGAGTTGCGTCACTATCATGGGCAAGACCATCTGCAACGAGCCTACCTACCCAAGTATTAATGATTAACACGCCTGTGTTAGATTAGCATTACTATTTGAAAGCATGAGGCGCAAGACACAAAGTTGTTTCGTCCTTCAAAAGTGCATATATACCTAGATATTTTTTTTAGACTCTGTCCATAACATTATGTTATGATTTAATGGCTAGGCCAGACATATGAGAGAAGTCCGAATAGTTACCACTGCCGGTGTATCAGGGCTGCGGAAAAGACCAGTGCCCCCTACCACCGCCACAGTGGCTGTGGAACTGGCAGTCGCTAGCCTGTCACCTGGGCACCTGCAGTTTTCCATTGTTGCACAGCGCCTTGCCGTGCATACTCCGGACCGGGGTATGCAAAGGGTATGTACGTAAGGGCGTTCTATTGGTAGAGGCAAGTTCAACCTTTCGCGACGACGCCGTTATCGACAATTTCCACTCGCCGCGCCAGGATTACGGCATTTTGCGCAGAACTTAATTTTCTCCTTTTCCACAACCATCCAATTTCTTAGCTTTAATGACCCGTTGCCATCGATGGCGCTCAATCCTCAATCCGTATTAACAAAGCTCGATTCAACTACGCCAGAGCGACTTAGCGCCCTTAATTACTTGAAGAACGAGGTCATCGGTCACACTCAAAGAAAAGAAGATTGGCTTCGGCATGGCGTCGTCCGTGCCATCGTCAGAATAATAGCTTCCGACACGCTCCGCGCGACTGAGAAAGATGCGCCATCGTCATTTCTAGCCCTACCTACATTCACAGACGAAGACAATGTCAAGCTACAAGCTCTACAGCTTCTCGCAAGCTTTGCCAATGGTATACAATCACCCGTATTCTTTATGTCTCTATTGGCCCCTTATTGTATTTTTGGCCTAAACTAATGTTTTCATCTGCGTAGCTGGCCCTGCTTTTCTCCCCCCGTTGTACGCCGCAAATGCGTTGCCTGCCGTCCTTAGCGACTCTTGTCTCCTAAGTGAACATCCCCAGATCGTCCTCGCTGCTCTCCGGGTAATACAAGACATCGCTGCCGCTGCCGTATATGCCTCGCCATCCTCGCCCATTACATCAGCCTCTCTAGCCGACACTTTATTTGCCGACGGTCCCATAGAATCTTTCTGCTATATTATCTCGCAAGCTTCAAGTCCTAATTATAACAGCGCGGCGCAGGTATCAATTGTTGCCACACTAATCAAAGATCTTTGTCGCGAAGAACGTCACCAGTCGTCCCTCGTCTTTAGCGGAATTCTCGATGCTCTCGCTACGAAGCTGGCAGGTTTTGCGGTCTCCGAGGGACAAGTAATACCAAGGGCTGAGGTAATCGCCCAACTCGAAGATCTTGAGAGTTATATACCCGAACCTACTCATCCAGCTACGGGCTTGGCCGGCGTCCTCGGTGCTATTGCTGCAATTATAAGTGACTCGCCGTACCGAGCATGTAAACTGCTTTTTTCACCATCGATCTTGACCGTATTCCCTATTGCGAAGATCGATCCAAGTAAATCCCCGAGATCATCGTGTGGACCCATGGAGCTTCCTGGGTTAAGGCCGACGAAACATTTGGACTTCGAACCCATGAACATGCTCCTACCTCGCACGTTCCCCCAGATGTTGAACCGTACAATATATCCACCACTGAACACGTCGCGGGAGAGCTTCAGTCGCAACGGGCGATCGGCGTCAAGGTTTCATAGTAATGCTGCCTCGCGGACTCCGTCTGAAGACACGTTTACGTCCAACAACGACGGCGACGGCGAGGAAGCCGAAAGCCCTCTAATACCGTGGCTTATTACGTTGGCTAGGTCTCGAAGGGGCAGCGAAATGCTGATGGCTACTTCCGTCCTAACTTCTCTATTTAAGGCCGGATTTTCCTACAAGACGAGAGAGTCTGACCTCGGCCTCCTAGTCGTGCCAGTCTTGTTAAACATGCTCAATGAGGTTGAGACTAGGATGAAGGGTGTCGAGACTGCCTCGGTGCTAAACGTCATCGAAGAGGCGCCAACTGTATTAGCCCGTCTCATTACTGACAGCGAGCCGTTGCAAAAAGCAGCATTCGAGTCCAACGCGGTAAAATTGATATGCAAGCTTCTCAAAGACAGTTACGATCCGCCTCCTCCCCTTGCGAAGGCGTGGTCATATAACCGAAACCCAACCATGACTGACGAGTTGCCCCCAGACTGCAAATTAAGCGAGGAGGCGGGCCAGCAGCGGTACTTGGTTCATCGGATCAAGGTCAGAGAAAGCACATTGAGGGCTATCGGCGCCCTAGCAACCTTCAAAGATGAGTATCGAAAGGCAATTGTTGACCAAGAAGCGGTCCACTACATTGTTGAGTCTCTAAAACCAGCGCCGGACAATCCCGTTTCTGTTGTAATAGCAGCTTGTTACGCGGTTCGTATGCTTTCTCGCTCAGTGAGTATCCTTAGGACGGCACTGGTGGATCACGATGTGTCGGTACTGTTATTCGACGTACTTCGACATCATGATGTCGAGGTACAGATGGCAGCAGCTGATGTAATGTGTAATCTGGTAATGGACTGCAGCCCGATGAGAGACGTGAGTGTTATCTTTGCCAGCAGAATTTACCAGTCGATGCTAACCGTGCCCTAATAGCTACTTGTTGCAGCCGGGTTCGTGAAGGTAGCATGTGAGCACGCGCATTCGCATGTTGCAGCATTACGATTAAGTGCTTTATGGTCGCTTAAGCACCTAGTCTACGGATCAACCATTGCTCTAAAGAAGAAATGCGTCGATGAATTAGAGTCAGGATGGCTAGTCCGACTAATCTGTGATGATACTGAAGATGATGCACTCTTCTCGGCAAGGGAAAAAAGCGACAGACAGCCGAATCGAAATGGCCTAGATGACATGGACGAAGATATGGACATGGGTCTCACCGACGACCAGAATCGCGCATGGCTTTCACCGTCTTTTTACAAGGCGTCTATAACACAACCCCATCCGGACATTCGCATATTACACATCGCAGACTCGCGGCTGGAAGGGCTTCATGAGGCGGAGCTGAATCCTATTAGGAAAGCTAGGCACGACGATTTGGCGATTCAGGAGCAGGGTCTCGGGCTTATTAGAAATCTAATAGGCGGCGCGTACTCCAGTAATAATACCGATACGCCGAACGACACGACTGATATGATCGACTACCTATTCAGCACGATAGGGCAAGATCGACTGTTTGAGATTCTTGCTTCCAAGCTTAGGGTTAAGGTTCTTCACTCTTACAGTCGACGAAGCGCTACGGGGAGCGAAGCTAGGGTTCTCCATCCTCAAACGAAGATTATCGAATCAGTCATCTATATTCTGGTTCACATAGCGGCCAGTATACCGCGTCACCGGCAGTTAGTGGTGTCTCAGACAGAGTTACTGAAGCAGCTAGCAAAGCTGTTCAATTACCAGGATAGAGAAGTGCGAGTAGCCTTATGCCACTTGATCAACAACCTGACGTGGCAGGACAACGCCAACGATGGTCCCGCATGCTCACAGAGGGCTCTGGAGCTGAAGAAATTAGGGTTCCTAACTAAGCTGGAGGCCCTGAAGGAAGGCGACGACGAACTCGACGTACGCGAACGGGCAAAATCAGCTTTGTGGCAGATGAAACCTGCATATTAGACCGAGGCCTGGGCGGGCGAATAGAATACGCCTTGTTGAAGTATTGTAATGGATACATTTGTGGCTTGGGCAGGACGACAGTAGGACTAGGCGTTACGCATGGGGTTTTGGGATGCATTGTAAACCAGCCGGGATACCGAAGGGCATCGAAGAATTGACGCTCCAAAATCAACAACGTCCATGTACATAAATTAACTACGTCCTTCAATAACAGGATGACATAAATAAAACTGCCGTCTGTATTACTTTCACTGCGTAATTCTAAGACTTGCCCCCCGATTCGGGTATCCTACCGCTGTGTTTGAATGTCCGCGCCGTCTCTAGCCGCTGCCGAAAGAGGTTCACAGATGTGCAAGTCTATAGTCGCCCGGCTCCTACCTACATTCATTGCATTCGGTCTGGTTAGGACGGTCCTTGGAAAGTCTTAGCCCATCTCATCAAGCACCCCGCTGCTGATCTAGGAGGGGAGGGGAAGAAGGCTTGCACAACATGTGATAGCTAGTCGTTTCTCCTATAGAAGGCCGGACCAAGAGCGCCGGGCAAGAAAAGCAATCTGACAGATTCTTACTGAAAGAACTGGGGACTCGGAGCCAATTAGGCGAGCGGCGTGGGTGGCACGGCTGACACGAGGGACCTGGTTCGCTGGGACGGTCTGCAGGACCGTTGCATTTTTTTCGTCGATGATTCAGCGACTGCATCTGCTCTCCTCCTTCACTGGTCGCCCGGTGTGAGAGCCACTGAGATTGCCTAACTCAAAGCTACGTGTAGGCATGTGGTGACTCTTCATCGCCAACAAGGACAAGAAGTGGTAAATGAGGAGAAGGGATGCACCCGTGGAACGAAGAGGGGAGGAGGAGGGGGTAAATATTACCTATATTGCTAGGGATCCACGGTTTTATCTGTGATGTGAAAAGCTGGGCACGAATATGCCCTTTCAGCATCAAATCAGCCGGCTCCTACGGTACGAGTTTTCCCATTGTCATGACTTACACATTGTGATATTTGTGATATATCAACTTTTAGGTAAGCGAAAAGGTTGAATATCGTCATCAAGCATCGAATCAGATAAAATAATAGAAGGTACGCTTGATGGCCTTAGCGTCTCGCTAGTGAAGCGGGTAGAGATAGTGGACTATTATTAGTCGGGAGCTACCGAAGATCCGGAGTTTCTAAATCCACCTTTCTAATCTCCATCCTCTATCTTGACCTTGATTGAAATCAAGAAAAAGAGAAGGAGAAGGCTTACATTCCACCAATTTCTGTCGGTGATTAGCCCATCTCGATTCAGATTGGACTGATGTGAAAAGACAATTTTCTCGCTCGATGGTGGTATGATACCCAAGACACTGCGAGGCCGATCGCCATCTCAGACAGGCTTAGCGTTGCAACCTCGATGGCACATGGTGGGTTCCGTCAAAGCCGGGGGACGGCTGCGGGCAATTCTGAGGCTCTCGAGTGGTTCAACACTTTCGCTTTCCCCTCTAACTACTTCTTTTGAACCTCCGGACCTGAACTAAGGGCCAGGGGTAGATGATGAGCTAAACACTAAACAAGCTTGGGAAACGAAGCCATTGACCAAACAGCATCCTTCGGCCGGAGCTTGAGAGCTGAAGTTTTACTGCTTGGAGTTTTCGTCGTTTGCCTATCCCCGGAAGCCCGGAGACAGCGGGCTGGACCAAGCCAAGAAGCGAGCAAGGTAGGCGAGCAGGCGAGGTGGGTAAGTCAATATATCAAACATTTTCTTGTGTCGTTACGATCTGAAGCATCGTATCGATGCTAGACCAAATCACGTCACGTCACGTCGAGAAAGTTCGACGCCACTCCGCATACATGCCCACTTTCGACCTTACCCACCTACCGGCGTTAGTCGGAGGTCGACGGCTCCTGCAAGCGCCGGCATTGCTTTCACGATACTAACGCCCATTTGGTGTTACCCATTGCCCTTTTCAGACCGATCGTGGTCGAGCATTCTTGCTAAGATGGAGGGGAGGGTCGCGGGCTCTCACCCATTTTAACATCGTGCATCTTAGTTCGTGCGTGTTAGCTCATCCGATGCTGCCGTGGAAGCCCGTCCACTCATGTCGGCATTCCCATATAGCGATTACTACCATTGCTGATTGATATGCCTTATGCCTATGGCCAACAGTCTTGGTATGCTGGCGTCCTGACGTCGAATACCGAGCATTCCGCGCCTTTGGTAGCCCACACAGGGCGGACATCGGCCTATGCCCTGGCCGTTCTACTTTGACATCGAGGCCTTCCTTTCCTATGTCATTTGTAAGACGACTCCGGTCGGTTTTCGTTTCCTTTAGTAAGGCACAACGAGACCTTTGGTTGCATTGGAACAGTTTTTCATTAATCATTCAGCAAATAATTACCAATGTACGCTTTCTTACCCTAAGCGCCTTGTTCAAAGGCCGTTGACAAGCTGCCACGTCCTGGAGATGAGGTATAGTTAGGTATCGAAATCTCGTAGCTCTTTCTCCACATTAGGGCTGAAAAGAAGATCGTCGACGGCATTGGCTCAAAGCAGAATCCATGTACCACCAAAGAGGCTTGAGGTGTGCTGCATGTCGACTTTGCTCTTTAGAGGTCTCCTGACACCGCATTGTCCCATCGGCTTCCGTCACTGGTCCCGAGTAGAGCTCCGAGTGGCCAAATCTGTAGGCTAATCTCCATACGACGAACACATCACTATGGTCCGTCGCCATCCGTCTCGTCCGCGCCCTGCCGGGCTCTGTGGAAGCTTCCATGCAAAAAGCTGAAGCGGTAGTTGGGATCGTCTGATCATTCCCCCATTGGAATGGCTTCGTGGAAATCTCGGCTTTAGTCATGGTACAGCTTTGTACTATGCTATGATATCCCGTTGGAGCATTGAGGAGGATGAGGAGTCATCAACCAATATGCCAATGGTCGACCTCCGAACTATACGACCAGGTACGACTCTGCAGCTCTTTGATCGTCACGGTGGGTACCAGGGGTCTGTCTTTCTTCTATAATACAAGCCTCGTCCCCCCGTGTTCTCCTACTCGCCTCATCTCAGCTCATCAGCGAATCACAGCAACCAACAGTGATCCAAAGGCTACAATATCAAGACTTCCCTCGACTACTAATAAAGCCGATTATCTTCGAAAACACACTTAGGTTTGCCTGGTCAATATACTAATCAAGTCGCCACGATGTATATCCTACCCCGTAACGAGGCCCTCGACGTCAACCCTCCCCAGGGTAACGAAGAGCTAACCACGCACGGTTCCGACTGGTTATGGGCGGTGTTCGGTCTCTACATGCTGTTCTTCTTCATCTTCTTCGCCACTAGCTTCTTCGCCAAGTCTGGGGAGAAGATCTTCCACTACCTGTTCACCATCGCTCTCCTCGTCGGTTCTCTCACGTACTTCGCTGTCGCCTCCGACCTGGGTTGGGAAGTCATCACGGTTGCCGACTCTAAGCCCTCGTATGCACATGGTGGTGTCTGGACACGCCAGGTCTTCTGGGTTGAGTACGTCAACTGGGTTGTCAGCTTCCCCGTCATCGTCATTTCTCTTGGTCTGCTAAGCGGCATCTCCTGGGCTTCCATCGTCTTCAACGTCTTCCTGTCCTGGACCTGGTAAGTAATCTGAGTTCCCCACTAGCTACTGGAAAGAACTCGTGCTAACTAGGTGAAAAAGGGTTATTACTCTCCTCGTCTCTGCCTTCACTGGCACCCGATACAAGTGGGGTTTCTTCGCCATTGGATGTCTGGCTTGGTTCATCCTCGCCTTCAACACCCTCTTCTATGGCGTTGCTGGTGCTAAGCGTGTTGGTGTCGCCCGAGACTGTACGTTTACTCCTGAATCTACACAATTACCTAGAAATATAACGATTGCTAATACTTGAAACTCACAGACATCATCCTCGCTGGCTACCTCAACTTCTTCTGGATGATCTACCCGATTGCCTGGGGTATCGCCGACGGTGGCAACAAGATCGGTGTTACGCCCGGCTACATCTTCTACGGTATCCTCGATCTCTGCGTCGTCCCTGTCCTGGCCTTTGCCTTCTACTTCCTGTCTTCCAAGTGGGACTACACCAAGCTCAACATCGCCTTTACCCGCTACGGCCGTGTTCCCCAGACCGGCGAATTCCCCGAGAAGACCACCCCCGCCCCGGCCGCTGCTGCGCCCCCGGTCGTCGAGCCCACCGCTGCCGCATAAGCGGCCCAGCGCCGGGCAGGATAATATAGGTCGTCGCGGCACTTTGCCTCCCCCGTGTTGAACTTTCACTGGCTGGTCTATTTGCAAACCCGCGCGATACTTGACGCCCCTTTTTTTCTTTTCTCTTATACCCCCCCCAACAATCGTCGCTCGACTGCCGAACGCCATACAGTAAGGCTGGGCCCTGCCGCTCTTTTAACGATTTTACGACAAAACAGATCAACGAAAAATATTCTACGATCTTATTAATATTAAGTTTACCTACCATTTTAGACAAGATTGGGAATTTCGCCAACGGAAACGGTTCATGTGTTCTTGGTTTTTTTGTCGTGGAAAGAAATCGAATATACCCCCTTCGCTCGTTTTATTATTACAGCAACCAAACCCCAAAAGATGAAAGCGAAAACTTATACCCTTCGTCGTCTTGAGTACCTAATAGGATGGATGGATATGGATATGGAATGGAGAGAAGAGTAGTAGTAGTGGCGCGTGGAGTAATACCTAATTAATGATAATCCGTACCTTATAGAGTGTTTGAGACGAATAAAATACCCTACTTCGCTATTTATCTGAAAACATGTTGTGTCTTTTGGTTTTCGTGACAATTGAATCTTGAGGATATATAATGAGTCAACATGCCGTGAAAACCTGACTGTTGTATTCCACAGTGTGTTTTGTGATAGATATATCTTACAGTGTGCTTATCCACGTCCCTACTTGGTGGCAAGCTGCATCTAGCGGAACAGATCACAGCCAACCATTCTGCGCCCTGTTAAGAATCAAGGAATATAAGACCATATTGCAGGCAGATACTTAAACAGGAATCCATCACTCAATATAAGGCAAGATGGCCGAGCGGTCTAAGGCGCTAGACTCAAGAGGATTTGCACACTCCAATCACTGATAGTATCTGAGGATAACTACAGTGCAGAGGACTGTTGTCACACCTATCCCTTAAGCTCTAACCTAGTAACGAGCTAAAATATTTCTATTCTCGAAAGAGGCGGGGGTTCGAATCCCCCTCTTGTCAATGAGTTATTCTTTTTTTTATTTTCTTTTTTTGTAACCATCTCAATCCCTATTTTCTTTACTATACATATATATATGTATTTTTCAGCTCGTTTCTAAGGAAAGTGCATGTTTTCCAAGGTCTATATGTAATTCTGACATCCGGAGTACGCCGTAATGTAGACAATCGTTGAAGTTCAAGAGCTGCTTCGAGGCCGGCTCAATTAGATAGATGACGGTTCATTTTAACCTTGTCACTATTTTCGCTTATTGCTACGAGCTTGTCTACCATCCAGTCTCATTGAGATCGTGGCGGGAATAGCGAGTGAAGTTTTGGTCCAATATAAAGAGACGCTCTAGAAATGTCATCGGCGAATGAATAGTCCCTGGTCATGCAACGGTAATTGAGTTGGACCTGCATCAAGTCGTGACGTTGAGAAAACACCACAAACCCATGTTATTCACGCTCGAGCACTCAATTAGGTTTATGGCAACTTGTTTTCTACCTCGTATCCGGCGTAGTTGATAGGCATTGCAGACTTGACACGAGGTACGGTTAAGTATGAGACCTGGATGATCTCATGGAGTTTTATATCGTTGTCATGCGTATAGGCACATGGGATGTCATGTTATGAGTAGCTATGTTTTTTCTTCCTTTCTTCTGAACACCATGATAGAAGCACCTACGATACCCAAGAGCTATCTACCTCTTGGGAGAGGAAGGGTCCATGATTTTATCATCTCTTAATACTGTCATCTGAGTTAAATTTGGGCGAGATTTTAACCTGAACTTACTACACCGGCCAGCGAGGATGGCGCTGCCACTCACTACCACTCATCTACTCGTTCTCCTATTTACAGCATCATGCTGTGCAGCACAACAGCCGGAGAGCCACGCGGCGGTACCAGCCAACTTCCCCAAGGCCTTCGCCGTGGCGATGATCGTCGCCATCATCTGCGTAGTCATCCTCGTGGTGCTGGTCTGCGTCTTCGCGCACTGCTGGCAGTACATCATCGAGCTATGGCAACAGCGACGGCAACAGCCCAGCACCACCAACTGCTCGTCTTCTTCAACCGCCGCGCTCATCCCCGGGCGCTGGCTCGAGCCCGTCTTCGAGTGGCCCCAGCAGCTGACGCCGCGGCGGTCTAGGAACAACATGAAGAGGAGGAGGAGGCAGAGGCAGGGACTGTGGGGTGGTAGGCGGAGGGGCGCGGTAGTCGGGGTACGGGCCGCGCGGAATCAGGAGGAGAGGAGATACAACCGAGATGGTGTGCTTGGGGGATGGGTGTAGGCGGGTACGAGAGTTATACGTTGGTGAGCTTGATAATAGCCCGTGGAAGAAAAGCTCCGCAGTGGGAGTCATCTGCATCTCGATGGCTCACCCCACGAGCATTTCTAGACGTATCGTTAGACGTAACGATAGGTCGTGTACAACACTTGAACGAGGAGAGCCTGTCTTGATTGATATTATGATTATGGCCTTCAGTGTGATAACTTACGTCGTCTCTTTGATTGATCGGTTGCATCTCGGGATGGGTCTATTTTACCAGCTCTGTGGGCTGACTCGAGTCAACTTACATATGAAAATGAGCTGTTGTTTGGCCGCTTAGCCTAGCCAGCGTGTGACAAGGAGGTTTCGGCTACCGAGAAAGTCGTGCCACTCGAGGGATGCAGATAACCAGGAGAATACTGTGACTCTTGGGAGCCAGTAACAAGATGAGTCACTAAACCCCCGATCCCCACGACCAGAACAGACATGGTCTCGAAAATAACGGCTGTCTGAGCTAAGGAGACACCTGCCGTTATGTGGGTTCTATGGTCGCCGACCTCGCCTCCTCGAGGCGGATCTGGCTATGTTTGCGTCTAATTACCCAGAACAGGAGCTCCCATATACGGGAAGCAATCTAGTGTAACCGGTACTGCCGCATCTCGGATACCAAAGCGGAGCAGGTCTAGCATAGCAAATAGCTAAGGATAGGGGGTTGTCGTAATCGCTGCCGGTTGTAATAGAAGGTATCAAGTGTTACTAGGCAGTAAGAAGAGCCGACTACCTAGTTATGCGAACGTTTGGACTATTCGTCAAGGGCATATTGGTAAGGGATGAGTAAGAGCCCTCGAGACAATTCAACGAGAGTCTTACCGTTATTTCTCTCTGCTAGTAACGGCCGGGTCGGGCGGAATCTTGCTAATGTATGACGGTGAAGGGTAGGTTGTCCGCCCCCGTAACCTGTCGTGTCGTAAACGAGTCGAATGGAAGGAAGGTTGGGACGGTTACATGACCTAGCCGGTAGCTTCTCTATTGCTACAAAAAGAAGCGAGACGGCTACACAGCAGGCCTGGAAAGTGTCGACGTCCAGTCATGTTGTCTATCTCGTTAATTATCACCCAGGTGAACTTATTTTCATGTGGGTAGCCGCCGCGACGGTCTGGATTAGTAGAGTTCTATATCCCAACATAACGGCTAGATAGTGCGATCTATAGTCTGATATTTAGTCGCACTACTTGCTGACCATCTTTTTTGCATTATTTTTTGATGAGCTGCTCATCCGAGGCTAGGCTATAACCAATAAGTTCTGATGGCAACGATAGCAGTGTTGGTTTCGTCAGGTAGTTCGAATTCTATCATGCCGACCACAATTCGGAAATTGCCAGGAAGCGCCACAGGTAAGGTCAATAATATAATAGCACATTTACCTACCAACACAGCCTGCCGCTCCCTAACATGGGTGACATTAGGCGTTAGACTCTTTTTGCTGATAGGTTGTGATGATTGGTGTTAGAGAAATGATTATTTTCAGACATGTTGCGAGACCTCGGAACGATGTACACAAGGTTCCATAGGTATGTAATGATGTAACGCGTAAAACTGTAGCCGTGGTCCGGATCGACATAGGTTGGTTATTCCATTGATCTTAACTTTGCAGGCGAAATTCTACTATGAATGACGAGGGTTGGCGTCAGCCGTCTACACCAACGCTAGCAATGTGATCACACTTAGTACATGTAAGGCCTGCGATAGAGCATCCCATGGACTGGAGGCCGAAGTCTGAAATATGTACCGGTAGCCTTGCACGCGATGTCAAGTGGAGACGGTGCATCGAAACAGATATACGTGGATCCAAGTGCTCTAAGTGAATGCGCCTGCATGAACTGGTTCGAGACGATGGAAACCCAGCCATAGACAAAGTCTGGGAGTTAGCGGCCTTGGGTCTGCTAGACAGGCATCACGATCGGCCTATTGTTTTGACTCACCGTCTCGCTGGGCGAGCACAACATGCTTAGGAGCAACTGGTGCCGCTAGTTCGGGTTCGGTGGCGCACTGCGATTAGATGTTAGAGGCCAGAAATACCCTACTACTTCGTAGAAAGAGCGGTAATAGGCAGTATGTAAGTAGCAGTGTCACAGCGCCCCCAATGACGAGGGATGAAGAGCCAGGATGTTGTCGAGTCATTATACCCAAAGGAAAGGGCCGACAGGGTTTCGGCCGTACTTCGTGCGACGCAATGGATTTGGACACAGCCTATCATGATGCTGGATCACAGGTAGCAGGCCTCGGTCAGAAAGTCAATATGTAAGACGAACCCAACAACCGACGAACTAACAAACACCAAAGAAACCAAGAGTCCTGACTTGCCGAGCTTACGGTCCTCGTCCTAGTTTGGTGGGGGGAGGGGCGGCTACCCCAAGGTCAAAAAGTCAATTAAGATGCCAGTGCCATGGCTGTGTGGTTTGGTAGTAAGGTTTATGGCAAGGTTGTCATCTGAAGTGGTCGTTGACGTTGACATTGACATTGAAATTAACATTAGCATTGACGTTAACGTCGACATCAGACAAACTCTAGCTCTGGCGTCGAGTATATCCCTTTTTTGTCGGTGGTCTTGTCAATGTCAATGATGCCAAGAATAAAGCTAAGCGGCGTGCCGTATCCCGTCTCCGTGTCCGCCTCCGCTTCTCCGTGACATTTCACCCTTCACCCTTCGAACACATCTAAGTCTGGAACTAATCGAACTAATACTGTTAGTTCTGAATCCGGCTAAAGCTTAACTCCCGTCGAACAATGCGCTAGTGAGGCTGGTTTGATGCGCTAGAATAATAGAAAGCAATCTTTAAATCTTCTATGTTCGTTCCTGATCGTCGGGTCAGTTTTCTAATGACCCATTGACTGCAAGGCCACATGCACGGATGACCCAACATATGTATGTAAAATGTACCTAATATAAAGGTACGTACCTCGCACTGTATTTTTACAAGATCGACATTTCCAGGTGTCTGGATTCGTAGAATTTCACGGGTCGCGAACAATTTGCGCTTTGATTGCATCGCACGAGGCGTTAATTATCCAGAACCAGGACCGGACTTTACTGCTGAGAGGGATACGGTGGGATGATATGCTACCATTAGCAATACGTATCCGCATCGTTACCCATAAATGGAAAAAGGGCGTCATCTCTCGGTAGCAAGCTCCGAAGAGTGCGACTGTACGGTATCTGTATCTGAAGCACAGATGGCGCGCGAGATTTGTAGATCCTGATACTTGAAAAGCTTGGAACGACTCGGACCTCTCAATATCACCCTTAGCTAAGCCGCTTGATCTTGCTACCGTACCTATGGGATTGCGTCGACAACCGAGCGAGGCGATCAGATAGGTTCGGTGGACTATCCCGAGTTTTGAGCGGTGTACCAAAGTTGTTGGCTTCATTTCTTGCCCCCAATATCGCCCGAGTTATTTTAGGACTACGTGGCTTACGCGAATGTAGCGTAGATACAGTACCTACCTAGGTACCTAATGTACGCATGCCAGGTCAGTCTGTAAAAGCGCCACGCACCTCGTGAAATACATATGAACTCGCATGTAAAACATGACGATCCAACAGCAAGAAATCCGTATGCCTCGTGGCCCTGTTTTTCTAGAAAATGGTCTGTGCGAAAAGAGATCAATAAAGATTAGCATGGACGAACTGCTGCAGTTTAATTAAGTGCTTAGTGCAGTGATGGTTCTGTGCCAGCGTGCCTTGTTTTCGACGAAACGACTTGTCATAAATGATTCCCACTATTCTGACTCGGGGTCTTTTCCCATGAGCCCATGAGACCATAAGCCATGAAAGACAGACGTTGGCAACGAAGGGAAAGCAAACCGTGGCTGCACTAGTGAAATGCCGTCGTGTTAGGCCTTCACTTTTACTAGGTATCGCAAATAACTTGTGAAAAGCCATACATATTAGTTTTCTTTACCTTGTATCGATCCTGACCTTGGGGCAAGGGCTCGTTGATTGAGTCTTACATAATGTCCAGGCCATATACTTGTATAATTTAACATCAGTTGATATCAGTATTATTCAGGTAGTGAGTTGCATAGTAGTACACATTTGACTCCATTCTATTCGCGTTTCTGTGCTCCGCGGAACTGCAATTATCGGTTCCTCCCGCAGTCACGGTAAGGTAATGGGGCGACCGGGGGTGGACTGGCAGACTGGAGGGATTAACAAGCCGGGGCCTGTCTTGAGAGCAACCATCTACTATGTAAAGTGGTAGTTGGTTAAAGGATCCTACTTTTCTGAGAAAACGCCTCCCGAAAGGTTGTCTTTTAAACGTGAACCGCTCTCAACTTCAGATGAAAGCGAAAATTCCGGCTCCTGGAATACAAGCTGGTTGGTTTGCTGCACAGTCGGTTCCACCAGTTTTCCATTGCAGGACTACAGAGCTGCAGAACCTTACTGCAAGTACTGTGGTCCTGCCGAGTCTGGCACCCATACAACTGCTGCCACAGGATAGGGACAAGCAAGCAGACAAGTACACGTACAGTATGTCGTAGCGTTCTAATACAGTCTCCGGTCCAAGTAGGCGGGATGGTCAACTGGATTTTCCTTCTAAAAGTCCAAGGAGCCCATTCGGGGATTTCTTGCCGGCGTGAAATTGGGTGGATGACCTTCCATTCTCATACAAGCCGCTTGGTTAAAAAGTTCCTTATACCCCTGTCCCTGACGTTACGGGGAGGACATCCCTTGTCGCTAGCACTGTGAGCATGACTTTCTCAGACAAAACCCATCATAAGGACTGGCTGATTGGGTAGTAAAATGGAGGATGGGGTTGGGATTGGGGAGGCGTTTCTTCTACCCACTACTGTGCATGCGAAGTCCACACGTCCCATCTCTGTCATTGGCTCGACTCGGCCCACAGGTAGGGAACCCGATGCAATCATCTCCACCCTGCCTCCCCGTCCTGCTCGTCCCAAGCCCGTACCACCCCTACGGCCCCCCTGCCCCCCTCCACCCCTACCAACAAGACGCTAACCCCCCCGGCTGATTTGCTCGGACCAATCCCATCTCCCTTGCGCTTTCGTGCTATCGCCCAATCTGCCAAAATCTCTTACTTTTGCTTGCTGCTTGCTTCTGCTGGGTCTGTCACTGCCCACTCAGTCCACCCTGCCCGCTGCGACTGGCTCCCCACGCTCCCAGGTCTCACCCACTCAGCATCCACACATACTCGTCCTTTCCCCTTCTCTGGGCACCCGGCCCGGCTCTTTTCTTCCCTTTTCCCTCACACATCAAACTTTCTGAACCGATCATCCTGACGACAAACCCGCCAGCCCGCTTGCTTCTAGTTTGTGGGACTCGTCGTCGGCCAGGTCAAGATAGTTTCTGTCCATCCTGTCCATCGGTCTGAGTCGATTTCCTACCCACGAATCAAGGCAGCGTGACAAGTACTCGGGCCACCCCTAAACGTTGTCATCTCATCTGTCTACCGTCATCGTACCGACCGTCTGCACACTTCGAGAACTGGAGTGCACTAGAAGCCAGCCCTTCGGGTTTTCCTTTGGAACAAACTTCGCCCACGACCCGAATTGACGGATTCATTATCCTCTTTCACCCGCCATTTTCGTCCATTCTTACCCGCGAACAAGTCAGCTCGCATCCCATTTTCCTGATTCTGCATCGTCCGACGTCCCAGACATTTGGGACTATTCCATTGCTGGGAGGACTCAGTTCGATATTCAAACAATCATCCAATTTATTTTTCTGTGGTGGAATTCGTGACCGCGATGCTTCCGATTCAGGTACGTCGCAATTATTCTATCGAACCCGAGGAATTTTTCTAGGCGATGCTACTTCGCCTCGCGGAGAAATACGATTGGTCTTTAATCCCGCCTTCGTCTGAAAGGATTAATCAATCGAGACCTATCTCTCACATGCGATTCAATACTAATGTTAATTTACTATTTAGCCCGAGTCAAATATGGCGAACGCCATGGTTCCTCAGCCGGATAGCAAAATGTTCGCCCGCGAGCACCGCATCACTAAGAGTGGTAGACATCTCTGGTACCAATTAGAAGTTCTTCAGCAACCCGAGCGCGCAAGAGCATGTGGTTCCGGTCCCAAGTGTACGGATGATCTATCCCACGTTTCTGACCGAAACGGCATTTCAGTCTGGGGCTAACCGAGAAACAGCATCTGCCGACCGTCGACCAGTTGACCCGCCGCCTGTTGTCATTCTGAGAGTCTTTGAAGGAGAGACCTTCGAGGGAGCTAGGGATATCACCTTCGACTATAATGTTGACTTCTTCTGTTACGCGTCGCTTGAACATGCCCGCCCGATGGCCCATGGTAGGGTGCAGACCCCAGCAGCCACATCTCCCCCTGTCCTCACGGGCTTTCCTGTATCTGGTTGCTGCTATCTCGACCGGCCAGACCCTGCTGGGTATTTCCTATTTCCGGATCTTTCTGTCCGCCACGAAGGACGTTACCGCCTGGTTTTCAGTTTGTATGAGTTGATTAAGGAGGAGCAAGATCAGGACCGCGACGCGCCGCCGCAGGAAGATGGAATGTCAGACTTGAGCGCTGGAAATGCGAACCACCGGATGGACCTTAGATCGACCGACTTCATCGTCTATAGCGCCAAGAAGTTCCCTGGACTGACGGAGAGCACGTCGCTGAGTCGCACTGTTGCCGAGCAAGGCTGTCGTGTTCGTATCCGACGTGATGTGCGCATGAGAAGGCGTGACACCAAGGCATCTGCCGCAAGCGAGTACGACAACAACGCTGAGGACGAATATGCAAGGCGTCGCAATCGAACACAGACCCCTGAAGCTTACCGCGCTCGATCGCTTAGCAACTCTAGCATGGATCGGGCTACGTACGTCTCGGATCACCAGCGACGACCATCTAATTCTGAATATGGTCCGCCACCGCCACCGATGTATCAGAACGGCCAGGCCCCATCAGCAATGCTTAACTTTGGACATGGAGGGAACGGTGGATTTGCCCAACCTTACGCACCCGCTCCGCCTTCTGGACAATCGACCCCGGTTTCTCCAGCGGCACCCATTTTCCCGCAGAACAACTTCTCGGCACCGCCGCAGTCTCCTGGTTATGCGCCTCCCAGTTATTCGCATTACGATTCTCCTGCGAGTGATCAAGATCTTCGGAGACGTTCGTCAGCGAGTTATTCTAGTATCTCTGCCAAACCATCGGCACCGTACCCCTTATCACGCGCTCCTCCTCGGCCTCCTACTGCCTCGTCTATGGGACCGATGCCTTCTCTTCCCTCTATAATCGCGAGCCCGAAGATGTCTCCGGGTCATTATTCAGATCGCTCGGGCTCTATAACGTCACTACCCAGACCATATCCCCAACCTGAGCCTCGACCTATGAAGCGTACCATCGATGAGCTGACAACTACCACTCAAGAAGGCCGCAATGTTAATGGTGACAGGCCGTCGATAGATTACGCTGGTCTTCCAATGTACAGGCGAGCTGATGGTTCAGCCAAGATGGCCATTTTCCCAGATTCTATCGCATAGGGGTTCTAGCATGTTCACGGATGTTACGAGTAACAATGCCCGATGATTGCAACGGCGTTGGGCGTTATACGGCTACCCATGGTTTTGACCCCATGTATATACCCAGGGGGCAGACCAGTCCGTCTTTTTCTATTTACTTTCGACTGTTTTATCACTCATTCGCATTGCATACCTGCAGTATATTCGACTTTTCATACTGCGCGGTTTTGCGACGCTGACACATTTTCATTTTCGACATGGGGCAGACTATTGTCTACTGTCCTTAGACTTACTAGGGTTATGGAACGCTACGGATGTTTACACAATATCGTGAGATACACAAGGCGATACCGAATGGACTACAGGTGGTCTATTCGAGAGGAGATGGCTGTTGCTATTAGTGTTTGTGTTTGAAGGAACTGGTGATCCATTGTTGCTTAGCCGTTCCTGTAGGATTCGGCTTGCAAGTCTCGCGTTGGCTTCAGAGATTTAGTGAGTAGAGCGATGCATTTGTATATATATACTAGTCCAATATGAAGAAACTGAAAGTCTTCAACAATTTGGTTTAACTTGGCTGTTGTGAATAATGCCTGTGGTTATTTTTATCAGGTGAATATGAAGTTGAAGTTGCTAGTGAGTGAGTCCCGTGCAAGGGACTGAAACTACGGTAATTAAAACTCCATATATCGATGTGATATCTGCCTATTTCGGTTAGAAGATTGCCGCTAATGTAGGTACACTATGCTCTAGCGGGTAACTAGGCCTAAGCTGCAGCACTGGTTGCCCCCCGACCCACAAACAATTACCGACTGGGGTAAACAGCTTCGTGGACAACCAAAGTAAACAAATCTCTCTTAAATCCAGCTTCATCTTTTCGTCTTTCATCCTTTTGCCTCTCGCAGCATATCCCTCCTGATGACTTTCTCACATCCCAAATTTACCGCTTCAAAATCATCATTAGATCTGCTGCCGTAATGGCTTCCGATACGTCTCGACCTTCAACCGAGAATGGCGGTTCCCGTCCGCCAACATCGCGCTTCGTCGAGGGTTCTATGAACGACCGGGTCAGCGCTACACCACCAGTCCAATTCCTCGAACCCGACCAGCTGAAGAACTTTGAGAGGCAATTCTATACCGAACAACAACACCACGCAAACCCGCACAGGGAACAGCGCAGAGCACGCCGTGATCGACCTTTCTCTGAGAGTAGCGTCCCAGAGCAGGCAAACGTCCAAGAACAGCACATCATCACCCATAGGAAATCAACAGGCTTCTTTGGCCGGGTCCGCGATGCCTTGGGATGGAACTCCTCTTCTCGCAATAACAACGCCCAGAAGCACGAGTCCGCGAGAAAGCATAGCAGCCTGCAGGAGCCCCTACAACAGCCGCCGCTACCTCAGCGGCCGGATCATCTCCGAGCTGCTAAATCTCATTCTGAGATGTACAATCTCCCGCAATTGTCTAGCCTTAATGTTGGTGGTGGTGCTCGCCCAACGCGAGACGAGGTCATGCAATCCTACCAAGAGCTGATGGCGACCGGCTTCTTCCAGTCGCATGCCATCCACTCCACCCGTCATGCCGGTCCGGGAAGCCGTGGCAACGACCGTCGCACTGCACCTCCTGTTCCGCCTATGCCGCCTCTGCCGACCATTCCAGGGTCTGCACCTTGCTCTCCGGCGCCACCGCCTCGCACATCGTCTATAGATATCGCGGCGCAGTCTCCCACTTCGCCATATACCTCACCACAGAAACCAACTGGTCCGTCTTTCCGAACCAGAGCAGCAAGTCACCACAACCAGCGCCGAGGCCGGGTACCTTCAAGATCAGAAGCATCGTTCCCGGTGCCGGCACCAGCACCCGTGCTGCAGAGCATGGAGTCCAATCAATCCCTCCGTGGTCGGAAGCGCAACAGGACTGATACGGAAGAGATGGGAAATAGCAACGTCGATGCAGCAGGGTTACCAACGTCGTCATCCTTCGCTCAGCCGCTTAAGAGGGTCGCGAAGAAACTTCGTAAGACGCCGTCCTCGACTGCGACCAGGGACACACCAACCCCCGACGGCGTCCTCCGTCTTCCGCCCTCGGCCTCTGTTGGCGGTACCATGTATGCCAACGAGAAGGCAGTGCGCATGCGTTCTCCTTCGCCGGCGGCCCCGAATGTTGCTATTACCGTTGCCAGACGAAAAGCGTCCCAGCAACAGCAGAAATCGCAGTCACCGCGTAGGACCTTCTCAAGCAGCAGCAGAAGCGAGGGGAACAGACTACGCAAGCGCGGCAAGTCGATTTCCCTGCGCTCTCGCACGGCGTCCGGAGCGAGAGCGGCTGCCGACGGGCTCGACACATTGGACCTTATGGACGACGACAGCGATATTTACCAAGACGCGACTGCGACCGCATCGTCGACAGCGACTTCGGACGACGACGTGTTCCAAGGGCGAGACGCGCTGAGCGTCGTGCCGGACGCTAACCGCGGAATTCCGTCGGTCCCACGCATTCCTGATCAGTACCACTACTTCCACAAGCCGGGCGTGCCCAAGGGCCGGTACTGTCGCGAGGATCAGCCTCGTCAGCAGTATCAGTATCGGCAGGATGAGAATGCGAATCTCAAGACACACTCACCCGCACCTAAGCATAGACCCACGCGAGGATACGCACACGCAGACGTGGAGAACAGAGGAGCGCAGTGGAACTTCGGGGAGGCGATGTGAGGAAAGCGAGATGGATGCATATGACAGATACTTTCTTAGAACTGCTGCATTGCATGCATGCTTGCTTTCTTGCTAGAAGACACGGTAGCTTACGCTGGATTCATTGCGCATGGTAATGATGACGAACCCCACGATTCTACGATACGATTCTGGGAAAAAGGACCAAGGCGTTTTGTTTTTCTTCTTTCCTGCCTGGCATCTTCTCTCGTCTTCGGGAGTTGATATGGGGTTTGGTTTCTTTTCTTTCCTTGTCACGGGCTACGAGAACGAGACCAAGGAAATGACTCCTTTTATATAACGAACTTATGATTCTGTTTTTCCCGTTTCACGGCTTTTATATTCCCCACCTCCTTTTTCATCGTTGGAAAAAAACGAGAAATTGGATGGAAGTTGTACGAAGGTTCTAGCCTACTAAGGTATCATTACGATCAAGTCGTTGGACTATGAGGATACGAAAGGAAAGCTGGAAGTTTTCGGGCGATGGTGTACGTGTTTGTACATAGGGCACAGTACCTACTTCTGCTTACAGCTTTTCGAGTGATTCACTGGTGTGACGTGAAGGGAAACGGCTGGCTTGTAATATAAACAATCGATAGGGAGATAGGGTGATTTGGGGGTCAGGCTAGGAAGGGCATGGTTAATGGGATGGTAGTCACGATATTTTAAAGGACCGAAGAGCTTACGTAAAAGTGGCCTTGCTGGTAGAATTGCACGTTTGGCAGTCTGGTGTTGTTTGCGCGCAATTCGTGACGTTGTCTGTATCTCGAGGCGCACAGCTCGATGTCACGCCACATCCGATGAGCAGCTCATCATGACGTTGTCATGTTGAGGATCCGCTCACTTATGGACTGGTCATCTAGATACGATTTCACCCGAAGCTCAGTAATTAAGTGGATTGATATACAGGTCCCTGTGTTAGTAAAGATAAAGTAAACACAGTGGGATTTCATAATCATATAGCGTATTCATATTAACACGCGGTCCTATTGACCTCCTAGAGACTAGGTAGAGAGGACTTATTCTGATTGCCTAGCAAACTATACTATGCGCCATCTCGCGTCGTGCATGTCTCACTCATCCGCCCGCCTTTCTGGGAAGATATGTCGAGGAAATATTGAGAGAGAAAAAACTCCCCACTGCGCCCTCGCCCCATACCATAGAGTCTCCCATGAGTTCCTCTAACATCCGTGGACCTGTTTCCCCGTTTCATTCCTGAGGAGCCCACCAACCTAAAACTCCCGAAACATGCATACCGAAGTAACCTGGACCATTCTCTCATGAAGTTGTTCCTCTAAGAAAAAAAAAAAGCAAACGACAGGTGTCGAAATCAGAATTTGCCCCGCGGTTTTCCTCTTCCTGGTATCATTTGTCTCGAAAAGCCATCTTTCGCCCGTGAATGTTGAAAATAAAGAACAATAGTGTACAGTTTGTTACACCATGGATTGAGAGGAATTTGTTGTTGAATCCATATTTGCGCGCCAGGTGAATTCCTTAGGCGTTGCGATCGATAGTTCTTGTGGGCATGTAGCCGGGAACTTCGTTGAACCATCCCTTAGCCTCGTCGTATTTGTATGCGTGGAACTCGATGCCATACGGCTTGGGCTCAATAGCGTAGAGCATACCAAGAGGCATGTCCAGGTCCGCAATGTCGTCTCGAGTGAGGTCCATAAAGTACGCCATTAGGACTCGGCAGATCGAACGGTGCCCAATGATCAGGACATGGTCCTTGATTCGCTCCATCTCGCGCACCATGTCTCGAAGGCGGCTGATAATTTGAAGATAGCCTTCACCGCCTACTCCAGGGTAAACATACTGGAGCTTGTCCGCTTTCCGTTTCATGTACTCGTCCTTATGGTCACGAGCAATCTCTTCGTAGGTTAAACCCTCGAATTTGCCAGAGTTGAGTTCGTTCAACATCTCCCAATTCTTGACATCATAATCTTCGTCCGCCTCGAAGTGCTGGGCGGTCTGTATGCTGCGCATCAGCATCGACGTCCAGACGCAAAAGTTCTTCTCGTCGAGCTCGCGGTTGATATCGGGGTATGGCGGAGATTGGTCACCCGGGAGGGGAGGGAACGACGACTGAGCCATCTTGTCCTTCTGCTCGACCAACCACTCCTGGCGCTTGTGAGTCATGAATTTGTACAGGGCAAGACTATAAAAGTGTCCACGATCAGTTAATTCTGAGTTGCCTCCGATTTTGCCCAGTTGGTTGTCCACGGATTGGCCATGTCGGGTGAGCCAAATCTGCCTGGGCGACAGGTTAAAGGACGCTAGGTAGTGAGCAATACCACTACTTAGGAATCCTCCCAATCCGTAGTGGGTGAGCTTCTTGCCAACATCCGTCATCTATGATTGTAGTTAGTGTATGTGGTCATGCAACATAGAATTGCCAATTCCCTTACCTTAATATACTGCATTTCATGGTCCTCCTCGTAGTCTCCCAGAGGGACATATGCACTCTCGTATGCCTTTACGCGTTCCTTGAAATCTGCCAATGACTTTACAGGATCCTTGTCCTTGTAATCAGGACCGGAGAGCTTGAGGCGCATATTCGCCTCTAGGAGATCGGGGTTTTTGCAGACGCTCTCGATGTATAGGATACCTAGCTTCGGCTCTCTAGCTTTGATATGATCGAACAGTTTCTGCCGGCGCGCAATCGTGCTGTTCGTGGCATCAAGGATGCCGACCGAGCCCCCACCACTGATCAAGTAATCTAGCAACTCGTTCAGGGTATCAATGGCAATCTCCTCTCTTATCTTGGATGCTTGCTCATTGTTGGGGTCGAAGAATTTTGCGGACTGATCCATGGGTTGAGAGTCGTCTTGCTCCGAAGCCGACGACTTCTTCTGAACTGGAGAGTCGGGGACTGGCGCTTGGGCGCCGTTCACCAAGATTGTGGCCGCACCCGCGGGAACATCCATCGAACTCTCTTTTCGATGCTTGGTTGGCGAAGTGCCAGTATGTGTGCGTCTTCGGTTGCCGACATTGAATATCTTGGTGTTGTGCTGCTGCCACGAAAGGTATCTACGAAGCTTCTTGGTAATGTAGGATTTGCCCCTGGCTGGAAGGCCGACCATGATAATGACAAGCTTCGCGGCCACATCCCTATCGGCAATCTTTCCATCGGGAGAAATAAGCGATCGGGTCATACCAGGAATGCTGAGAGTGGTGGCATGGGGTCGCACTCGTGGAGTTTGAGAACCCGAATTCTGTCGTACAGGGGGGCTATCCCAATGTTAGCATTGGCACTTGGTAGCGCACGCGCATAGCGGACGAAGGATACTCACATTCGAGGCGATGCCGGAGCAGTCGACGAGATGCTCTTTGTGTACGGAGAATTGTCAGACGGGGGCACGGGAAACTCGCAGTAAGCAGCACTGGTAGGGTCATGGTCCAGAGCCCTAAGTGCGCTAGCCAGAGAGGAGGGATGCGCAGAGGGGTGCGCAGCTGGACCGAGACTAACATGAGGAAGTGAGTGAAGGGTAGGGGGCGCTAGGGCCTTGTGGTTTGACGTTCCCTGCTGAGATGCGGCAGCATTGTCGTCGTTCCCGTTCAGGGAAGTAGGCGTGGGCGGCGATGCAGGCGCGCCATTGCTGGATAGGGTCGCCAGGGTGGTGTCGAAGGAGGTGATGGGAGGTTCAGAGTTGACCGCAAATGCTTGCTCAGGCGGAGTAGGAATAGTTCGAGGAATGGCTGCGTTGGAAGCCGTTATAGATGCGCGTCGTTGATTGTTCATCGCCGCTTTGGCTAGCGATGATTGTTGACTTTGGGATTGTCTACGAACGGGTTTGCGATCTAAAAATGTTGGAGGCGATTAGTCTAAGTGTAACCGATTTTCGGGGCACCGAGACAGTGACGGGTCGTGCAGATGTGCAGGTGATGCAAACTTGCAGTAGCTGGGAATGCAACTGTAAGAGGTTGTGGGAGGTGTCACAAGGGTTGGAGAAAATGTGGTTAAAACGACCGAGTAAAAAAAAAGGGGGGGAGGGCAAATGAGAAAAAGATGTTATCGATATCTGGTGTTCCTGGTGAAGGACGTAATGGATTAAGGAGGGAAGAAGAGTTTGGATTACTTTGCTGGTTCTTTAATAAAATTATTAAATCAAGAGATGAACTTACCAGATGAATTAGAATTGGGACTGAAATTGGGACTAGGGGAATATTGATGCGCCATAGAAAAGCTATATTCGACCGGCGCAACGACCTCGAGAGGGCCTTGGCCCTTTACGTGCAGACGAGGAGTCATAGTGGGTGATTTTGCTGTGTTTCTGGCGAGTGAATTGCCCACGGACTTTTCAGGGTCCTAACCTTAGCTGGTTTAAGGTTGTTTTAGCGTAGACCGCTAGTACGTACAGTACCCAAAAGTATTGTACGGTACCGTCCCAATGCAGGAAAAGGGAGGGTAGGAATCTGCAAGGTGCAGCCAAGCAGGTGCAGCCAAGAAGGCCAAGGTAGTACCAGTAGTACCTAAAACGTAGCGAGACCGGCGAATCGGATGAGGCTAGAAGGTAAGGTACCTCAAGTATTGCGGTAACAGGTTGGGGAATTGGGGGACAAGAAAATGTAATTGTGCAGCAGGTGGCAGATAGTGCAGAGTACCGGCAATACCTAAGGCAACACCTGTGCGCCCTGTGCGCCGCAAAAGCTTCTTCGCCTAAGGACAGGAACCCGTCGTGTCGGTTCTGGCACTAACGGCTGTTTGACAGCCCGATCAGGTGGTCGATAGTGAATGATTCGTTTGAATGATTCGTTTGGACCAACTAAACAAGGCCGCTATGATAGATCGGTCGATGGACTTGCTTCACGTCATTCCCGTATGCGTGTGGCCTGACATGGGCTGGCTGAATATCTTCAGCTATGAATGTAGTCTGACAGTGAATAATAAGTTTGGGGTTGTGCAAGGGAAAGCCTGCGAATTTGTAGGGAGGCTAAGAATAAATGGCGACGGGGCCGAATAAGATGGAAGAAGCAAAAATCCGAGGTGGATGATGAGGTTATTATTGTCAGTTGTCAGTTGTCAATGTCGAGCTTGTCCAGCGTCTGATATCACCCTTCCTTTCCAGAAGGGACAGGTGAGCGAAAAAGAATGGTACTTCTCACGCTCTCAGTGGGATTCAGTGGGATCTGTGGGTCGACAGCCGTCGGTTGACGGTTGACGTGGGCGCAGGTGGGTGCGAGGTGGGTTGCGGGTGGACTTTATGATGTAGTTTCCCCAAGTCGCTTCTGCGGTTGCGGCGTCGAACTGATTGACTGACGTTAACACGAATATTCCAAGTCGTCGTAATAATGTCTAATGTCCTAAGTGCCCAGCACTGGTGTAAGTCGTAACCGGCGTGGTAATTGGCAAGGTGGAAATCGTCGTGTTTATCGACCACGGACCGCACACATCGGTTGACCCGACTTAGACCTTGGCAGGCTTCTTTGATATGAAGCCAAGACGTGCTCGAGAAGGGGGCGAGAATAAATTCGTCTCAAGACAAATATAAGTCCAGAGGCTGAGCGGCTTGGCTGGATCGACGAATTACTCTTTTCGCTCGGCGTTTCTGATTGTGTTTCTCTTTTCCTGATTGACGGCGGAAGCGGATTTAAGGCAACTCGAAGTGTCTAATATAGGATGTAACAGTAGCAGGTCATTACAGTTTCACCGATTAAGTCTTGAGACGTCTGATAGGAAGTACTTGGACAGGGAGAGACGGGAAGAGACAAGGCTAGACTGAATATAGAATCTTGGACTCTTGGGCTCTTGGGTTCTCGGTGTCTTGGTGTCTTGGTCTTAGGAGACAGAAAACCTAATTTGCATCTAGGCTGGGAGAGTGGCTGATTCTATAGACAGAGCCTCCTTGTATGTATGCCCCCCTCAGATCGAGGTTCCAGCTGGGGAATCGCCAACAAACATCGCACTCGTAGCCCTCTTCTGGGGTTAGGGGCTGTTGAGTAGGCACCCATTACTGTGTCGAGCAATTGCACCCGCTTAGACTATCCATCATTGGATCCTTGGGTCTTTCCGACCGGAGAAGGGTTTAAGGGTACACGCCATGTAAGTGCTACTGCAGTTGATTCGCTGGTTCTTTTATCCCAGGTGGTGTCTGGGGGGCCCCGAGTGCCCTGCCAGGGCTTGCAACGTAATTATCCCGCAATGAGGATTACACTGATCAATCTCCTAGGGGAATGCGAAAGAATGTGAGAGAGCGACAACCGGCACAGGACACGATTCTCGTAGGATGGGTAGGCTGGAAGGAAATGGTAGGCTATGGCAGGCCCTAGGTATAATTTCCTTATCGGGCGCCGGATTTCTCTGTCCTGGTCACCTTTTGCAACACTCATCAACGTAACTCCGAACTTGGCGATATCTCTCTCTGGTGCTTATTCCAATTCCCATGGTAGTTTTAGATTGTATTCCCTCGGCGCCGAGACGGGGCGTTAGTGCGTGGCTTACGCAGTGCGCAGTACGACGACTATGGCTGTCCCTCCCTACCAGTCTACGTATGTAAGTATGAGAGATTTACCGGAGATCCGTCTTGGCGATAGCTTCTTTTTTTGGACTCAACACATGTATGATATAAGATGGCTTGCTTTCTTGCCCAACCATTCCCCGGACACTAGTAACATTATACCCCGGTCTTTCCCCAAGGGCCACAAATGGTTAGAAAACCTCGCGATCTGAGATCAGCACAACCGTCGTGTCCAATAGCAGCAGAGCAGAGACGGCTAGAGGTTGGGCAGCTCTCTGTTGAGCAACATCACCGTTTGCTACCTACTTGGGTATGGAGTCATGTGAGGGCAATCACGGCGACGATGGAAGACTCTGCTATGTATGATATAACATTTCCCGTCAGTCCGCTCTCATCCTCTTAATCACACGGCAGCTCTGATCATGCCACACATCTATCGTATTTATACCCAAGGCGAGCTCTATGACCTAGATACTGCAACCCAAGGCTTGGGAAAGACTACGCTGACTACATGCGTGCCTGGTAGCTCGAGTTTCTTGAACTGCGCTTTCACTCGGCCTGTAATCCGTTATAGGTCCTGCGTTATTAAGGAGGTATGTCGATGCGATGCAATAATTGCCTCAATAGTCTCTTTAGTGTTCCAAGCCCACGTGCTAGATCGAAAGCTCAACATTCGCGGGGGTGAGATTGAGATAAGACCGTTGAGGGGAATACATTACAATCCATCCAACCATCACCGAGACAGCCTTGCAGTGGGGGGGGAAGCTTGACTAGCCTTTGCCTTCTTCACTTGGAGCGTCGTAGAGAACCCCACGATTTCCCTTGCCTCGGTGATAGGAATTATGCGCCTAAAGCACGGGGCGAGGGGCGAGGCAAGCTAACACCATGTAAGCCGCGGGGCGTGATAAATGCAGGTAGGGGTTAGGGGACAAGGAACATGAGACGAATAGCAGCAAATCGGGTAGAGTTCCCTGAGTTGAGATTGTTATTCAAGGCTCATCGCTGTTAAGATTTGTTGAACGGACTAGGCTAGGGACGTAAGCACGGGCGGCTTGTAAAGCTTCTATGCGCCTCAGACGTCGTGGCGTATGAGGCTGAGTCTGGCCCTCGCTGCTGAATACGCCGTCGTGGTCTACGGGTGGTTAATTTCGACTCTATGTATACGTATTTGTTGGTGGTAAGATATCGAATTCGTATCGAGCCAACGGTGAGGTTACATGTCAGACAGCTTCGGTGGACTTTTGATGTATCACAATCGTTTGCCTGCTTGCTGATATCTGTCCTGAACTTGCTACTGGTGTTGATTGATAAGCCTTGAGGCTCTTGGGTGGTATTCCCGCAGTGGCGAGGCATCTATACCCAAAGTCGATATAGTTCGGTATAAAGATCATGGTTGCCTCGAGCTATCTTCATGCAGCCATGTGCCGGATATTATATATGTACATACATACATATATACGTACTTTGTGGCCAGGATCAGATGCAAGAATCCCTCCAGTCGTCAATATCAGCCTAGGTTGGTAAGTAGATGCTTGGACGCCTACTAAGGGTAGTCTGCCCACGATCCTAAAGGAAAGTCCGATTGAGACACTGGAGCTGAGTACTAGCAGACTGGATAAACCACGTTGCCATGACGTGGCTGGGATTTCACATGGCAAATCATTCTTACACGTGCTGATAGATGCCGGTATTGAAGTGAAATGAATTTGTGTGAAATTATTTTTTATTTTTATTTTTGAAAAGGCACCTACCTGCCTGTAGACTACCGCAAACGGTCAATGAAATCAGTGTGCAGACATGTAGGTACCGAAGCTAGAGGCGAGGTAGGTGCGAAGTATATGGATGTACCTACCTAGGTAGTTAGTAACCCAAGGCAGAGGGGCTATCTAGATAGGTAGGTACGTAGCCTAGTTAATTTTGGCTGGTCGGACCCTGAAATTACTAGTGCACCAGCGCATCTACGTAATTTGGAGAACCACCTCTTATCGATTGTCCCCGCGACTTTTGTGTGGAGAAGCTCTTTCCGTACCTGCACAACCGCGAAACAATCTTTAGTGAATCATCTTTCTCCAATTGCCAATTGCAAGGGTTCACGAACTTCAGCATCTCATACTCTTTCCTGCGCGCGAGACAAGCAAAACTCAACCGCAAGCTTCCCTCTGCACAAATATTGCGCGCCCAAAATAGCTCGCACGTCCCATCAGAAGCTACGACAACTTCTGGCACCGGGCGCACTGTTCAACGGTCGCAAAAATTATGAGACCCCGACCTTCCTCGGCCTCGAAGCAAGCTCATTTCTACGACTAGAATAGCAACTTCTAAGTCGACTTCTACGCCCGTCGACTTTTCCATGTCTCCCCCAGCTCCCCGAAAACATGCTCGTAGCCTCAACTCTGACACCCAGTTTGGATCAACTCTCTCGTTTCGTCTGAATCCCGTCAACTTATAGGCTCTTGGATCTTGATCTCGACATTCTGTCGCTCTGGTTACATCATCCCATCAACAACAACCTTTCTAATACTTGTCGTCTTTCGTTGCCTACACCGTCTTTTTCTTGCCTCGGCACTGCTTGCACTTTCAATCACCTCGTCTACCTAGCCTGGTTGTTTTGTCCTTTCGTCGCTTCTTACCCACCTCGGAAACACCGTCAAACTTGACACTTATCTCTTGTCTCCGCTATGGGCGATTCCATGAAGGAAGTTGTCGAGAAGCTCGACCCTGTCGCTCGACGTCTCGTCCCCCCCAATATTAACTTAGGGACTCTAGTACCTCTTAAGACCAATCTTGAGCTGAAGGACAATCTATCTCTCGGCTTTGCCTACATCACTCGGGCACCCAACAAAGTTACGAACAGCGTTGTAGAGTGAGTGATCATGCTCCTTCTATGCTATTTATCTATCACAAGCTAACGTTTCCTATTATAGAATTGCGCGAGCACTCACCAGTGATGATACGGCTAAGAACCTTCCCCACCTACGTCGATGTGTCAAACCTGGCGACTTGCCGCCCCACCTCAAGACTCAATTCATGAACGAAGGCAATGGACGACAGGTACACTTCGGCAAATCCAATTGGCTCTATATTCTACTGGGCCCTAAGGATGATATCCGGTACGAGGAACTCGTTGGTAGGCTCGCCACTATTGATGACATTAGGGATGACATCTTCGTGGGGGTAATTCCGGTTCCTTTACTGGCTCCCACCTCCCAGATGCTGGCTAGCATGTGGTCAGCCCAGTTCTGGCAGACTATTTACCGAAGGAACAACCCCCTCGGCCCTCACCCTAGCACCATCACCCGCTTCGAGAACTACGTCTCTAAGGATGCCTCTGTATGGATGAGCCTAGCGCACCAAATCGCGAAGAAGGCTCAGAAAGCTGGCTTAGGCGAGCCTGTCGGTGCCGTCATCGTCAAGCGCACGATCCCTGGGAAGAGTGCTGGTGGCAAGACTGTCTTGAAGTCAGCTGCGGTGGAGTCCGACTCTTCCAGCGACCCCAATGGCTCTAATGTCGATGCCCAAAGTGCTCGCGGAGATATCCCCAGCGCGGAGACAGAGTATGACGGCGACCCCAAGCAATCAGATGCTGATGGCTCAAACCCGGAAGCCCAGGGTGAAGACCAGGGCGAAGACGCTTCCAAGCAAGAGATTCCGGTGAAGGAAGCAACTGAGATCGTCGCCATCGCGGGCGACGCTCGCTGGCACCAACAAGAAGGGAAGGCGGGACGTACAGGAAATCCCATGGCTCATGCTGCGCTTAGAGCCATCAGTATGGTGGCGCAGAAACTGGTGAGAGCCGAGGAACGACCGAGATCGGAACCGCAGATCATGGAATACGAAACCTTCCAGGACAAACCTCTGCTCGGCGATGAGCAGATCGTATATGATGCCGACCACCCTTCCCCAGATGGGTACTTGTGCCATGAGCTTGAACTATACATGACTCATGAGCCGTGTATAATGTGCGCTATGGCCATCCTGCATTCTCGGATGGGCAGGATCGTCTTTCGTCATCGTATGCCCTTGACAGGCGGCATGTGCGCCGAGGATCGAGGCTACGATGCCTGCGAAGCTTCCGGGCTTTGTGAGAAGGGCGACTGTGGTGGAGGTCAAGGTTTGGGTCTGTTCTACCGCAAAGAGCTGAACTGGAGTCTGTTAGGATGGGAGTGGGAATCGAATGACGCTGAGAATGTGTTGGTCGATGCTCACTTGCATGCGTAAGCATTTTACAGTAATCGTGGTAAAGAAGCATCATGTTTGGCTTTGAGGCAAGCAGAGGAATTAGGTAATCCCCTTGTCAACATTGGCGTTACTGGAGAGATAACGGAAGCATTTGCATGGAAGCACGAAGAGCACTGAGAGAAGAACCATATGATACCCGACGACACCCAAAACACTGATAGCATATTTCCTTCCTTCACGGCGAGAACACAGAGAGAGCGGCATAAACACGCTATTCCCTTCGCCACGGAATTCCACATGTTCCACGGGTATCTCACTGTCGCAGGCAACGCCTTACACCTTTCTCATGTTGAGTAGAGGATACTAGGTAGTCATTGTACATTTTTGGACCAGGACCCCATAGTACACGTGTAGCATAGCATAGCACGATTTGAGGGATACCATTGATACGCTCCTGTGTGTTTCATCATTAAATAAGTGTCTATGGTGTTGATATTCATCGCCTATCACTACGATAGCTGTTCGAGGTCAAAGAAAATGGCTGACAATAGGTACTAAGGTGGGTGTAGGGGTATGGGGGGTATAGCACTGCAAGCTCATATTTGACCAGTAATATTCATCCGATAACACTTGGTGTGGAGCTGGTTTGGTGTTGATAGCGCCAAACGGTTACAGGAAGCATCGAACTATCTAATCCCTGTAACAACTCAGTGTGGGCTGCTTTGATAGCACTCCCCCTCCCCCAGGCCCGCCCTACCTCTATTTGTTCACGTCGCAAAAAAAGTCTCGACGGGAACGGAAGCCACCTTTGACGTGTGGTGAGGTGTCAGTAGTCCGCCTTGAATGAAAATGACACTCCTTTGACTTTTTCGACACCGCTTTTCAAGCACCTTTACATCCACGGCAACCCGTAGCATCATCGTCACCTGCGACAAAGCCGCGTGTTCGAGACAAGTATCAAGCCATATTCTGCGGTCGGGCTGCTGCAGGCTGCTATGGACAAGTGATACCTCATCAGAATTGAAAAGTAATATATTGTCGCTACTCACCATGCCGGTCAACAGTACGAGGAAAGGCCAGGCGTCGAAACCACCTCCGGAACCTACCAAACCACCCGCAGCCAAGACGAGCAGAAAACGCAAGATGGACGCTGGTGCGCAGAAATACTACGCCGTCAGAGCCGGCAACAATCCGGGCGTATATCTGACTTGGCCCGAATGCCAGGAGCAGACCGCAGGATTCAAAGGGGCTTCATGTGCGCGAGTACACCACCCAGTACATGCCAGCTCAAGCTAACAGTGCACTTACAGACAAGTCCTTCCTAAGTCGAGAAGAGGCCGAGGCATTCGTCGCCGGCAAGAAGACAGCATCTACGACCCCGGGCGAGGAGAAATACTATGCGGTAGCCATCGGTAGGGAACCGGGCGTCTATACCGACTGGGATACGGCGTCACTCGCAATCAAGGGATGGAAAGGCCCAAAATTTAAGAGGTTCGATACACGTGCGGATGCCGAGAACTATATTCGAGCACATGGAGATGCAGCTGCCCAGGCAACACTCGGCGAAAGCACGAGCGAACCCCCCTCAAAGAAAGCCAAGAAAACCTCAACCGCCGAAGGTCTCACAGTCGCAGACGACCCGGACGTCATACATGTATATACGGATGGCAGCAGCCTTTCGAATGGCCGCGCCGGAGCTGTTGCGGGGGTTGGCGTCTGGTTTGGGGAAGGCGATAAAAGGTTAGTATGGAGTTCTATACAAAAGATAACGTATTGACACAGTGCTGTAGGAATGTTTCGGAGCGTCTACTGGGCGAACCCCAGACGAATCAGCGAGCTGAGTTGACAGCTGTTCTTCGTGCCCTAGAGAGGGTGCCACTCGACCAGAAAATACGCATATTCTCCGACAGCAAGTACGCGATTAGCTGTGTGGATGAATGGTCCATAAATTGGCAGAAGAATAACTGGATGACCGCGACCGGTCCTGTAAAAAATAGAGATATAATCGAGGCCATCTTGGCAAAGATTCAAGAGCGCATCAAAGCGGGCGGAACGAAACCGCTGTGGAAGTGGGTGAAGGGCCACTCGGATACCGCTGGGAACATAGCGGCAGACGAACTCGCTGTCCGAGGCGCGAAGCGAAAGACGTGAATACCCCAGCTTCAAAGATGATTCGCATACGAGACTATTGCGTGCCAATATACACGACGGACTACGCGTTGATAGGTTTATGATGTTTGTGCCGGGTAGTGCTGAATGATACCTCCTAGGGCTTGCGGTGACTTCCTCCCCTTTCTATTTGGCTCTTTCGGTCGCATATGCTGGGCATTGGGTCTGGAGCAAATAACACCCGCATCGGTACACGGCTCATCAAAGTCGGTGGCGTACGAAGTGCTACATTTGCAGCAATCAGCTTAGTTTGACTGGCCCCCTTTAAAGTATACGCGGCTTACAATGATACTCTATCACTCGTCAACTACTACCCCTTGTTCTATGAGTGCCCGTATAGACAATTCAGAAAAATAGTTTGATGCCCAATCTTACACATGTTGTGTTACTTTGACTACCTACATAAGCTAAAGCACTGTGAGCTCGGCCGTAGCATTTAACGCGCCTCTATCCTAAAGCCAATGCGTTTGTAACTGTGATAGGTATAATGTCGTAGACCGAACGAACCTCCCCACCAATCACTAATCAGATTCGGGGTTGTAATTGATTACTTGCCTGACCTATCTCTACATTAAATGCAATTCAAATTGTGTAACTTGGAGTTTTCAAAGTTATCAACTTCTCTGATCAGATTCGGCGTATCAAGGCTGGAATTCTCCGACTTCATTGGATGTGTAACAAGGAACCGGCACGCCAAGGCCGGCCATCGAGCTTAGGGTTAGTTAGCGGAGCTTGAGAGCGTCCACTTCTTGCCTTCCATCAGTCCATCAGACTATCCTCCTTCCTTGCTTCATGCGCCGATCAGCAATTCAACCTACCACATACTCACACATCTCGCATCAGGCATAACTTGCATTACATAGGTATATAACCTACCTCTTACTGCACGTAATCAACTTGGTTATTATCTGTCTGCGGTGACTGGTGCCTCCTGATCCGAGCCAATACCTCACTCAGTTCTTCCATCGTCTACTGTGACGATCCAAAGAAATCCGTAAGGATAAGGAGTATCCTACTGTATTGGAGAGACATTGAAGGGTCACGCTTCCGAGCTGGTCCTACAGTGCTTGGTGCTACGAGTATCCACCACCTCACTCCGTCGCAATAGGTGATCAAAGTGGCAGGCATAGCGGCGTCCATTGCATTTTTATCTCAGCCAAATGATTCAATAACACTTATCTCCCCGGCATACTATTGCTTACCTGCCTTGCGTACGTGCAAGGACGATTCGGGCGTTACTTGAGATTTGACCCGAGGTCGAAAACTCTAGTAAAGATGCCTACTCTCGCGCTCACGAATTTCAACATCGTCGTCGGCGTGCTAGGAGGATGGATTTCGCTTTTCGGTCTCGTGAGTTATCTACTGAAAGAAAATTTCTACATGTCCGAGGCCCGTAAGTACTGCTGTTTTTCCGATTCCCTCTTCCACTCTTCATATATCTATATCCCTATTTAGCTAGTGTCATATTCTACTCAAGTACGCCACGTACGTAAAACTGACGGCCGACTTAGTCATATCCCTTGTGGCCGGTGTTGCCTTCTCACCCCACGCTGCCAATTTTGTCCGACCTCTGGATTATGCAGGTTCGGAAGAAAACTTAAATGCGATTGTAAGTAAGCCTGGTAGATTTATTCATCCTCACCCCCTAGATGACCATCGTATCGGGAATGATTGGTTTACTCACCTTACAATTCACTTTATACGTCTCAGAGTATATGGGTTTCTACAATTCATATTGCTGATGCTAACTCTACCCACCGCAGACTTTGTATTTCACTCGCCTGGTTCTTGGAGTGCAACTTGTCCTTGCCGGAGTCCAGCTACCGAGTCGCTACCTAAAGACAAAATGGAAGCCATTGGCCATACTCTTGGGGCCGATAATGACGGCGATGTGGCTGGCAACCAGCTTGCTCGTTTGGGGCTTGGTACCTGACCTACCGTTCCTCCACGCGCTTGTGGTTGGGGCCTGTGTTACGCCTACCGACCCGGTGTTATCGAATGTCATCGTGAAAGGAAGATTTGCTGACCACAACATCCCCAAGGACCTTCAAAAGATTATCATCGCGGAATCCGGCGCCAATGACGGCCTCGGCTATCCCTTCTTGTTCCTGGCTCTATATCTCATCAAATACATCGGCGACGGTGGCGCTAGTGAGTCGGGAGGTGCTGGTCTCGCCATAGGCCTTTGGTTCGGTGAGACGTGGGGATATACCATTATCCTAAGTGTGTTATACGGCGCCGTCGTCGGCTGGATGGCCAAGGAGTTACTCCATTTTTGCGAAGAGCGCAAGTTCGTCGACCGCGAGAGCTTTCTTGTTTTCGCATTCTCGCTTGCCCTCTTCATTACCGGTACCTGTGGCATGATCGGGAGCGATGATATCCTAGCATGCTTCATTGCCGGAAATGTCTTCACTTGGGATGACTGGTTCCGCCTTGAAACACTCGATGAGGTTCGTGTAGCAGATGCTTGTTTCATGCTTTAAGAAATTGTTTACTGATTATAGTCTAGTACGATTTAACTAAAACTTCTTAGAAGACTTGTATGATGTGGGCATCTCGCACTAACCTTATTGTCTTTCTCTAGTTCGCTCCAGCCAACCATCGATATGCTTCTTAATGTAACCATCTTCATGTGGTACGGCGTTGTGTGCCCAGTAAGTATACCTTTGGCTCCTTGTCAAGTCATTTTATACTTGAAATGTTTCAATATTTCATCTTACGGTCAGAGCCTCGTCACGAGGGAGCTTAGATGATCATACAACTTCTTTCTGAGACTCAACATAATTCTAACATAGAAAATTAGTGGCACAGCTTCGTCGCGAATGGAATCATCCCAATATACCGATTGATTGTCTTGGGAATCTTGATACTCCTACTTAGACGTCTTCCGTTTGTCCTAGCAGTCTATAAGAAAATTCCACAGATAGACGGTTTCCGACAGGCTATTTTCATGGGTTTCTTCGGACCAATTGGCTGTTCAGCTATCTTCTATCTGTACGTGACGCTGGAATTCATCGTTACGCTGAATCCCAACGATGGAGATGAGCCAAGATCGGACGTGGCGAATCTCCAGGAAGATGTGTTGGTTCTGGTCTGGTTCATGGTAGTTTGTAGCGTTGTAAGCGACCCTCTCAGTCCGTCATATTACTGGTTCTCAACTGATACCTTGAAAGGTTGTTCACGGGCTTAGTATTCCACTGGGCAAATTCGGATTCTATCTACCCCGTACCATATCGAGATCGAGATCTTCACCAAACATGCTCATATCCGCCCAGTTGAGTGGCCGATCGTTGCCACTTACTCGCTCAAGGGAAAACACAGGGGTCAATACTCCCACCGAGTCGCGGTCCGCGTCTCGCTCCGTATCTGCTCGACCCGTTTTTAGAATTGGTGGCTCTATCATCCCCGAGCCCCCGACGACTCAACCTCCCACCCCGGGCTTGTCAAGCGCCAATGAGGTGACTGGGCCCGGCGACAATTCCAACGCGAACCTCAGATCTCCAGACAAAGAACTCCAGTCGCCGAACCTACCTAACCGCACGATTCGCTTCCCCGATGAAGCAGAGACAGATGGCAAAGTAGGCCAGGAGCCTGAAAGACAAGACGCTACTGAATCGTGATCGATTTGTCATTCTACGCTAGATGGATACCTTGGCAACCCTCTTTCATCTAGCACGTAAGCTACTTTGGCGAACCTCGAAGTTGATACTCAGAAGGTGGCAGTGTTCATTTGGGGGTGTGTTGTCTACAGTGGGAACAATAAGCAAGGTGGCATTTGGGTGGAATTTAGGTGGAATTCTCCAGGTCACGAAAGTGATTCTAACCAAGTTGCGAAGTCTAGAGTTGTCACGGGGCATGTGACAGTTCAGAGCTTCCATCTTGGTGGTTTTTGGATTTGTAGATATCTTGATGATTTAATAAGAATGGCGCCAGAGCACCGTCGCGCCGAGATCTATCAAGCTGAGATTTCAGGGTCCAAGACAGAATCTGGTTACTGCTCTCCATTCGTTTATTTCGGACTCCCGGTGATGTCAACTACAACATCAGACGGACGTCCGGGCTTGACAGTTACAGTAATCATATTCGGCTTACTCAAGGTAAACTGCCCGAATCGGCTTCAATGCACACGCTATCAGCTGACGAGCCTCGATCTGCCAGAGGCGACCATCCCCACGGGACAATTGGGCGCCTTGGCTTATAGCTTGGCCCAGCCTCGTCAGCATTAGACCCTGGATCTACACGGGGGTCTGAGGTATGCAGTTTGGCAGTTTGGACAATTTGGTCATATCTCAGCCCTGAATGACGGCGACCGAACGTCGACCGTCGACCGAGCATCTTGCAGGACCGGTACCCCCGCGTATATTCCGTCTGGATTCTGGGTCCTTTTATCTGGACCTTTCGAATGAACACTCCCACACCTCCCAAGATGTTTAATTCAAGACATCCTTCACGGCTTCCATTGCGTTTCTCGAGCATGTGCTGATCTTTAAACCGCCCACCTCGACCGTAGGCTCATACGACGGATGTGGGATGTGTAAGAAGCTGCATTTGCCTAAATGAAGAAAACCCCGGCCAGAATAGTCTCGCGTTATCTAAATAACCGACATGATCACCTACGTATATTGATACCTGCATCGTATACCTAGCAGGTGGATACCGCATGCGGTACTGCATATAAAGTAAATAGGTATTTATCAAATAGGACGTGGAGTTATGTCGGTTATCCCATCGTTTTATGTTTGTCCGGTGGCTCGGCGCAGCAAGTGCGGCAAGAAATGCGCACGAAGGGTGTAGACAAGATATGCGTAAGGAGGTTTGTAGAAGCAGGTCTAGAAAGAAAAAAAGGGACGGGAGTAACCCACTCTGTTGTGCTCTGACCCCGTTCTAGAGACATTCTAGTGACGGCAGAGAAGGTGCTTATACCACTGCAACTGCAACCCTCCACCATTTTCCATTTTTTGCTTCATAGTAGGTTCGTAGGTTTCGTAGGGCGGGACACAGACGGGGAGGGGTTCTGCTATCGGGGATGTTGCTCACAGGTGGGTGCGGGTTGGACAGCTGCGGTTGGCGGAAAACGCAAGACCACGTATGCGCAGAAGCGGGCTCGCGGGAACCGCTTACTTCGATAAAGGACCCGTTCCTGGTATGTCAGCGGTAGAAGACGACTGGAGCAGCGACCTTCCGGAGCGAGCATGGCAAATGCACAGCTTCTGGGCTGGGCCGCTCACGACGCGCGCGTGGGTCACCCATCCATCAGGGAAAAAAAATCACCAGCGCATACATAATTCATAGGCGGACGCGAACTTTTAGGACCCTGATGAACTAGTAGGTTTTTTTCGTCTTATCTCTACCTAGCCTAGTAGAAAACAAGAGTTGTTACCAAGGTTAGGGCGGGTTACAATTAAGAATCAGGATTACGGATGGTGTAATATTTGTCTCGAAATGTCCTTCGTATTACGCAGATTTAAGATTACAGTAAATATAGTCTCAGAGTTCTGACTAAGAAGAAATCATCATGAAAAATAAAAGGAATTATGATACCCAGGCGTTCGAGAGATAGGATTTGTCGACGTAAGTGGACAGGACGGTACTCGAGGTATGGTAGGACCGGTGGGATAAGATGGGCTTGGCCGAAAGATACAACAAAACATGTACAAAGGAGGCAAGCGGTGTATCGGGCTTACCAGAGGTACTGCTGGTTCAGACTCCTTCTGCAGCCACTGACTGCTTGGGATCTTGGGATCTTATTGTGCTACGACCGAAGTGATGGTCAGCATGGATGACCCGATGACCGGCGATAGTCAGGGAGTGAAGTTCAGGAACCCCGAAGTTCTAATAGCAGTCGTTTTCTTCGTCAGGATCGAAAGTGTGGGAGAAACCATGTTAGCAGCGCTGCCATGTAGAATCGTAGAAGCAGACACACGCAGACGTAGAGGGCGCACCGCCAAGATAAGGATGCAAGGAGTTGAATTCTGGATGGATTAGGGTAGGTAGACATTAATTAGGTATCATCGATTAGGTATTCTATAGGTAGATATCAATACCAAGTTCCAGGCTGTCTTTTGTATAATCGCTGGGATACTAACACCAGTCATACCCCTTCGCCAGAGGTGTGTGTGGGATTACTACAAGCCAAGTGCTAAGATACTAACACTTTTTCTATGGGAAGAGGATAGTAACTTGCAGAATGGCGAAATATGAAAAAGATGGGACAAAAACCCCGGTTATTAAGACCGCAGCAGGTTTACCAGGGGCGGCTAGTCGGCTACCGCACAAGATTTTAGTGCTAATTAGTGTGCTAATTAGTACGGCTCAGCGCTCACAGGTCCAAGGTTAACGACCCACACAGACCATTGTGACCACCAGAAACGCTCAGGGTTCTTCCATCTTGGACAAATAGAACGTTCCTGTCTAATTCACTTCCTTCTCCCATCCCCAGCTTTCTGGCAGGCTGACCGCGATTCTGGACAACCCGTCCACGTCGTCCCCGGTTGACATATTGACAGCGAAACCGAGTGAAGGACCCCCTCCTTCATATCCTTCTATCGTCTTCATTAGCAAGACCTTGCCCAATTGGTCCTGTCAGATCCGAACCCCGATAACGGGAATCGTATCGTGTGCGTGTGGTTGTACGCTGAACGTGAAGCAAACACAACTTACTCTCGACTTACCGCGACTTTTCACCGAATCTCCCTCCCTAATAATTAACCACATATCTGTCGCATCTTCGGTACGCCGCTCCGAGTCACGATTTACGCATCATTCGAGTCCTGCATTCAATTGGAATTGGTCATCTATCCGTTCGCTGCGCAATTGATGTTGGAAGTTGATTGAGGACCCGGACTGCCAACCTCTTCAATTTGCAGCACACTATCCACCAGATTACGGTAGAAAACCCGAAATGTTGATTTAACCTGTACAGAATAGCTACATTTTTTGTTCCTAGAGACCTGTCGTTGCTGCTTACGTGGGCGAATTTATCTGATCGAGATTGCGTCGAATACCGATTGATAACTTTCGAAACCCACAATACACGACAGCCAACCATCGTCGCTGAGGTGACGACTATATCCTACCATGGCGGACCCTAATCCCTCGGTGTTCTTCAGGAACACGTTCGGCCCCGATGCGAATATGTCTTTCGAGTTCAACAACGAATTTGAGCTTAACGACGTAGACGATGTCCAGAACACCGTACCAAATTCGATTCAGAATCCCACATACGCACCCTTCTCCTTCGGTGGCTTTATGAATTATAAATGGCCTCACACGCCTGTGGTCGGTGGCTCGAAGCAATTTCCTCCTGGTTCTGGTCCTGCTACGCAACCTCAACCAAACGGAATGCCATCAGGCTATCCTTCTGCGCTCACTTCTCATTGTGGCTCTTCCTCGTCCGCTTCCTCCTCCCGAGTTAGTGGCATTTCTAACTCACCGAAAACTACTCCGTCGTCCACGGACGTAGTGATGGGAGAGGATGCTTTCGCTCCCAGTGCCTTTGAAAATGATATGAAGCATAACGACTCGAATTTCATGTATGACACCATGGACCCCACCAATCTGGATATGCACAATTTTTTCGATATCGAGGGTGCTTCGGGAAATGCCCCAGACACGGGCACGATCACGTCTAGAGGACCAGCTTTCAAGAAAATCAAAGGCAGCCCCAAGATGCAATCGGTTTGTACCCTACTCACGCCTGTATATTTTGGTTTACAATGACTGACTGACAGCAGCACTCACGCAAAATATCAATGAATGGAATGAAGACGAGCGACTCCCGAGAAACCTCGCCAGCGTCAAATATGGTAATCAGCCAAGAAGCCTCACCAGCAGCAGCGTTCTATCATGCATCCACTCCCGAGAACCATTTTAACGAAGACCTTCGAAATGGTAACGTGTGGTCTCCTAGCGTGGGTATCCAGAACAACGGTTTGGCGCCGCACATCGGGCAAGATCCGTTGGGGCACGATCATCCGTCATTTCCTCCGCAGATGATATTAAATCAAGCTCCTCCGCGGCCGCGACCGAGATTAGTGGTTCACACAACGCCGATGAAGTCTCGAGTAGAGACCCAAATCCCTATCAAACTTACCATGCATCACCTACCGCCGGGCATTAAAACGCTTCATCTGCCGACGCACACCATTGCGAAGCATAAACTACTAGCAAAACCTGATTCACCAGAGCGGTCTCCCGAAATGCTCGAGCTATACACGATGCTGGTTTGCACGAGCGCTATGATGGACCCGGAGAAAAGACAGCGTGCATTCCAGCGAGCTGCAGCGGCCCCTCTGGATCGACAGGACGACGATATCGATGATGAAGATCGCAAGCCCCAGAACGGCGGCGAAGTACGTATTTGTGATGGCTGTATAGGTCGTGAGCGTAAGCGCGCCGCTCGCAAGAAAAATAGAAAGCCGGAGGAAGAGGAAATGTGGAACTTATACGAGCACGAGCGTGCTATTGTCTTCAATACCAACGAAGTAAAGGAATGGCAAGCCGTCACTCCTGGTATGGCCGATCCGATTCAAGCTCGCCCACGTGATGTCGCGGTTCCGGACGATACTGTCACAGTGGATGTACCAATGCGTATCGCTTGCTACTGCCGTCACCACCAGGAGAAAATGGGATTTCAGGTTATCTTCACCATAAAAGACTACCAGGACAACCTTATCGCCCAGAAAGAATCGTCTTCTATCATGATTACCGACGATCATAAGACACATGTTCCAGTGACTACTCCCGCCTCCAACGCTTCCGGACCAGCGACAGGGGCAATGCCGCCGAATATGACGAACGACGTCAAACCCATGGATGGTCCTATGTCATTCCATCCGTCTCATTCGGCGTCTGACCTTCAAGGGTTGGTGCAAAATGGTGCCTACTCGTTTCCTCCCGCCCCTGTTAGCAACAACCTTCCCCAGGGTGCGGCCGTCACGGTGGCGCCCCGTAATTCATCTAGGCAAGGATCTCCAGCTAGTCCTCCTGCTATTTCATCCAAAAAGAGAAGGGCGAGCGGCACTGTTAAGGTGCCTAGCCGTCTGACGATGACAAAACTTGATACCAGGCTAGAGAAAAGTCAATCGCCGTCGATGCCCTCGGTGGCTCAGAACGAATCAGCTATGACATCAGGAGCTACTTCGCCATTCTCGCCGCTTATGGGAACTCACTCAATGGGACCAGACCCCTTATTTCCTCATGGACAGCAGCCAAACCTCAACATGGGACAGCATTTCCAGGCGGGACCTCTTACCCCTAACAGTACTGCCGAACAGCTGATTCTATCTTCGAATGTCCATTCAAGGAACAGAAATATGAGCTTTGACGCCATGCAGATGTTTTCCGCACCAGCCTCTGCTCACGCCAGCCGTGCTCCGAGCCCAAGTCGCCTAAGAAATGACGTTCAGTCTATGCAACATGCATCAATGGGTCAAAATCTGTTCAACAACGTTGCAGCGGCACTCAATTCGAACAGGGCCCCGCAGCCGATGATCTACAAGATCATTCCAGGTGAGGGACCCAAGTCAGGTGGTATCGAAGTGACCATTCTCGGCAGCGGTTTTACAAATGCTGGGCTCGAGGTCTGGTTCGGGGAGCAAAGGGCGGCCACTACGACTTACTGGGGCGAAACGTCTTTGGTCTGCCTCCTCCCTCCTTGTCCTGTTGCAGGAGTTGTCATGGTATCGATCAGACATCCGCGCGTCGCACCTCAGCAGCAATTTAGTGGTAACCAGCAACCGCTTTTCAGATATGTCGATGATGACGAGACTCGCCTGATAAGAACGGCACTCACTGTGTTAGGTCTGAAAATGAACGAAAAAGTGACAGACCTCACAGGCTTCGCGAGAGAAGTCATTAGCAATCCGGGTCGTAGTTCATGGGGTCCTTCATTTGGCGGAAACCAAGCCCCTAATGGCAGCTATGGAAACCGCGAACACGAGCTCTCCGAGTCCGTAGAAACAGATCTTCTTCGAATTCTCAAACTCATTGATATGGACAAGAGCCCGAACAAGGCGAGAATCGACCTTCAGAGGTCAAGCGGACAGACTATGCTTCATTTAGCTTGCTCTCTCGGACTCAGCCGGGTTGTAACTGGTCTTCTCATACGTGGTGCTAACGTAGGCATTCGAGATAAGAGTGGCTTCACGCCTTTGCATATGGCGGCCATGAATGACCAACCGGAAATCGTACAGCACCTTATCACGAGAGGAGCGGATCCCAACATGCGAACTCTTTCAGGCCTAATTCCTGCCGACGTTGCTCAATCCATGGAGGTGCTTCGAGTTCTCCGACGGGTTGAGAACCACTCCAGATCCCGAAGCAGTGGCTCAGTCCCTGGCTCTATTTCTAGCAGGCCTGCCAGTTCCAGCTCTCTTTATTCCATGTGGGGGCAGACTCCGATGACTCCAACCCGCCGTGAGGAGTTGACATCGGATGGCTCATCTTCAGTGGAGGATAGCGACGATAGCGAGGACGATTCATCCGATGCAGCTGATAGTGCCGGGAAGAACAGCGACTGGTTGAGTATGAGACGACCAGACTTCTTACCTACTCAACATCGCCGAGACATGGCGCCGCGCCAACCGACCAATGAGGATGATAGGCCTCCATCACCGGGTCAATCCGTGGCAGCTCTCCGAGAACAATTCGCAACCCAGTGGCAGCAGTGGCAGCAGTCGATGGCGATGCATTTCCAGAACCTCCCTCAATTTCAAATGCCGCACATGCAAATGCCACAGATGCCAGCCTTGCCTATGATGCCTATGCTTCCGGACTACCAGGCTTATCTGCCTTATTCTGCTCCTGTCATGCAGCGAATTAGCTCGTTTGTCCCAAATATCCGCGGCCAACGCCCTGGCTCAGCTGATGAACAGTCACCGCGGGACGCCGATAACAAGTGGTGGGATCGTTCCTTCTTCAGCGCTAAGGAATCTCCGCCCGCGTACGAAGATATTTTCCCTCAGAGGGGTCTCGATATCAAACAACAGTCATTGGCGACCGCAGTGGTGGAGTCTGCAGCAGATGAGAAATGTGCGATCCGATTTGATCAACAAATCACGACAGAAGTGTCAGAATCATCCCAATCGCAGTCGCAAGAAGTCCCCGCACTCCTCGAGATCGGACGTAAGTCCAACATTACCAAGGAACAGCAAGAGCATCTTCAGCGAGCCCATGCTCAAAGGCTCAAGACCGGTAGCAGTGACAAGATGCTCTGGTTTGTCTGGGTAAGCAACCATCGATCACTTTTTAGACAGCATTGATACTAATTGCACATAGATTCCTATCCTGATCTTGATACTTGGCGCCATGCTATTCAATGGCGCTCCCTCTTTATTATCTACCGTTGCCGATTTCTATGGGCACTGCACCGTATTCGTGGCAGATATGCGCACAGCTGCTACTCTTACCATGGCAGCCTGATCTCTGTTTCTTTACGTCGTTTTATATATAGGTGCATTATTATTCTCTGCAAAGCGTTTGATTCTAGTCATGTGGATAAACTTGTAGGGAGTCTAAAGCGTCCTGGCTTGGGTATTGGTCAATGATGATTACTTGTAGGGGAGAAGATATTTAGCGAAGCTTGCCGTACTACATACAGATTTCACACTCGTGTTATATTTTACGTTCTACTTTAGAGTACCTTACATATGCTGTCCCAACTTGGTTCATGCTAGACGCATTGTCTTCGGGATATGACCGCTGGCTGAGCTGGGACGGTCGCGGTGGGGCGAATATTATTACAATCGTCAAGCTTGATTTTTATGCTTTGATGGCGAATCTTAATGCCCTTAACAATGGTGTATCAACCTGATATGAATCTTCTTTCTCCTAATTCCTCCCCCTATTCCTTTTTCCAAATGACTAATCCTACAAGATGACACCTCTTACATAAGTTGACTTTGCTAACGCCGGTAGAGCGCGATCTAGTTACAAGTTACGTAGGAAATCGATTAGATTCGCGCCTCGTCAATTGAGCTGGAGCCTAGGGGGAATGCATGCGTCTGCCGCGTTTCGCTCCGCATCTTCCCCTGTCCGCAGTTCAGAACCCGAGGGTGCAGGCATACACGGATGAAGGAATCACGGAGGAACACATTAGAAGCTGAATAGTTGGTAAGGTAAGGCAAGGCAGAGGTAAGGCGGTAAGCGCGTCAGCGACGGCTGGATTGGCTAGCTTGCCTTCGTAAAATCCCCCATATACAGCAAAATGAGGTGGTAGGAGGTTAGATAGGTCAGATGACTGCGCCGTTAGTGAACGACGCGGCCCGAAGGACCAAAGTGTGGTAGATTCGGGGGCGATGAGCGGGAAATAAGCGGCGCTATAATATTTACAAGCGAACTTCGTGGAGGAAAAGTAGTGGGTAGAAAAGTTGGAAGGTATCGCGGTGGAGGACGGGCCGGCCGAGTCCGAGATGTTCGTTCCTCGGAATCGAGACAGGGGGTTGTCCACGCTTTTGTAGGAGTGGAAGGGGATACTTGAATAATTGAATGAATTATTCTATTTTAGAGATATCGAGTATTAGATGGGAGATTATAGTTTAGATTCTTAGGACCAATCTCGCGCAGTTATTGTTGAATGTACATTGTCTGTAATCAAGGCGTAGTGTAGACGGTGTCATTATGGGATTGAGACATCGCCCGCCAAATTCGTAACGCAGTCAAGCAACCTCGCAAAGAGATGACCTCTGCCATGGCGTCGCGGGCCGGGCCCTTCCTAGATCCTCAGCTCCGTCTTCCCAAACGCTCTTATGTCCCCGTCGAGCTGCTCCTCGACCCAGACGGGCCACTGCGATAGCATAGGTTAGTAGAATATCTTTGAATAGAACATGCGAGACCTGAAACTTGGCTCGCTGGAGTAAACATATATCAAGGATCTTTATTGCCCTCGTGACAAGAAAAAAAGGGTTCACATACCCCATTGTACCCCTGGTGCGTGGCATCGACCTGGCGGTTCAGATGCCGCAGCCAGCGCACCATACCTAGAGCCATGCTAGCATCGCCATCCCCGGAAGGATTGTCGGGCCTGCGCGCGCGCACCCGGAACTCCATCTCCGTCACAGGTGCCATCACCTGCTTCAGCGCGATCCAGTGCGACGCCAGCAGCGTGCAGGTCGGGCGGCCCGCGTCGATCAGCAGCGCGAAGTCGGCGTGCGGGAGCGCCATCCACCATCCGTAGTGCTTCGATAGGGTTCTATAGGCTTTGTGGGTAGGGTTAACGTTTGGTACAGGTGTTAGGCGTTAGAAACAAGGAGAAGAATGTTCCAGAGTAGAAGAGTGTGCTTGGTGATCATATTGATCCCCGGATACGGAACTGGGGGGCCGCAGAGGAAGGGCGCAGTGGAATAGGTACGTAGAGGAATGAGAGAAGTAAGTTACCCTTGAACGAGTCGGTGTAGAGGGCCTCGGCCATCTCGAGCAGCAACCTCTGGTATTCGATCTCAACCGAATGCCTACACAGAGGCTGGAGGTTGCGGATGCTGACAACGGCCATGTCGACCCAATCGCGCCGCACCAGGGGCAGCGCATCCATATGCGGCTTCAGGATCGTCGATGTGTCCAGGTGGCTTAGGTTGCTGAAGAGGAACTTGACGCCCTTGTAGTGCATCTGCAACGACACTAGCACGATCCCCCGGATGAACGTCATGTACTCGGCCATGCCGTCATCTAGGACGATAGACTGGAACGTAAGCGCAAAGCAGGTCGCCACTATTAGTAAGGCATTTTGGATTAGCCAGTAGCAGAATCATAGGGTGAGTTGAGAGGCCTAAGTGAACCCTTTTCAGTCTTCAAGTTATGGTCAGGAGAGAGAACGTACTAAGTGCGTTGCCTTCTTCGAACGTATCCATCCTCGGGGCGTCGCTGAGACTCCTCTTAATAGCATTGATCGCCTTCAGACGATGCGTCATCGCGAATGTGACAAGGCTAGGATCTTGCGTCATGAGATCGGAAGCAGCGAGTCCAAGCACGGCGTGCATAAGATATTCATACTACCGGTGGAATCATCAGTATCATCCGCTCCATGGCTACTAACGTTGTTTCGAGCCATTACGTACCGTCTGGGATAGGCACGGAACTTCATGAGTCCAGATCGTCTCGTTTCCTAGCGGGTGATGCGGGAAGCAGGTCAAGAGGAAATGTTGGAAGAAGCGCATGTCCTGGAGGCTGAAGAGAGGGACTTGGTGTCGCGGCTGGTCTCGCCCGTCAGTGGCACTTTCATCAACGACCATGTGAATACCTACTTGATGGACGACTTGAGGAACAGCTGGATATTCACATCTCAATCCCGTCTTCGCACAGTGGCCACAGGCAGGTCGGGTTTCTTGGCACTAAGTATCTCATCGTCAGCATCCAACAATCCATTCCCGGCTAGCTCAAAGCATTGACTGGGAGGTCGGTACCTTAATGCGACGTCTCTTGCAATTATAACATCCTCTTCGACTTTTGGTATGACCTCGCCGCTCCTGCCTTTGTCTCTGAGCCGCATTTCTGCTAGTAGTAGGCTCCGGCTGCGAAGTGCTGATTATAGCCAGCTCATTGTTCACGGCTGGAGCAGAACTAGAAGCACTGTCGGTAGCTACGTGGCTGCCTAAAACGTCATGTTGAAGGGCAGTTGGAAAATCGAAGTTGTCCCCGCTCTCCAAGCTCATCCTCGGGAGGATCATACGATGAGTCGCGTCCGACGAATCCATATCCTTCTCCGCGTTCCAAACGGCTGGGTCAAAAAATTCATTGAAGAAGCATCCGCAGAACGTGGATCGTGAAATCACGAGCGAACCCAGGATATCTTCGGCCCAGCATTGTTCCCCTGAAGCTGAAATTCTGGTACGGCTTTTAGGTAATTGATCTGCAGCAAGGGGGGGGGACCGGCCTCAGCTCAGGCGTTCGTGAGCCTGTCCAATCACGTCGAGGCTGGGTCATGGCGAAGCGAAAGTCGGTGACGAGTCAATTCAGGATCTGAATAACGACACTTGATTGGCTGCTCTTATTATCTTCATAATTATATCCAAGTTTATGTTGTGTAACTTTACGATATGCTTCATGATGGTGTGATACTGTGTGAGCTATATGCAGGGTTTAAGATTTTTCTTTTTTCTTATTTCTTCAACACATCGACCCTGCGCTCGTGACACTCCGGGATGCTACTGCTATTATAAGAGTCAATCGATGATGGTAGTTAGACACCGATCTCTCCCAATGACCTTTTTGTATAACTGACATCGTGGCGGAAGTTGCCTCAATCCTGCCCTTTGCACAGGATGAAATACCTAATGGTCTGGGTCGACAGGAACTATAGGAAGATCGCCTAATTCCAGGGTGTTGTTGCTTGTTTCTGACTTCATATGCCAGGTTCTCTTCGACGAACACGAACATCGATATCCCCGACCATGCCATATCAGCCGAGTCTCACGCACTGTAGCTCAATATATCTTCCTTCTGAAGGGTCTAGGCTCTCTTATTGATCTGCTCTCTGCCATAACCACGAGACAGATATGTGTTCTTATACTGAAATCTCCGTGAGGACGATTGACTTGAAGCGTCATTGGATCTACGTTTGATGAAGCCTGCTTGTTGTGCGAGCTGCTGTAATCGTAACGATTGAATTACGATATACCTGCGCCATCATGGAATCTCTATATTTGTCCTCGCCCGAGCCTTGGCTGACAAAATACAAGCCCGCTCAGAGGCAGTCTAGTCTAATAGCTCTGGTGACTTTTGCAGCGTTCCGAATAGTCTCCGGTTGGTCACTTTCGCAAATTCCGCATTTGTAGTCAACGATGTTTGCTCTTATTAGCTTCATCGATTGTCCAGCAGTAGTTAGCTGAACATTACACACTTTCCAACCAAGTTTCCAAGAATCTTAGGTAATTTTTGACATCAAGGAATGGTACCTTTATATCTTCAGGGACACAGTACTCATGATGAAGCCTGGAGAAAGTTTATGCAGCCAATCCTTAGCCTAGCTGGTATACGAATTCAGCTCTGCTAAAGTATACTTCCCGAAATATGGAGGCTAGGTTACTTGATTAGAAGCACAGGATGACAATGCAACTATGACCGGACTGGCCTCTTTCAGCCTCCATCGACAATAATATGTCACCGTTGAAAGCAGGACCGGCTTCTCCGTACTGAGTGGCTCGCCAGTGCCGGCGGTTCCGGAACCATCTCTCAGAGGACCATTCTTTCAAGCGCACTACAACCTCGTCTTCCGGCACTATAGTCCGATCTTGGTATTGGTGGCAATGGCGTAAAGGACCAATCTACAGGCGTCATAGCCCCTAGCAGCCGGTCCTGGGATTTCTGATATACTTCGTCTCTTGCGAGAAGACAGGCCTATGAGTACAATAGAGATGTTACTAAGTATTCTGTGAATGCGCATCATTGAGTCTGACGGGAATATTACAGTACGGTATCACGGTACTCTTCGGCACATCCGCACTCTCGCCGCTCGCATTTCTCCATGGTGCGATTTAGCCAGATATGAAAAGCCAAACTGAGAGCAAATATTGAGAGATTGAATGATTAACCTAACAAAATCGGGAAGAATAGTTTGTATGTAAGCGTAGACGACTACCCGTAGCATCATGATCCGGGGGGGGGGGGGGGAAGAA